>OY390729.1:9653408-10242424 GCA_959613375.1 Heteropelma amictum
AACGACGACGAGAACGACGACAAAGACCACGAGGACGATTGAAAAGACGGGGGGGGGGGGGGGGGGGAGAAAAAAAAACGCGCGAACGAAAAGAAAAAGAGTAGCAGAAAGATTTACATATAAATATCGAGGAATAAAGTAAATCCGCCAAAACAAAAACGTACAAGAGCGAGCCAGTCAATCGCAACCTCGTCGTTCCTTCTCGCGGCTTCACCGTGAATAATCGAAAAATAATAATAATAATAATAATGATAATGATAAACAAATGAATAAAATAACAACGTTCGTCTTATTTTTCTCGTGGGAATCGAAACATAAAGTTCAATATGTCTACGTATCACCAACTATTTACTCGCGATGTAGGTTTAAGGTAATGCAAAAGTGTTTTAATCGTAAGGGAAACAAAAAAAAATGATAAAAATGAAAAAAAAAAAAACATATTGAGGGATAACGACGAAGATTAACGAAAAGAGAGCGAGAGAGAGAGACACGTTGCCCGGTCAGACTGTCTACAAAGAGGGAATTTTGTATGTTTATTTTTTTCCGAACGTGTTTCTTCTTTTTGTTTTTTTTTTTTTCCTTCATTATCGTACTCGTAAATTTTGTTTTCTCTCGTTGATCGATAGTGAGATATGGGTTCCTTCGTGCTTGGCATTTATGAGTATCTTTGTATTCCCGCGACCGGTGAACAGAACGTTTTGCGTTTGACGTCGTTTGACGAAAATCATCAATCAGCGGATCGCGAATAAGCGGCTGGGAGAGCTGGTATATATATATATATTTATACACACACGCATACATATATATATATACACGTATACGGAAAAAGGAAAATTTGATGAAAACGTAGAATGAAAAAAAGGAAAAAGTCGAAGAGAGAGAGAGGGCGAACTAAAAACATACGCGAATAATTAACACCCGTAGGGCAAACAGACGTACGAGATAAATGCAAAGACACAATACAGGTAAAGAATAATGATAAATGAATCGTTTAAAAAGAAGAAGAAAAAAAAGAAGTATATATATGATAATTCAAAGTATTGAGGACGGAATGGGTGATTTAATTAATATTTATTGATCGAATCAAAGAGGCGAATAGAGATGAAATAATTCTTTCTCAAAGTCGTAGAAAGATATTTGTTGTGATAATAATATTGAATTCAGACGCTCTTAGTACGGTCTCATGAGAGGATCAATCTTTACTGATGTTCAACGGATTATTATAGGAACGATAATTGTACGATTAAATAATAAGCCCGTAGTTTTTAAGCCGAAGGTGAGAGAGGACCTGGGGGGGGGTCTTGCGTTTCCTCGTTTCCGTCGTCGAAGCGAGACACTGTGGACGAGCAAACGAAAATGAATTATTGATGCAAGTATGAAAAGAGAAAAAAGAAAAAACGAACGACTTTTACATCGTCGGAGCAGAACGAATAAAATCCAAAAAAAAAAAACAAATATCGCAGAGGCTCGTCAGCGATTCACGCTCGTTGTCGCTCGTTGAATTTTTTTATTTTTTATTTTCTCCCCTTATCACCACTTGTTTTTGCTGTTTTTTCATCTCTCCGGCAATCTCCGATGGTGATGGGATTTTAGCGCGAAGAAACTTTGCGTTTGCGAGTGAAAAAGGGGGAAAAACGTCGCGTCGTTTATTCCCGTACGTAGACGTGTGTGTAAATTTACGTGACCGGCTGTCAGCCTACGATTTTCATTGTTTTTTCGAGGGGATCGTCGTTATTATCGTTGATACCTCTGCGAAGTAACGTCCCTGGAGTATTTGCGAACTGAGCGGAAGGAAAAACGCGATGAAAGAAAAAGCCATCTTCGATTATCGAATTTCGCGGGGAAAAACAAAACAGGCCCCCCGCATAGTCCTGCATAAAGATGCTCGTTTTCCGGCTTATCTCGCTGTTTCTTCAAATAATATTGCTCGTCTTTGCCCGCGCGACTTCCTCCTTCATTGTCGCAACTCCATTAACGCATACGCACTTTTATTGTGTATGCGCGTATTAATGTTTCTAGCGAACAGCAACAAAAACAAACGTACATCTGACGAAATGTGCAACCATGTAAAACGCACAATACGCATATTCTGTAAATGTATATATATATACACACATATATATATATATTTTTTTTTTTTCGTCGCTCGTCCAGTATTTTTAAGGATGATAGAGAGACAGCGGGAGGAGAGTAATTTCCTCCCCCTCCCCCCTCTCGCAGCGTATTTGTCTCGCTTCCGTATTCTCTCTGCGTTTTTCCCGACGATTTCCGGTTTGTTTTTCCTCCTCCGCTTTTCTCTCCATCTTCTTTTTACTCAACGGTACAATCATGACAATTCGCGCGTTTTATCGAGTCGTTCGACGGATGACGTAGGAAATTTCGCGAAAAACGAAGAGACGAATCGCTGAATTTCACTGTCGAGGAAACGAACGAATCGCGAGAGAGAGAGAGATTGGGGAAAAAAAAAGAAAATGTAACGTCGAAAAGTGTAATTCCAACGAGAGCCAAATCGAGGACGCGAAATTTACGAGGCATTTCCGTTGATTCGTGCTCCGAAATGTACGAGAGGGAAAAAGGTGGGATAACCAAACGGGAGAAAGGAGAAAAATGAGATGAAATTGATGAAAAAAAAAGAAACACACCTGCAATGTGATATTCTCGTGTCTTGTCTGACGAGAGACGTTGTATTTAAGATATTTGGTAGTGACGTTTGCCCTGTGTGTGTGTGTGTGTGTCGCGTGCGAGTGGAAAAAGAAAGCACGGAGGAAAAGACGAAGGAAAAAAGACAAAACACGGGGAATAAAAACAGTTGTGCAGAATCGGGATAAATGATTCATCGACGGTGTTCTATATGTTCCAGTGAAAAAAAAAAAAGTATATATACATACATAATATCGATAAATATATGCATATACGTACGTAAATATACAAAATTAGCCACATAAGCTAGAAGGAAGAGAAGCCCGAAAGAAAAAAATACAAAGAGACGGAAAAATGGGAAACGAACGGAACAAATTCAAGTCTGAAAGTCGCGATGCAGTTTATCGCGGTCGGAATAAACGCTGAGAGCCATCTTTAGGCTTAAAATTGAAGTTATCAAAACGACTAAAGTCTCGCGAAGTTATCGTTATTCTGCGGCTCAAATGGAAAAGATTGCACTTTTCAGCTTGGCCGAGTTGGTCTTGTTTTATCCTCCTCCCCCTTTCCCTTTTTGCCAATTATCGTTAACGCGTGGTTGAGGTACTCTTTCGTTGTCCTCTTCGTGGTGTAGGGGGCGCGCGGATCGTCTTTATTTTATCACAGAAACTTTTTGATCTTTTATTACACATATACCATATATATATACACACATACATACATACATATATATATATATATATATATATATATATATATATATTGCGTAAAAGCACTCGGTAAATGTGGATTTCTTTTTCGTTTATTTCTTGTTGTAACGCTCGTCAGCGCTCTCGATAAATAGTTCGTAGGATCTGATTTTCTATGCCATTTTAGTCGGTACAAGTGTTTTTGTTTTTTTTTCTTCTCTTTTTCCTCATATTGTTTTACGAAATATTACACTCGTGACGATTTATTATTTTTTTATCATCACTATTATTATTATTAACTATTAATTACTCCACACGCCCTGGTGGTTGAGATCCGCCGTCGTTGATCTTTAAACGTATTTTTCTCCCCCCCCTCCACTCGCGACTCGAATTCGTCACTCACGGTCGCTCCTCGCGTTACTCTACACGTACATGCTTCTTTTTTTCTCATTCCTTTCCTTTCCTCTCTACGCGACACGAATGCTGAAAAAAAAAAAAAAAAAAAAACGCGCCGGGACTGCAGGATCGTCGCGATTGCACAATGAATCGAGTCCAGTTGGGAGTCGGTTCGCCGATCTCGTACCTGAAATTTCTTTTTTTTATTTTCTCGTCTCCTCTCTCTCTCTCTCTTGGCGGTGTTTTTTTCTTCTCTCTCTCTCTTCCATCTCGTTCTTGCTGTCCGCGGGGAGAGTCGGCTAGTCGAAAATGAAAATAATACGCGAGGAAACACGTATTAATAAAAGATTCGGTTTACTATACGCGCGGCAATACAAATAAACGTTCTCGCGTCAATTTCGTTCCTAATTGTTTCTCGTGATTGTTGATTTATTATTCTCTCTATGTCTCTCTCTCTCTCTCTCTCTCTCTCTTTTTTTTCGTTTTTTTCTCTCCCTCGCTTCTTTCTTCGCTTCCGCTTGCGGGAAAAAGACGAGAATTCGAATTCGCCTTTATCGCCGAGCACGGGTACACTTTCCATCCATTATTTCCGTTATACTCCTGCCGGAAACCCCTCCCACCCTCTGCCTTGTCAACCCGTGAGAAAAAACGGTATAATATGTGTGTTTGTGTGTGTGTGTGGGGGTTTGTACGCGCGTGTTACGCTTCGCGAGAGCGTCACGTGACCGCGACTCCCGCGTGAATCGTAAAATTGTGAGGTTAATTTTTAAAACACCGTTTTCCTTTGTTTATTTCAACTCTTATCGGGCGATCGGGATGAGGGAGAAAGAGTGAAAATCGACGGAAGTTACGGTCGGAAAATGTTTCGTCAAAGTATGTAAAACGCCAGTATAAATCTGTGATCTCGTGACGGGAAAGAGACGTCGTTTCGCGGCGAATACGGCTGAACGGCCTCCCCCCTCCCTCCTCGAGCGAAGAGCATATTTTAAAATGAAAAAAAAAAGAAGAAATATATATATATATATATATATACAAATACATGAAAAAACAAACGTGAGGAAAAAATACGGAAAATTACCGTTTTTTTTTTCCTCGCCCCTCGATCGATGATCCCCGATTAGCGTCTCTCTCAATTCCATTAATGATGTTGACGAATTAGCGAGCTAAAAAAATAACGAAAAAAATCCTCGGTGTACGATAACGCGCATACGTATACGTTTGTTATCTTTTACCGTTTATTTACTTTTTCTCGCGCAAATTTGACGCACCGCTCGCGAACGAGCCAGCGAAACTTTTGCTCCGAACACTATTTTCACGTATTTTCCTTCGTTTCTTTTTTTTTTTTCTACTTTTACTTCGTCACTAATGCGTACTATTATTTACAATTGAATTTATTTCCCCATCTGAAAATACGAGTTCTATTATATATCATTGGTACATGCCATTATTATTATTATTATTACTATTATTATTATTTTTATTCGTTATGAATTGTTGTACTCGAAGCGATATTTTTACTTTATTTTTACCGATTATACTATACGTATTTATAATATAAACTACTTGTACTTTTTGTTCTTCATTTTCGTTATTTTTTTTTATTTTTATTTTTTTTTTTTTGCGGGGGTATGCAACGTTCCGATTTTTGCGAAACGCGAGGGGAGACGAAAACTCGGCGCAATTTTACTTAAAGATTCTTCGTTCATCGGAAGTTTCCAAAAAAAACAATTCACAGGCACGAAATGACTGATATTATCAAAAATCATGTATAACGGATGCTCAAACTTGGCGGGAGGCGAGAGAGAGGGAGGGAGGGGGGAGAAAGGACGTCGATAGAACCAAAAAAATGTGCGAAATTGAATGACTCTGAAGGGAGGAAAAAGTGTGCGAATCCGAGGCTCTCGTTTGGAGATTTGAAAATCGATATTCCGGAGGGGAAGGGGTAAACTCGAAAACGAGGCTGCGGGCGATATTTGCAGCGTAGTATTTTTAGGCCGTAGGTGCATTTTCGAAAGTGACGCGTGTGTTCATTCCAGACTGTAAAATTCAAGAGTGAAAGAGAGAGAGAGAGAGGTAGTTTCGTTGAAAAAAGGCAAAAAGGAATTGGGAAAAGAAAAAAAGGAAGAACGCGACATGGGTTGATATCGCACAGAGGAACGTTCGTCTACCAAATTCGCGAGGCCAATAATCAATCGATTTAAACGAATAGTTGATTAATCGATAATATGATGAATTGTTCAATTTGTTAATTAATTAGTTAGATAATCAATGAGGCAATTAATTAGCGTCCGATAAATGTAGATAATTAGATAGAAAGGAGGAACAACCGGACGCGAGAGAAATATCAAAGTTTCATATCTTCCTCCCTCTCGCTTGCTCACATTCGTCCTTTTCTCGCTCTTTCGATTCATCGATCTCGCGCTCTCGTCTCTCTTTCGTTTCTCTTCCTTTCGTCAAATTGCTCGCTCTTTTTCCCTGCCTCTCTCTCTCTCTCTCTTCGCTCTCACTGAATCAAAGTCATTCGTGTGCTGTTTACGTATTCATATATTTACGTAGTTGATTATTGTGTAATAATTCTACTAGAAATTGGGACTAATTACCGATATGAAATACCGCTCGGGAAGAGAGAACGAGAAATCAAAAAAGCACAGACGAAAGTAAGCAAAAGCGCGAGTTTTCCCCTCGAGTCTTCTCGCAACGGAAATGGCGTGGAATAATATAAAATGCCGATATCGTCGTCGTGTCGACTCGATTGTTTTTTCAAGATCAAAAGCGATCTCCCCTTCTCTCTTGCAAAAAAACGAGGAGGAAAAAAAGAAACCGCAAAATCACAAATTCGATGCATCAAAGTCGCGATTGAATGCTCACGCGCGTCGATCGTTCTCATCGACGCTCATCGCGATGCCAAAAATAAACTCGATTAAAGAGCACGCGAAGCGCAGAGGTGAAAGAATTGAGAACAAAAAAAATACACACACATATATATATATATATATATTATACATATATATATATTGAATAAAATATGCCTACGAGGGATCAATGTAACTTGAAAATATCAAGAAGACACATATTTTTAGATTATATTCTAATCTCCGATGAGAGCAGAGGCGAATTGGTAAGGGGAGAAAAAACGTTTCGAGAAACAAAGACAGAGAGAGAGAGAGACAGAAAATCAATAAAACCTCGTGCAAAATTGATTTTGTCGTTCCGCTAAACGATCCGTCGGCATTGAACCGACGAATCGACGTGTGAAACAGGAAAGAGAGATGAGAAACGAAAACAAAATGTGCAACTTTCGTATTGCATTCTGATTGTCCTCGTAAATTGCGAAAAAGAGAGAAAAAAAAAGAAAGAAGGGAAATACGGTCGGTAACGATGATTCCGCTTTGTCCAATCGAGAGATTGATGAATAGAAATAAAAGAGAAAAAAAAAAAACATACGTAAATCTACGTATGCCCCCGGATATTCGCGATTTCTCGAAAAAAAAAATCGCGTTCGAGCGAACGAAAACTTTGATTCCGAAAAGTGAGGAACCCGAGGGAATAAAGACGAGGGGTTGATTCCTGAAAAAACTCGCACGATTATCGATGTTTTCCGATGAAATCGAATCAATCGAAAAATCGATTGACCGAGCAGAGATCGATGGAGCGAAAGACGAGAAAAATCGAGCGTTTAAAAAAAAAAGGTAAAAACGCTGCGAAAATATCGAAGAAAAAAAAACCCCCGATCAATCCTCCAGCTTTAATAACCAACGAACGCGACGACTCGCGCGTCCCGTTGATCCGACGACGAAGGGAGAAAATTCATTTCCAAAAAACTCGTAATTTCGCGATGAAACGAAAAAAAAAAAGCAGAAAAAAAGAGAAAAACAAAACGAACAAAATAACAAAGCGAGTGAGAGCAATCTACTCTTCCACTGATTGTCGAATTTTACGAAAGCCCACAAGCGACGAGGATATTCAAAGACGAAACGGAAAAAAGGAGAGAGTTCATCCGAATCGAATGGAAAAATTGGTGAAAAAAAAGTTAACGAATAATAATTTACAGACGAAACGAAATGAAGAAAGAGGGCGCGAGGTGAAAATCGTTGAAAAGAGAAGAGAAATATTTATGTGAAAAAAAAAAACCCAACCGCTCCGATATACGCTTAATTGTGTTGCCAATTATAAATGTTAATTAACTTAATTAATTTTTAATCCTTACAATCGATTTATCGATAGGTCGCAAAAGTCTACTTTTAGTATTACGCGATTAGTGCATATATTTTCGGTCATGTAATTCGCTCGTTCTGTGAGGCTTTACTCTCCGTTTTACGCCCCCCCCTCCTCTCTCTCTCTGCGCAATCATCGTTTCGAGCAAGAATCACCTAATCGTGGATTCAATTAGCATATGTAACTGCGGTGGAATGAGGAAGAAAAAAATGAGAAAAGTGAATAAACAAACGAATAAAGAGTGCCTCATCAACGAGAGTCCGAATAATTAGCGAACCGCGGGAGCCGCTCACTTTTTGTTTTTTTGTTTTTTTTTTCAATAGCACACGACGCGTTCTTCCCATGAACATTGTGTAATTAGAGTAATTAAACTTAAGCTTTGGACGCGTGCTTCGCTGTTTTTATCGCCGAAACGATTCCTGAAACCAGTCTTTCTTCTGATAACGTCTATTGTTAGTGATATTATTATTATTATTATGATTAATTTGCATCGGCGGTCACGTCGCGTTACGGCCTTCTCGCGCGAGCGTTGAGCTACGAGGAAAATTGAAAAAAAGAAAAGAAAAGGGGATCCCCTTCCACTTGGACGAAGCGACAATCGATATTCGAGAAAAAAATCTCAACAAATCAAAATTCTCATTGATCCTCCTCCGTGACTCTCGTTGACTCGAGTTTGGCTCGATTGTCAGATTGTTTTAAGATTGATAGGGGGGGATACGAGTACGAAAAGTTCCCTCGCGTTTCCCGTGGTCGTCTTGCCAGTCACTTCCGGCCAGTGTCGAAAATCTCACTCCAATCGACGCTCTTGGACGTCATTGGAGAAGCGCGCAAAAGTGAAAATCGAGGAAGGAGTAGAAAGTCAGTTTGCGAATTATCGAAATGGAAAAAACGACGGGAACGAAAGGGACGATTGAAAATGAGAAAAATTTGCGTGCGTGTTTCACATAGTGAGAATAGGAATTTCACGTCGCGGAATAAACTTCACGAGGTTGTTTCTCCGCGTCTCAGTGCCTAATCGAGTATCGAGATATTAAAGCTGAAGCTCTATTTCAAATGACAAAGTTGAAAATTTCGTTTTTTTCCCCCCCAATTAGTATTCTCATCCCTGACAAAGTCGAGGATCCACAATTTTTCGTTAATCTCTCTCTCTCTCTCTTTCCTTTCCTCTTTTATTTTTTGGTGGTATCGTTTATCAAAAAAAAAACAAAAAACAAAAATGACCCTGCGAGCTGAGCGCCTTGTGACGAAAAAACAAATTGACGAAAAAAACGGATTTGATTATGATTATGTATAGTATAATATCCCGAACAATGTGGAAATCCGTGTAATCGAAATTGGCAATGACGAACAAACGGCGCAATTTTCGTCATTGTCGAACCTGCCTGAATCTAGTCCTTTTACGAAGCCCTCGGAGCGCTCGGCAAAGTAGAATTAACGGAGGGAGAGGCGAGAGGGTTTTGCGGAAAGAAGAACGAACGTACGAGCGAGGAAAAACGAAAATGAAGGAAATAGAAAAACGCAACGACGAACGAAAGAGACTCGTTTCGACGATTCATTGAATAATTAGCATTTAGACGAAGACAAGTGACCTTAAAACCCTTCCCCCCCCCCCCCCTCGCCCAGTTTTCCATTTCCTCCTTTCCGCGCTCCAACACTCGTTCCACGGTTTCGATAACGTAATTAAGAAAAGCCCTCATCTCGTGTTCTCCTTCCCGCGAAGCTCTGCGATTCCATCGAAGCGAAGAAAAAAAAATCCCCCGCCCGGGCGACGAAATAATCAAACTTTCGTGATAATCACGATCGAAGAAGCGTGGACGCGAGTGATCGAAGAGAAAAAAAAACACAGAGAAGGAATAAAAACAAAGAATCTGACGGTTTTTCGTAATTTAATCGATTTAAAGAGAGAGAGAGAGAGAAATAGCGAAAAAATAGTGAAATGAAAAAACCAAAAAAATAGTGCGGAGGAGCGCGGTCCAATTCTTCGCTTTTATGCTGATCAGAATGAGGAGAATTCGATGGAACGAAAAAATTCAATATATTCCATCGAAAAAGAGAGGGACATTCAAAGGCGTGGGAAAGGAAAAAGATATCGGCTGAAGAATAAAATATAAACACGTAAACGAGTGTTCTACCACACAGACACACACATATATATACCCACACACGCATATAATGATAATAACTGGATAAGCAAATGAATTTATATATATACACAATAAATAACGATAATATAAAACTATATATTTAGCCATGTATTTGTGTATCATGTAAATCGAGCAGACACACGCGTACATTACACACGAACGTAGCATGTGTATAATTAAAATCGACTTAATTAATGATTATTAATCAACGTAAGTGAATCTAGCCTGTATGTTAATTAGATGTAAGAGCGAGTATTAACCGGCGTTCGAAGGGAAAGAAAAAGACGAGGGTCGAATTGAGAGGGAAGGAAAAAGGGAGTCGTGGGGCACTCTCGTCGAAAGAGCCTTCCGCATAAAACTGTGTTGTGAGCGCACTCGGCTGCTGTCTGCCTCTCGTATAGCAGTCGCAAACGTGGTCTTTGAACTTGGCAATTTTCCGCCTTTGTTCTCACCCGTTTTATCGTCCATTGGACTCTGGCTGAATGTGAGATAACGCGAGAAAAAGAGAGGGGGGGGGAGGAGAAAAATGAAAAAATAAATTCACGAATTTGTATGTAAAAACCGCGACACCCGAAAACCAACACACGACGAACAAAAAGTGTCGAAAAACGAGCAGCAATATGGTGATAAAGATACGAGAATACCGCAAAACTCAGCCTCGACCGCGTTCGTTTTTTCTTCTCCACTCATCTTCTTTCATCTCCGCAAAACTTTGATCGTAAGACGCGAGAAAATAACGACGACGGCACAAACGTGTACGTTCCAAAAACAATCGGCGAGCCGAGTCGTGTCCGTCCCTTTGGGTCGCGAAAAGACCCTCGCGATTTTCAACTGTTTCTACCTCTCACGCTCGGGCTTACAAACGTGTTTTTCTTTTTCCATCCGTGAAAAGTGTGCACAGCGCGCGGGGGGAGGGCTACAAGGAAGAATAAGAGAAAAAGAAGCAAAGAAGAAACCTAGAGACTGTAGTCGCACTAAAGATTTTAGCTGCCATACGATTCCGCGAGTGGGTGATTCTTTTTTTTTTAATTAGAACAAAAATGTAGATCGATCTTGTTTTTTTTTTTTATTGTCTCCGAGAGACTGAGAGCGAAGCTGCGTTTCGCACTCGCTCGTACGAAATGCTCATTGCCTTATATTACCGATCCTCGGACTTTGAGTCTCAAGACTGTTCTCTCTCTCTCCCCCCCTCTCTCTATCTCTCTCAATCTTTTTTCTCATTCTCTCGAGCTTCGGGGAAGGTCCGTCAAAGGTGATGGGAATTCCCTTCCAAACAGCGCGTGTATCCAAAAATGACAGTCCTCTTTATTTTCTGATCGTTTTATTTCTTACTCGAGTCAACGCAAAATAGGCGTACGGAAAATTTTTATACTTAAACGCATAGTCTGTACTGGTACGTATGTGCATATATATATATATACACTATTTAAATATATATGTATGAACGTTTATTAAGCGTAAGTCGCGTTTTCTATGCTGTACGCCCTTTCTCCTGGTTTTCATCGAGTCTCGGAGGGAGAACGGAACGAAATAATCGGTAGACTCTCGTGAAATATCGCGCCTCGAGCGTATGAGAATGAAAAACGAAAAACTCGGGAGAGCGTCGCTGGAGAAGATGAAATTCATTGAGCGAAAGAAACGGGCTTCTTCTCACACCAATTCCTCGTGCAATCGTAGATTTTAATCGTTCGTATATCATACGTACACTCTCGGTTAAGCTGTAATTTGATTGTATGCTGAAAAATCGTTGTATCAGACTCGATCGGATCCGTCTGTCTCTACTTTTTTTATCATCATCATCATCATCATCGTGTGTGTTCTCTTTTTGTACGTGAAAACGATGATTTTACGACGAGTCTCTGCCGCGTCCGTGCAGGACCGGAAACTTCGCATGAATTTTCTTCTCTCACACCTATGTCTTTTCTCTTCGTTTACTTTGGCTGTGGCAAGTTCTTGTTTTTGTCTCTTTAGAAAGAGAATATCGTAATAATAGTGAAAAATATGAATTTAAAGTTCAACGAACAGTGTTAGCACACTAGCCTCATCCTAATTGTAAATCGTAAAGGTAAATTTCGTTTTATACAAATACATATATTTATGTATGATTAATGTGTATTGCACATTGCGTTTAATCTTAATGGGTTTTTCTCTCGCACGCGGACAAAACACACACACACACACACACAGACATACTCTCTCTCTCTCGTTTTTTCTATTCCACGTTTGGAAGCTTTTTCTCTCCCCGCTCGTTCGGAATGGACCGGAAATTGGGATTTTTCGTTTTTATCTTTTCTTTCTTGCTTTCTTTTCTTTTTTCAACTCAGTGGAAGGGAGAGGCGAATGAAGAACGGTTGAAAATCGCGAAAGAGGTGACGCCATTATTCTCCGGAACCTCGAAACATGGCCTTAATATACTTATCATAGGCGTATAACTCTAAATCATAGATCGTGACTATAATGTTGAGTATAACTTAATGAACAATGATTTTAAAGGTAAAACTAATGATAATGAGAGATGCGGAGCGAGGATAACGTGTAATCGGCAAACGAGCAAACAAATACGTAATGTTTAAGGACGAAAGAGACGAAAGAACGGAAGGGAATGGCGGTTTGCGAGGAGAGAAAAAAAGATGAATGAATCGCCATTGAATCTTGGGACGAATGAGGCGCACGAGTGATTTTGAAAAAAAAAAAAAAACGAAAAAACCGTAACCTTCGCGGGTCGATCGATTTATCAAAATTCCCAAAGGACGAGCGAAGGATTCGTTCCGGAAGACGTTTTTTTTTTTTCGTTTTTCTCGTCGCTCTTTCGAATCTCGCGAAACGTCGCTTTTTCATTCTCCCAAAATATGAATTTCCTTTCGTTGCACGGTGAGAAGCCGGAAATATCGCTCGGAGCGATCCTAGCGGCGAGAGGCGAAAAACGCCGGGAGAAAAGTGAGAAAAGCAAGAGAAACGACACGAGCCGCGTACGAGCGACACGCTCGATTTGTTCGAAAAGCTAAATATGGAAACGTATGGGTATTATTAGCACGTGATAGAAACCAGGCGAATCGAAGGGACTCCGACGAGCTCGGACTTGACTCAAAAACAAAAAACGAGATGAAAAAAATTGGAAAAGTGTCGGAGGAAAAACGAGCACATTCTCTTATCATGATAATAATACTGTAAAATTACTGATAATTACGGCGTAACTATGATTAATAGCATAAACGTGAACCGATCGAGTTTACGACGAAAAATCCGGCATGTTTTAAATGAGAGAAACGAGAGCTGATTTTCAATGGTGAAAGTAATAACTGTCAAAGGGACATTTTTCTGCGTACATATATGAATATATATATGAGATATAGTATATGCTATTATTATTATCATTATTATTATCATTATTATTTTTTGTCACCGCTATGCTATATAATATACATATATTTTATATTCCGTTGTACGCCCCTGAACCACGAGGCAAATCGCAATGTTTTTGTTTTCAAATTCCCCCCTCCTAGCCCTTTCGCGTCTCTTTTATCAAAAATCAATCGCAAAGCTCCCCCTCGGTTGAGATCCCATCTGTACGTTCCGCGTCTCGATCACGTGCAGAACAAAGGAGAGAAACACACGATCGATTGAAAGTAACGAATCGCGGATTTGCTTCCGAAACTTTGCGCGCGTCGCCGAGAAATAAATAAGCACGAAAAACCGGAGAGGAAGAGACGAAACACCACGACAAAACGAAAGATCTCACATTTTCGCGCGCTCTTCTTCCTTCCTACGCGTCCGAGCGATTGTCGAATGAATACAAACTTTTTAAAATAATGAAGAAAAACAACGAAACCAATCGTGGACGTGCAGGCGCGACCTCGAAATCCCGCAAGGCTTTCGGCACATTTTCCTCGTTTTTCCCCTTTGTTTTTCTTCCTCCTTTCATCAATATCGTTCCACGCCTTTATTTCTCTCTATTCGTTTTTTTGTTTGTTGAACAAAAGCGTATCAAGCAGCTGTACCTAAATAGAATAACGATACACCTACTTCTTTATTATGATTATTAATTATTATTATTATTATTATTATTATTATTATCACTATTATTATTATTATTATATTATATTATATAACATTGAATCAATAAAAGCAACAAAAAAAACCATATCGCCGAAAACATCCATCCGTTATTTGCTATTTTCGTTTTACTCGTTTGTTTGTTTGTTTGTTTGTTTTTTATTGAGAATTTTTCGTTTCATTTTTATTCCGGTTTCATCCAGCCTAGTGGTTTTCACGCCGATAATATCTCGCGCGAGAACGGCGACATCCGGCGATCGAAAGAGACACGAGTGTCTCGTAATTCGGATATTTTGTGATATGAAAACGAATCTGTGAGAAATAGGGGAAGAAAATAATGACACTCGCGGGAAAACGGGAAGAATTTTCCCGTCGTCGCTGTGAAATTCGGTTGGGAAGAATTTATCTCGATGCGAAGGAACGATATTTTGCGATGCGGGGGATCGGCGCCAGCGCCGATGGCGGAAAAAAGGAGAAGCTAAAATTCGATCGGGGCATAGGGGAATCTCGTACGCGGTCGAGGTACGCTTGACGACGATGGGCGAAGAGTCGCGAAATCGAGAATGAAATTCTCGAACGAATCGAGTACGAAAGGCGAATAATTCCGATCGATATGTTACCTCGAAGGTGTACATGTTGCAGTCGCGATAAAATACACTCGAATGTACGATACGAAGGCACAAGCACGCGTGCATAAATTTGGGAGGGTAATAAACGGTAAAGTAAGTATATCAATGTGCGTCTTTGTCGAATTAAGAGTCACTTTGAAATATTCGCGTATGTACATGTACATATGGAGTATATATGCACATATACGCGTGTATACATTCATCCATATTACACGTATATAGTATATATTGATATTTGAAGAAAAAAAAATGAAAATTAAACACAGGAATAGCAAAATAAACGATATATATTTTTGACGATAAACACGTGTGAGAGAAACGCACGAAGCTCGCGTTGGATATGATATTCGTGACTTTTCGACATTACGTATCATAATTGTTCGCTCGTACGTGCGTAACGTACGTACACGCGTACGTCCACGAGTGTCCGGACACACTGTGACAAAGAAGGGATCGAACTGTGCGAAAATTCGCAAGATCCAATGATCGCGAGAAACGATTTGGAGGAAAAAAGAGGAGAAACTCGCAAAGTAGGGAGAATTAAAAGGATCGGAATGGGACGCGATCGTGGAGTGTTCTCGAAGGCCAAATGGTGACACGACTGATTGTGGGAACATTTTCTACGCTTTTTCCGTTTTCCCTCAACCTTCCTCCTACTTCCGAGTCGAAACTGAATGACGACGAGTTTTTTGAAAATTAGCGCGATTCTCAAGGAGGGTAAGCGAAGATTTAAGATGCTGGACTGACGCCATATGACGCGTAATCATGATGTACGTACGCGAAATAATGGATAATGTAAAATCTCTCTCTCTCTCTCTCTCTCTCTCAGCTCTCGCTATTCTTTAGAGATATCTGTCTGCTTTGTCGGTCTCATTATATTACATGTATACGTAAGTTTCCAATGACGGGATAAATACGCGATTGGCAAAGTGATAAAAGAGGGGAAAAAATCGAGAGTATCGCCGCGTGCTCCGTCGCACACCGAGTTTGGCTTTTGCCGGTAAAATTCGAACTTTGAATCGACCTCGAGCGAGCAAAGAGAAAAACACGGTCGTCCAATCAAAAATCCAACGACGGTCTTGCGATAAAAGTGCAAGAAATCATTGCAATGAACTCGTAAAATTCAGCGTCATTGCGTGAATCGTATTGTGTCTTAATGCACGATGACTGATGAAATTATTTCAAAAAGAAAAAGAACAAAAAAAAACCAAAAAAAAGAGGTAAATATTCGCAATCGGAGCTTAATCTCAAAATCGTCCATAATTTTTCGTTCCTCTCCGACTTTTGTCGATCGAAAATTCCGCGACGACTGATATTCCGAGGAAGGAACGTTTTTATCCAACTCCCCCCCCGAACCCTCGAAATATATTCATTTTCTCGACATATCTTGAACAGAGAAACGATCAGACTCACGCGAATCCGATTAAAATTATGTCGGGTGTGTTCGTTCGTTCCTCCTCTTGAAATGATTTCTCTCGGATTATCCAGCGTTTCCCCCCGTTGATTGTCTAGCCGAATTGCTAAAAAATTTAAAACAAGAAATATCAAGTTTCGATATTTTCCGACGTATCACTATATTTATACACGGCGAAAGGAATAAAAGAGGCGAGAAAACGTTTTAAACATACTTGAGGGTAGGATCCTCGGTTTCGAATATTTACCAAGAATGTAATAGAAATTGAATGGAAAATATGATCCATTAGAGATGTACGTAAAATGCATAGATGTGCAATACCTGTATCGTACGTACTTATATGTATATATATATATATATATACACGCACACACATATATATACATATATGTATACGTATATACTGCATATATTCTATATATATTTAAATATTGGTATCAAACGTTGAAGCAACTTTGTTCGGGACAAAATAGTAGAGAGAAAAACGTGGAAAGGTGGTGAGCTCGCGAGATGCATTTAAAATTAGAAATACGTGCACGACGGGAAGAAGGACAAAAACGACATACACGCAACGCGTACCGTGCGTTTCGTGGCAGAGAAAAAACGACAGGGTAACATGTAAATAGGAATATTCGAAGGGCGAAAGGAAAAGTAGGAGAATGATAAAAACGATTGTGAAAATTTGAGACGAAGAAAAAAAAAACGAAAAAAAATGTGAAATAAAACAAACGGGCACTCGCAGGACGCACACGACTCTCTCGTCGAGATTCTCCATCACCTTTCTCGCGTTTCCTTTAGTATTTGTGATCAATTGTGCCACTCGTGCCAGAACTTTCATGTTGATTGAATGTATGTATTTATCTCGCGCGTTTCACCATTACATGGGTGTTACTGATATTATATTATATATACATATATATATATATATCTATAAGTAATCATATATCGATAGTATATATATATATATATTATATTTATTATTGAATAATTCAATTAACAAGTTGAGGTAAAGTATAACAAAATAACATACAGCAATATAGATTACGAACGTAAAAACTAACTGATCTGATATGCGCTGGAGCAGCTTAATGCGTATATATATATATATATTTGTATGTATATATATGCATAATTAGCGATAAATAACACAGAAAACATCGACGGAGACGACGAGGATCGTCGCAAGTAAAATATTCGTACGCTCGCCCATTCATATCAAATTAAGAGTATCGTCGAGACGATCGATCGTTTATTGAAGGAAATTGAAATAATTCTAAATAAATGATGAAAAAAAAAAAGATCGTTGCCAACACTTACAATGAACCAGCGGGTCGGCGAGGACTTTTTCATTTAGCCGCTACATTTCTAACGAAGAACAACGATACCGTAGCGACCGCTCGTCGCTCTTTGAATGTTCGTTTTTTGTCTGAAAAACCAAAAAAACAAAAAAAAAACGCAATGTTTAACACTAATTGGCTGTTCTTGGAAACTCCACGCGATGGATAATCGATTGAAATCTATATCTATTACTTGTATGTATTCGATAACTATCGAAGAAAATGAGACGTTGATCTGTCGGGCCTTATTCTTTTGGGAAATTCGCGAAGTATTTTTGATCTCGCACGGAGCGGTCGTCGTTGCTCCGAGCTGCTGAAAGAGATGGAAAAGAAAACGAACGAGAAACGTGTCATACTGCGATTAATGTAAGTGACGAAAAACTTGGACGCTTTTGCGAGCGAAATCTTGTTGCGATTTTTCTTCGCGATGTCAGAGTGATACGTTGCCTGTGAGCGAGAAAAAAAACATGGCGCCTCTCTGCCGTTGCTGCTCTCGCTGTTCCTACATCTTTCGCTCCGTTTCCGCACAAAAGGACATGCTCCACCTGCCAATACCGATACTTCGAACGCTACAGTCTCCTATGCTTTGTATCCAGAAAAATTATCTTCCCTACGAAGCGGTTGCGCAACGGTTTAACAAGCGGATCCAAAAGCGATCGACCGAAGAACGAGATTTTGTTCGATAACGGAAGAGGCGAATAGACGCGTATGATTATGTCGGATTACAAAGTTTTCGCGGAAATTGAGTGTTAATATGTGTGAGAAAGAAACTCACGTTGTTGCAACGAAACTTGAGATACGCGGCATCTTGGCGTTCGAGGCAAGGAATTCTTCGATCTTTGATCTTCAGATATGTGTAGTAATGCGTTCGCGTAGAGTGGGCAGGATGAACTAAAATCTCGTTCGAAGATATGAAAAAGAAATGAGGGAGCGAAAGAAAGTCGGAATGATAGGAGAAACGGACGAGACAGAGGGCGCTGCGAACCGCCTTCAAGTTCAATGATAAAAACATAGAGGGCCTTTTATTCGTCACCGGAAGTTTACGACTGTACGCTGTCATCCATGAAAAAAACCCGTACGGGAGTTTCCGTGTCAGCAGCAATGAAAGACAAATAAAATGAAAAGTTTCCGAGGTTTGTCCATGCGGTAAAGAATGAATTACATTTTAAGGGCACACTTGTTCGCCACAGGTTTTACTTTGAGGACGATGTTTGCATCAAAAACTTCGTAGTCTTATTAATACACTCGATGAAGATAAGCATAGAGAAAAGCGCGGGAAACTGTCACGAGAATTCAAACGTCGTTGCGGCGTGTTTATAGCTTTGATGTATTCACTGAAATACATCGTTGGCCAAGGATGCATTTTAATATATCAATGTTCGAAAATCGCCAAAAAAATCCATAAAATGCAAAATCAATTGTACGATCGAGTCGACCGGCCGGAATAAGTCATAGCGATGTTACGAGTATGAAGAGTGCAATTGGAGGTTTAAAAAGGCATAGAAAATATTTGGAAATGGTAACAGGAGGTCACCATAATGGAACAAAAAGAGGATAATATTATAAGCAACAAGAAGTGCTTTTAAGAAAAACAATATAATTTATACCATCCTGATTGAAATCATATATACACGTGTACATATATTTGTGTGTATATACATATATATGTTGTATGCGCGTATGTATATGAATATATATATATACGTACATATGACTTACGATAAGAGATAATATGATAGAGAAAAATAAGAGGAGTATGATGTAATACGAGGTAAACAAATAAGTATATTGATATCGGTATATACATATATATGTATACATATATATATATATATATATATATATATATAATTACATTACGACTTAATAACCATTATTCTTAATATTACACATAATTATAATGACATATTGTGACATTATATTATAAACTAATGAAGTAATAAAGGTCGTCCTGCGTGGAAATCACATGAGAATTTTACATCATTTACTATTATTTTGCTAAACCATTGTACATTTCATATATTTTTCTGTCCTTTCGCGTGCTTGCGAGTTGTTGAGATTGAGGTAAGTTAATTTTCTCTCTCAATTTTTCTTGATGAAGTTTCTTAAAAATTTGAAGAAATGGAAGTGGCAATGAAAGAAGAATATGATCAGGAAATATACGAAATCTACATGAGCCAACTTTACAGAGTAGAAGAAAAATGTGCTTTTCGAAAAATTATGCATTCAAATTTGACTTTACTATTTTGTATCGTCAGCTAACACATGACTATTAATCAATATTATAAGTAATAGTAAAATGATACACGCTATTAAGACAATTCAAAAAGTGACGCTCAACTTCACAAGGAAAGCTGCGACTAGCGCCATCTGTACAACCTCGTTTCAACCGGCATCTACCAAAGTTTCGCGAGTATCCGCATATCAATTTGCTCGATCATTATACTCCGGTCGTTTTAATTTATCTCGAATTTTGTGTTGTCCGAAAAGATTCGCGATTATTCAGTAATTACTCACCTCGTACGCGAGAATCTTCCTGTGAAATAGACGTCGTAAGTACACGCGATTGTGATTCTTCCTTATTTTGCCAGTCACCGAACGGATCTGTTCGTGTTTATCGCTCATCACTGACAAGTACTTTTGTTTATCGTTCACACCGTTCGCAGCTACTCGCGGGGGTGATTTTGTATTCTTATCGGTAAAACAATGATTTTTGAGTTATTGTTCATTGCGATATGCTTTTATCCACCGTTAGCCAACGTCCTATACATTCACCGCATTAATCTCTAAACTATCAAGAAACATAACCTAACTTTTCACACCAACGCATTTTTCGCTATTCGTTGAAGTCTCTACGAATATCCGACACCTATGTCGGATTTTTAGGATACGAATTATCACGCGGGATATATTTTTCTCTCGTACAATCGGATTCGACAAGTGCGAAAAGCGATCTGTCCAAAAAGTGCACTGTAATCATTCCCTACATGGTCGGAACTTCGCATCCCGCAAAGATCGCTAAACCGACGAATTGAATCATTAGTCGCTCTCCAACTTTGCTCCACGTATCACACTTTTGTTAAATTACATGATTAAAGACATTCCTCTTTGGTCCTCAAGTTTTTTTTTTTGGTTTTCGTGAAGAAACTTCAGACGGGAAAATGTCCTATACCGCTACAGACTCGGGTAAGATCGTGATGATGGAGGTGGATTACAGCAATAATTGCGATACGAAAATCCCCGAGTGTAAAAAATTGGCAAAAGAGGGAAAGATGCACGACGCCCTGGATCAATTATTGGCGTTGGAGAAACTGACGAGAACGGTAACTAAAACTAGTGGCGCACATTTTTCAACCGCTGCTGCATTTGCCGTTGTTTTTACAAGCCACTTACCTCCGATGTAATCTTTTAGGCGACGGATATGTTATCGACGTCGAGAATTCTCGTAGCTATTGTAGAAATATGCTTCGAGGCTAAGAACTGGTCGGCTCTCAACGAACATATTGTTTTATTGTGCAAGAGGAGATCTCAACTTAAACAAGCCGTTACCAAAATGGTCCAGGAGTGTTGCACGTACATAGACAAAACTCCCGATCGTGAGACTATGATAAAACTCATCGAGACGCTACGCTCGGTAACGGAAGGAAAGGTGAATTTAATCGTCAGAAAAAACCGATTGAAACAAACAAAATTCATTATAGTTAGAAAATGATTAGAAAATATTAGAAAATTAGAAAAGAAACCGCTCAAAGACGTGTTTTTATTTGTAGATTTATGTGGAAGTCGAAAGAGCGCGACTCACTCATCGTTTGGCTAAACTCAAGGAGGAAGACGGCGATGTTACGGGCGCGACTTCGGTCATGCTGGAGCTTCAGGTTTATTCATCAATTTACAAAAATTTGATTAAAAAAACACTACTGTTGCTGGGACTCGTTGATTTTCCATTACGATTTTGTAGGTCGAAACTTATGGCAGCATGACGCGTCTGGAAAAAGCTTCGCTAATTTTGGAGCAAATGCGTTTGTGTCTCGCCAAGCAGGATTACGTTCGTACGCAAATAATCGCCAAGAAAATAAATATCAAGTTCTTCGAAGACGAGAAAGACGTGGAGACTCAGGAGCTCAAGCTGAAATACTACAAGTGAGTGGATAAAAGTGAATAAAAATCTTATGTTTCGCCTCCCGTAGCACAACGCGATTCGTGTATTACAAAAAAATGTAATTTTGTGGACAAAAAAGGCCTCCAAATTCATGATTTCGAACAAAATATCGATTTTTCATTATATTTTTGTCGGGCAAGAGACTGAGAATACTTTTCTACAAAAAATCATGGTTTTTTCTCTATTTACGAAAAAGCAAAAGGAAAAGTTTGAATCGAATTCGATTAACGATGATTTCCTTCGAAATTTTAACGAAACAGCTTGATGATGGAGCTCGCGCGACACGAGGGATGGCACTTGGAGCTTTGCCGTCATAATCGCGCGGTCCTCGAGACGCCGGCGGTCAAGGAATATCCGGAAAAACGTAAAGCTGCCATGTCCCGCGCCGTCATGTACCTCATACTGGCGCCACACGATCCCGAGCAAGCCGACATGACGCACAGGCTCTTGGCTGACAAATTTATCGAGGATATTCCGACTTACAAGTTTGTCAAATATTTTCCAAAAAGGCCAAAAAACAATATTCTCCTCTGCATCACACGCGAAATCCCTGATGTACGTAAATTTCACAGAGAACTGCTCCGACTATTCGTGAATCCGGAACTGATAAAATGGTCGGGTCTCTGCGAGATTTACGAGAAGGAGCTCAAGAGCACCGAGGTATTCAGCGATTCGACGGAGGACGGTCGAAAGCGCTGGAACGAACTCCGGAATCGCGTCGTCGAACACGTAATGAATCCCTCGAATCTGCGTTATCTCATCTTTTCGATAATCATCTCGCGAATAGTCTGAAGATGAGCTGTTTTTTTTCTTCTCTCTTTTCTACCATGCAGAATATACGGATTATGGCAAAGTATTACACGAAGATATCGCTGACGCGAATGTCGGAATTGTTGGATCTTCCGATACAGGAAACGGAAGCGAGTTTGTGCAAACTCGTGGAAACTGGGATAATAAACGCTCGTACGGACAGGCCAGCCGGTGTCGTTAAATTCACGGGTAGTCAGGAGCCAGCAGCCCTTCTCGATGCTTGGGCAGCTTCGTTATCAAAACTCATGAGTCTCGTCAACAATACCACTCATCTTATTCACCAAGAGGAAATGCTCGCAGTTGCACACTCGTAATATTTTTTCTTTTTCGCCCACACACACAAACAATCTCTCTCTCTCTCTCTCTCTACCTCTTTCTCCCGCGTTTCGACGACTCTGAAACTTTATCTCCCATTCAACAACACATTGTTTATCTCGCATTTGCATACAGCGTGTCTTCAACGCTCAAGGGCTCTTCAATAAAAATAAAATAAAAACAAAAAGACCAGCAGGATTATTCGATTATAAAAGTTTCATTTGGCCTTGTTTTTTCCTTCTTGTTCCATTATTTATATACATAATCATCACAATTGTATGTACGTTATGATTAACATTGAAAAAATCGCAGTCGCACAATCTTCCATACGGAATTTCGTCGTGTTTTTTTTCTCCTTTTTGTTTATCCGGAATTACATGGATACAGTATTGTGCGCGTTACTCGAGATTCGCTCAAAATTAGTATCTCGATATTTTTGAAAACAATGTATTTTCGAAAACAAAGAATAATGTCAAAAAATGCATCGCAACCGATCTTGCCGATGAGTGAACGAAGATCGCAGTTTTATCCGCAGTTCCTCTCACGTTCAATTGAAAATGACAAAAAAAAACACCGGGAGAAAAAGATTCCCAATAAATTTCACTCTTTTTCTGCCCACGACGTAACACTCGTAAAAAAAAATCAAAGAAAAATGTCGCGATGCATACATCTTCGATTGTCCGCAGAATTCATCATCAATAAGTACAGCACGTATCGATGTTGAACATGAAACAAAAGCAATTTTCATCTATTTACAGATTTTTTGAGATATTTCTATCGTATTATTCTAAGGCAGCGACAGTCTCACCGTTCGTACGTTACAATAGAAAAATATGGATTGTCGTTGAAAATCCATTTACGATATTTTCATTTTCCTTCGCCATAACACTTGGAAGAAAAAGATTAATATAAAATCTTGTCTTGAAAAAAAAAAAACAAAAAAAAATCCATCTAGACATCGTGTACATATTTTGTATCGAATTTTCTTATCGCTGATCCCGCCGAGGCTCGCGAAAGCAAAGACTGCGAGCTTTTATTCTCCTCGGGTCGGTTTTTCATTTCTTTTCCCTTCTTGCCGCATGTGGCTGCCGAGAATTGGAAAGTTTTCACGAGCCACGAAGCTACGATTGCATAAGGCACTGGCGACGTCATTACGTTATAAATGGAAATAACAAAAAAAGAAAAAAGAGCGGAAAAAAATTACGTCATCGGCTCTCAATCGCACGAGTCACGATTTATAAGAATAATAATAATAATGACGTTAATAATAATGAAAAACGGTTTACAGCGTCGTTACAGACGTTGCACGAGAATTGATCGATCGGATGAAGTAAATTTTTTTCTCGTGACGAGATTTGTATTGAAAAGGTCTCAGCTGTAATTGACCATTGCCAATGCCCGATTACGGCTTCCGCTCAGGACTCTAGGCAAGTTTAAATCGCCAACGTCAAAGCGCAACGACGCAAAATCATTCCTTCGCTGATTTTTCACGCTTCCCGCTGTGCAATCGGGATTTAATAGCCGATGGACAGAAAAAAAAGAACGAAAATTCATCGTCCGCGTCTCAATCCGCAAAAAAAAATGCGCGAACGCACGTTGAATTTTTTTCGCCCGATTGAACGGTCATTTTCATTTTATCGACTCGTTTAGATGCTCTCTTTCGATTCAACGGATAATTGGCGTACTCGTATCGCGCGCGAGACAAATTAGTGCCGGAATAATGAGCAATGAAAAACGAACGGAGGAAATCGTTCTCTCATTTTTCTGTTCATCGTTTCGTGGAATTTACGCGTAATCTTCTGCGCTACGGATTGTCTCGTCTTAAAAGTAAACAGCAGACATCGTGTATTATTTCTGATCGGAAGAAGAATCGAATTTGAACTTGTCCATCGTTCTTTTTAAATTTTTTGCGTATTTTCTGGCAAATCACGTATAAAATCATGATATTTATCAACGAACGCGTCTTATCTCCTTGCTTCTTTTTTGCCTTCCTGCCATTAAATATTTATGTTTCCAGTCGACGGCAATCTATCCGCGTATCTTAAACGCTAATTAAGTCCACGGTATTAAGTTTTTGTAGAAATGTCGAATAAACATACTTTGATCGTTGGCTCTCGCACAGCATTTTTTTTATTGTTGTTGTCGGTGTTTTTTCTAGCGAGAAAAAACTGTATTTTTATATCGAAGGAAAACGTAGCTAGCACCGAGCAAATTTTCACGTCGTTTTCGATTCCTTCGCTCGTTAGTCCGATTATCGTTAAAAATCGTTGCGAACCTTCTCCCGGCGATCGTCACCGTTATCAAGGAATCCTGCTTATCGCGTCGTATCGTACACGTATTTTCAATCGTATGTATGCGTATATGTAGTTTTCGATCGCGCAATTCCACCGTCCCCGAGTGACATTGGCACGAAGATCGGCGAACCCCTTAAAATTCTCAAAAGTCCAATTCGGAAATGGGCATCTTGTGCGCGACTAATTAATTCCTCAAAAAAGGAAAACAAAAATAAAGAAGCGATCGATATCTCTCGGACGCTCCATAAAGGTGAAAACAAAAGTTGAGAAAAAAAACCGCGCGTTTCGAAGAAAGTGCGAATGAACTTGTGTTTGTCAAAAGACAAGACTGAAAAGAAAAAAAAAAAATTTTGTGCTAAATCCCCCCCCTCCAGCTCTCGGTCTCGGTACAATCGTGTTGTCAAGCCGAGGACCGGAAAGGCGAGGTTCCTTTCGTTTCTCATAAAGTATTCGGACCACGAAGAGTTCGGAAAGCCTCGGCTGCTCACCAGAGTACTTTAACGTTCTAACGCGCCGACAATGCTTTTTACAATAAAAAAATATTCGAGGAACAGAGCACATCCGGCTTCAAGGCTTGGTTCTCTCAGTTCCACCCGAAGACACCGAATTTCCCGGTCCACTTAAGCAGGATGGTTTGGCATCTGCTGGTGAAAGAAACAACGACAAATAAACACCGTACAAATTTTCAAGAAAAAGAGGTGAAGAAATGCAGGATACGATAAATTCGGAGGAGCATCGATATCTTTGGAATATATGGCGATCGTTGGAATATATCGACGAATGGAAAAGTGGAAAAACGGAGATCTTTTTATTTCGCCGTTTGCAACCTTGTTGCTTCCGGTTTTACGATCATTCGCACTTATCGGTGCTTCAATTTATCGGGGAACCGTAGGATCGCGATAAGAAGAGGAAAAAAACGTCGCGAGTGCTCCCGATACGTCGTAGGCTCGCGAGGACATCGGGCAACCGCGAAAAACTCGCGTCGATAAGGACAAATTCTTTTTTCGCGATAGAGCAAACATGGCCGCCGTTGACGGCGTATCAATCTCATGCGCGCGCATAGTCACTCTTCCATCGTCGATGAGACGATGAACATCGAAAAATACAAATCGTCGGGCAAAATAGGGGAAGAATTACTATACTTGCCATGAACACCAGTCTGTTGGAGCAAAGCCACGGCTTCCGCGTACGTTGGAGGCGGCAACTCGTTCGTACACTGACCTTGGGTTATTATTTCGTACGAGGGAGGTCCAATTATCCCAGCGCCTGCGGTTCCGCTCATTCCTTGAGCCGCCGCTAATTCCTGCAATTGCTAAACTACAGTGTTGATCATCTCATAACAAAGACAATAAGCGTGTGTACAACGCGTGTTCAACCGAAATTGGAATCTCGTGAGGACAAACTTTGAAAAAATATATGTTAAGATCGTTCGTACGGTTCGATAAAAATCGTCGTTTTTTCGGTTTCATTCGCTATTCGTGACATAATTTGAAACAATCATTAATGGACAAATGGAGGTTTCAATGTTTCAGCAAACATGGATTAATAGATATTCTGTATATAATATGTATAGGTATAATAACAGGATGGTGTTTGCTCCAGAGTAAGAATGTTTGCCATGTGTTTGCGTACAATCGAATAGAAACATCTGTGTAACTTTACACACGCGCATGCGCGTCGAAACGGTACATCAACAAAAAAAAAATGCTTGCAAGGTTCGGCTGGGTCTTCGGCACTCTTCCTTCGCGAAGAAACATGCGGGGACAGCCTGACCCTGAGCGCGAGGTTCAAGGTTTTTTTTTCCTTCAATGCAAAAATATCTTACCCTGAAGAGTTGTCGCTGATGAAAAATCATTTGGATAACGGATTTTCTTCTAAGATACAAAATGCACTTGACCGCGACCATGAGACCGGAACATATGAAAATCGGCCCGACCAGCCACATGTGACCGAGATTCGAGAATACGTGACGATCGGCGGCGTCGCCGAGCGCCAAGATCGTTATTGCGGTGCCGATGGTAAATAAAACAAGGCTGAGCGCTAAGTAGCTGTAACTCGTGCAGTCGCATTTTCCGAAAGTCGTTGGCTCCTCGTAACGCTCCTCAATGTGCCGTAGTCTGTTCGACAAGTAGGGACTTTCGAAAACCGTTGCCATGTTAGCACGACGTTACGATCCATACGATTCGTCACGATTATCTTTCTTTTACTTTTATTGTCGCAAGTCTCGTTACACGTAAACACAAATGTATATCAATAATAATTTCTATAACTGCATATCAACATCGATATATATATGTATGTATGTATATACATATAAAAGATCCGAAATAAACGTTTCGGTGTTCACGCTGATGTGTAGAAAAAAAAGAATTGGACCCTCGCGGAGCGTGGAAGGCGTTTATCCGCTCCGATCTTGTCTCGTCACATTGAATCTTCGGAACAATTATTTCTCAGATGAGAATACGGCTAAAAGATGACCGAGATTTTTCAACGGCCGACCTATCGGACCGAAGCTTTCGGAATCTTTTTTTTTTCTTTATTAGTCAAAGTTCTTTGTTCGTTTATCCAGCACAATGTTTCTTTCTTTCACAAACACCACCTCGCGCACAATCCGTTAATAATTCCAAATTTTACTGGTCATTTTTCCCATTATTGGGGTATACTTTTGTTTCTTGTATTTTCGTGTACTTCAGTACGAGGAGACCCAACCGCACTGATCGAATGAGATATCTCGCTTGCGCGTCGCGAGGGCGACCACCCGCGTAAATCTGACAGAATATAAATTTGCGAAATGAAGCTTCCCGACAGGCGACTCCCGTTTTCTCCTCGTCCTTTTCTTATTATTTTCCGTCCCTCGCGTGTGTTTGTGTTGAAACTGTCGTATAAAACTCTCTGCTGTACGTCTAAGGTCGCGTTTTCATGATGCGTTTCTTTCCTTACTTATGGCGCACCACGTGCTCACCGCGAGTGCCGGAGATGCACGATAGAGTGCGCCAAGTACTGGATTTCAAAAAAACTCTAGGCCTCGGCGAATGACACACAGATGGCGCTCCATCGTCAATCGCTCTGCCGATAATATAGCTTTTCATACCATCGAGCAACAGACACTTTTTTTAGATTTCGTGAAAAAAATTTGTGTAATCCGTGCTTGACATTACGCCACCGCGAGCTCTACTGATATATAGAGATTAATAAAGAACATCGAGACAAAGTTCCTCACACGCGACATCTCATCGTTCATCCCTTTGTACCTAAATACAATATCTCAAGAAGAGAAGAATGATCGGAAAGAGGCACATCGAGGTAGCCACTAGATGGTAAGAGTTCAAGTGCATTTGCAGTCGATGAAATATTTCTCTGACCTCGAACGTTCGTTCGATGGCATTTTCCGTCAATGTTTTCAACAATTTTCGTTTCAAAATAATTTTCCGAACAAAAAAAACACCTATTTTTACGAAAAATTGATTCTCAGAGTGATTTTCCTCTAGGATTCCATCCGCTCTGACTTACACCGGAACGGCAGGTCTTGCTCTTTTGTACTTCACAGAATGGAAAGCGGTGCTGCAGTACGTTCCATTCTACAATACCAAATTCAAAGAGGAATAAATGAACAACAGTGAAAGTAATATCGGCTCGATATGTGCTAATAATGTAATGTAACACGTTTTTTCGTAGAATATACAATTATGCGCTGCGTCACGCAAAATTGAACTCGCGCCAAATGTTATTTATACGCTACATTCTCCTTTGATTCTAATTCGAGGGAAAACCCATGTAAAAATGCAAATACAAGGTGAAAAAAAAGTTTCATGCGATCCAAGATACAATTGCGTGGAATAATCTCATCGAACGAATATTTTTCAACTTTATTAAAAACACATCTCGAATAAGGTCATCCGATCTACGATCGTACTGCGGTACTGAATTATTGGATCTTCGTTTGTCCTTCGTTTTCCAGTTGAAACAAAAGTTCTCCGTCGACCGCTGCGATATCCATTCTTCTTTGTTTTATTTTGTCCTTAAACACCCATCTGAAATGTGACATGCAAAATTGAGAATGCCGACTGTTTTTTTATTCAAATGTTAGAAGAAAGATTCAACGTACCTGCACAAATAAGTGATACCTCCGATAGTCGCGATACCGAGAGTCGCGATGACGAACAGGCTCGCCGAAGTCGGACCTTTCTTCGCGTTGCGTGGACTGCATATCCGTTTTTTCACAGAAAAATATTTACTTGTTTTTTTTCGCGACGAAAATAGTTACCGACGTACATTTTATAGGTTATGGGTTCTACGAGGGCACTTGTACGAACCTCATTTTATTTCTCCGTTATCTCTGCGTTTTTGTTGATGATATTTTGCTTGGCGTAATATTGTTTGATGAGAGGTTGCCACATGTATAGTCCAATACCTCCGCCAATTGTGAGAGCTACAAAAGTTGAGAATGTACTCAGATTTCGTGGTTTTCGTATTCGCATATTTAACGAGCACAGAGAGCACGATACAACACTAGCAGACGACGCGCACTCGCGCGATGGAAACTCGCGTCGCGAAGCGCTGAAAAAAGAAACAAAAGTTCGCACGCTGCACAAGCGTGGGGAAAAACGTTCTTTGCACCCAATAAAAACTCAAAAACTAGCCACAAAAATTCGCGATAATGACAATTATGTATTGCTTCAGTTACCATATTTATTTAACATAGTGATGAAAAAAGTAGATGGTATTTAACGAATAAGTATCATTTCAGGTTATCGCGAGGAAGGAAAAGCAACACCACGGATGAACAACAGCTGTTTGTATATTTCTTAAGAAAAATACAGTATTCATCAGAATAAGACACGGGTTTTCAAATTTTTCCGGTAAACTTGTGGAATTTGTTGTAAGTATCGTAGAGCGTTCGGAATATTTGCTGCGTGGCGGCCGGCAAGGTCCGCGACAGTAGCGACATCGCGTGTTGATCGGAAATACTCAAAAAATGACCCACGCAATCCTCCAGTGGAGCCTGAACGAACGAACGATACAAATGTTATAAGACGATCAATTAAACAATTCTCCAATGACGAATCATTGATTGAAAAACATACATTTTTCGTTAAAAAGCGATGAGACTAAATTTTACCTTTACACGCGGTGGTATAACTCCTTCGGAGAAAACATCGACGAGATCAGCGATCATATAGGCAATGATTCTCGTTAAATCTTTCTTCAGCTTCACGAGAGCATTAGTGAGCCTAAAATAATCGATAAAAATCGATAATCCATGTACGAAAAAATGTATCGTAATTCCTTGCAAAAACGAAAGGAAAAGCAGTGACGTAATGATAAAAAAAAGAATTTTCACGGTCTTCGACTTACTTCTCAATGTCTAGAGCCAACCGACCGATTCTCCGTTGCTTGGAGGGATCGTTGTCCTTGCGAGATTCGCGAACAACGAGCCTGACGATATTTCTGTACAAGCCGAGGAGACCGGGTAATCTATCCGTGATGATGGATTTGTTGAATTTCACCAACGACACGCAAACGGAGATGACGTTTTCGCAGGCTGATAATTCAGCCTCTCTCAGCGATCGTCCGAGAAGCAGAGTTACAACGTCGATTCCTTTCTCGATCACGTGCAAGTTTTCCGACAAAGTATTTTCAATCAATTTCAAAATGGCCGGCCAAAACTCCACGGGAATCGCGGAGATTTGCAAAACTTGGAGCAAATTATGTAACGCGACCGTACGATGTTTTTGCCGTTCACCTCCCATTTGTACGCTCGTTACGCAGTCCCAAATAATCAGACAATCGTCGAGACATTTCTCGTTCGATTCCGCAAGCGCCAAAACCTGCGAATCGTCGATGAATTATTCACGAAATTCTAGACGAGTTTCTCAGGTGTTTAATGTTTATTTGACGAATTTTCGGCAAGACGAAACCTACCGTTTTCACGTGGAGCGAATGGAAAATATCCTTCAGTGCCGTTGGTTTCGTTCGATCGAGAAGCGGCAGAGCAATTTCCCTCCTAGGATTATTCAACATGTGAATCCACAATTTATTTACAATGTCCATTTCCAACTCCAATTTTGTGCGATGCTTCAAAACGACGTTCACCAAATTCAGTCCCTCTTCGACAAGCTTCTCGTCCTTTCCATTCTCCTGCTGCGAAATATCGCATTAAAATACGCGCGTTTGATCGAAGAGTGGCGGAAGACGTCTAGGAGGAAAAGAAAAACTCACCACGAATATACGATGTAGAGCAGATTTTGCGATATCGTTCAAATTTTCCGGCATCTTTTTGCTCGTCGCGGAGAATTTGAATACCATGCTCATACACTTTACGTCCTTGCGATCTTTCGATTCTTCGTCGATGTTATCGAGCAACTTTTTGCACAATCTCTCCTCGGCTTTTTTGAAGATTTCTCTCTCGTTATTTTTCAACTTTGGCTTTACTCGTTCGATGCATTCCAAAAATAAAATGCTCGAATCGACGCTCGTCAGGCTCTTCTTTGTCAAAACCTTCAGAGTCTCCCACGACGTTACGTTTCTCAATGACGATTCGACGACTCTCCGAAGGGATTTGTCCTTGATGAATTCGTCGATAATCGAATCAGGATCGATTAAATCGATAACGTCGATATCAGCTTTTTCCGAAGCGTCTGTGTTCGAAAAATATCATGTATATTCAATTTTTCTTAAAACGAATTTCTGGAAATTTGGAAATCACTTTTCGATTTTTGCATACCCATCGTGATATCTCTGCAAAGCTTCGCAATTGTCTCGTTGGCATCGCACTCCTTTTTTACGGAATAAGCCACAAGAATAAGGACCGTCCTCAAATCGGAAGCGAGATGCGTCAACGGCAGAGACAATAAAATTTTCAAATAATTTTCTATCGCGGACGTCGACGCCTCGTTCAGACATGTCCATTCGTTCTTCATCAAATCTTTGCTAATTTTTTTGATCAATTTCGATAGGCTGCCACGATTTAAGATTCTCGTCTGTAGGAAATCGTGGAAAAATGTATTTTCGTTATTTCCCGCATGCAAAAAGGATGAGCAATTGTCTAATCAACAATTAACATCGAGTAACATAAATAAAGTATTTTCCGAACAGAATACAACGGGTGTTTATGAACGAATACATGAAAAAAAAAAGAAAAATCACATCAAATGCAAAAACTGTGCACTCACCACATCAAAGTGTTGCGTAATTTTTTTCGTCGTGCTGTCGCTTATTTTCGTCGATAAATCGACGAAGGTCTGACAGACGAGAGCTCGGACGAGTCTCTCATCGTTCTGCACGACATCAGCGTTCAATCTCGTCGCCGATTCTGTTTCGCGATTTTTCGACGACGCCACCTCATTCGATAAAAGCTTGACTAGTTCGGCGATTTGTGAATTACTCAAAAACGAAACAATTTGAGGGTTTTGGTCGAGTACAATCGACCAAGAATTCGCCAAACCGTCCAGAACGCTCGAGAAATCGACAGGCTCGTTGTCCCTCGAGTTTCGTCCGATTCGCTGAATCAGAATCTTGTTCTGCAATCGTTCGATGGTTAATTACGAATAAGAAGAAAGATTGAAAATAAAAAAACAATTCAAAGTCGAAAAGAGCGAGATTCGACGCGTACCATGGCATTTTTACAACGAGGATTATCGATATTCCCGGCGATTTCTTTAATTTCATCATCGGATATCGGAAAATCGAGCTCTTCCGTTACAGCATCCGGCACGTAATATTTCATCCAATTATGCATAATGTCCCAGTACCACGTCACGGTGAGCAACGCGATAATGATTCTGTCATTGCTCTCCATTTCCAATGATTTTTTCGTCAACGATGATATAGTTTTCCCGAGTTCCTTGAGTGCTTGAACGAATTTATCGTGCCCCGAGACCGGCACGGAATTATCGAATATGCGTACACCTTCGAAGTACGCTGATAGCAAATCGACACTGGCTTCGAGCGTAAAAGTCGCTTTCTCTGAAATTATCTTTCATTGTTACAAAGTCATTACTAGGAGCAATGTAAATTTGCATAATATTTGATTAATAAACATATAGAATAAGTTTTTCATCATAATTACTAATAATTAATAATCACTCATAGTACTCACCCTTGTTTTTCGTCAGCGATTCAACGCTGCTGTTAAAATGAAAAATTAAGGATCTCAATACACCAATCGTTTGTATGCTCGTCATGCTCCCAACAGCCACGCTGAATTTTTTCTTAAAATCCACCGGAAACGCCGTCTCGATGATAAAATCATCTTTGAAATCTTCGTCCATTCCTTCCTCGAGGGCTTTTAAAATCCAGGGGGCAAGTTTTTGTTCTCTTCTCAAACGAATTCCCGTCTCGATTATAACGATCATCAAATCATCGTAAGATTTTACATCGCGCTCGTTATCGCGATTTTCCAATAAAATTCTTTTCAGGATATCATGGATCTTTGATTCGACGATCAGAGGATTGAGTACCGCTATTGTATTCAGCGCTTCGTAGTGCACGGAATGGAGATGCTCCGTAGCGATTATTTCGTCGATGATTTTTTGCAAATATTCGAACAACGTGGAGCTTCCAATTTTGTTCTGATAATCGAACGTTACGTCGATCAATTGTTGTCGAAGGAGCGTGAAAACTTTTATCTTAGCGCGCGACGCAGCATCGATGAGACATCGGAAAATGGAGTCTACGGTCGCTGAATCATTTTTGTAAGATCCAACGGCGGCTCGAAAAACGTAAAGAAACGCGACAACCGTGATTTCTGCGTCGAACATCTCGGCATTTTTTCTCAACTCGTTGAATACTCTCGCCGCAAAATCATCCGCGTCGCTTCCGTCGCGTTCTTTGAACTGAGAATATCTCGATTTTCCGAAAACCAACTGTTGCAAACATTTGTGCGTCTCCGCGCCGAGTTTGTCGTTCTGTTTAAGATCTATAAGACTGCAAAGTGGATACAGGATTTGCTTGAGAAAAGTATCCGCAAAATCGTCTTTATTTGCGCTTTGTTTGTAACAAGCCACGAAACATTCTATTCCGGAGATGACGCATTGACGGACGTTTTGATCGTCATCCGCTGTTCGGGGAGAATCTCGACGATGGGAATTTACAAGTACGAGCGCTTCGATCAAGGAGCCGAGAGACGAAACGTTTCTTTGAAAGTAACGCCGCATCTCTCTACTGGCGAAAACAATTTCGCAAACATCGATGATTCTTTCTAGCTCGTGGGGCTGCGCGAGCTTCAACTTTTTCGTCAAAGCGTCTATCAGAGTTTGCTTGACGCTGGATTTTAAAACAACGTTGCTCGATTCACTTTTCAGTCTCAGACATTGCGACAGAGTGTTCCAAATTTCTTTGTCGATGTTATCATTATTTTCGATTGTTTCGCACAGCCACGTTAAAACGAGATCTTCCTTTCTCGATATCGGAAGATCCTCGCTCGCAAACGTGTTTTCCGCTAGTTTCAAACGTTTTGCAAGTGGCTCCTCCTCTGTATCTAGCCTACGAAGTAACTCTGCGAACAGAGGTTAATACTCGCTATTAACAATCGAATACTTTAATTTCTCCCGAGAAATTTCGCCAATAATCCACAATTGTTCTTACCTCTCGATAATGCCATTCTTCTGTTTCAAATATCCATTTATTTCGAACCGATAATTGTATATCAAGCGTTCACATGTCACCGCACGTGCTTTCCTCTTCTCAATTAAAGCGCGTTATGAACGGGACTTTAAAAAACATAACCTTACTATTTAAATTTCGTCGTTTTAATAATATACTACACAGAGTATGTAATTATGAATTACCATATAATAACTGCGATAATTACGATAATTGTTCAACTGCTGAGATTATTAAATGTGAGAAAAACTTAAAAACAGAATTTATGTATGTATATTATTATTGTTATTATTGTATATTTTTTTAAAAAATATTCAATCGATTAATCGAACTCGTAGAATATCGATACTGATCGATACTGATCGATACTGATCGATACCTCCCCGCCGCCGTTTGATCTTTTTCGGCCGACCGCAGCGCGCCCAATCGGCGTAAATAAAAAGTAGAATTGATCAATTGATCGCTTGACAATTACAAGAAAACGTCGGTTCATAAAAGAAAGAAAACTCTGACGCTGGAAGTTCCGCGTGTTCTGTCAAGTTTGTCGTTGTTTGCAGCTGCAAGAAGAATATCTCGGAATTAATATCTCGTGAAACATAAATTCGTACATTCTATAAAATGGTCGATTACAGCAAGTGGAAAGACATAGAGGTAAGGATACACACTCCATTTTGGAGGTTATAAAAGTTCCAGAACTTTTCACACTCGTCTTATTCGCTGATACTCCGTGTATTCATTTTTATAATTGAAAATATAACGCTTGGAGTTCACATTCGTTCTGCTATTGAATTACATGCTTTCTTGTGATGATGTTATAATTTTTTTCCAATTCGACATTTATTGTCATTTTCACCGACATAATAATTTCCCTCCATAGCTTAATCTATGGATCAAAGGAAACTACGCGGTTACCATAAATTTACAAAAAATGTTTTTTTTTCAATTTGGTCCATTGGATATCTATAGAATTTTGTTTGCCAGATTTCAGACGACGAGGATGATACTCACCCCAATATCGACACACCGTCTCTCTTCAGATGGCGCCATCAAGCTCGTCTGGAGAGGATGGAGGAGCAGGAAAGAGAGAAAAAGGAATTCGAACGTTTGAAAATTGAGTAAGAATTTTTCTATTATAATCGTCATTTATTTCCGCTTCTGTCCATACAAATTGTACCACTATTGAATCTTATAAAATACCGATAAAGTGTTGTATTTGCTTTACAATTTAAGGACAGAGAGAAAACTCAAGGAGCACCAGATGGCGCTGGAAGCTCTGGCGGAAACTAAAAAGACAGCATCTTCCAGCACGGATGAAATGGCATCATTGAAAAAAGCGGTGCAGAAGCTCGAACTGGAACAACAAAAGATAAAGCAAAAAGAGGATGAGTTAAAGAAGAAAGACAAAATGAGGCCCTGGAATGTCGATACGATCGGTCAACCGGGTTTCACCAAAACTGTCATAAACAAGAAACCTGCAAGAAGGGAAGACGAGACGGAACTGCCGGATGACGTGCGGGAAAAGAGGATGAAGGATTTTATAAAGGAAAATGAGAAAAAATTGAAGGAATTCGGAATGTTACGACGTTACGAGGATAGTAAAAAGTTCTTGCAAGACAATCCGCACTTGGCTTGTGAAAATACGGCCAACTATTTGGTCATTTGGTGCATAAATCTCGAGATGGAAGAGGTGAGCTATCTTCGATCGAGATTCCTTTGTGTTTTTTTTTTATCATAATGAATAATCGTCGATACCTTTACATTGTAGAAACACGATTTGATGGAGCACGTGGCGCATCAGTGCATCTGTATGCAATATATCTTGGAACTCTCCAAGCAATTGGACGTTGATCCGAGAGCTTGCATAGGCTCTTTCTTCAGTCGTATTCAAATAGCCGAGGTCGAATACAAAAAATCGTTTATCGACGAGCTCACTGGCTTCAAAGAGCGAATACGCAAGAGAGCCGCGGAGAAAGTTGCCGAGGCCATCAAAGAGGCCGAGGAGGAGGAGCGTTTGGCTCGTCTCGGGCCTGGAGGACTCGACCCTCAAGAAGTCTTCGAGAGCCTTCCCGAGGTAAGGATCATCGAGTTTTCACGGAGCTTCAATTTGTCGAAAGATACTTTTTTTTATATTCGAACGTGGTGAAGAAAGAAAAGAAAAAATGTTTACCGCATCTCGTTACAGGCGTTGCAAAAGTGTTTCGAGTCGCAAGATATTCCATTGCTGCAACGGACGATAGACGAAATGTCGGAGGAAGAAGCGAAATATCATATGAAACGATGCGTCGACAGCGGACTTTGGGTCCCGGACGCAAAAGCGAAAAATAAAGAGTCCGAAAAAGCTGATAATACATCGACCGAAGAGAAAACTGCCGACCCCGAATAACTCGAGCCCAAATTATCGCGACAAAGTCTATTCAAGTTAGTGGATATCATCTTTCTCCTCTCGTACTAAAACCCAATTACCTTTAGTTTTACTCTATCAAAAGCAACAAACAATCCGTGTCTAGGTCGGTTGGCAGTTAGCGAGTCCCTGAAAATTGTTAATATCCACAGGCGAATCATCATTGAACAATGAATAAAAAAGAAAAAGACACGCAAAACTACAAAATGTTACAGCGTACAGATTGCGAAATTGCGGAGGCTAATGATTTTACTTTTTCTCAGGTGTTCCTATAGTTTTTACCGTTTCGACTTTCTTTAATTGATTTCAAATGTTTCTTGTGAATTGCAATGAAAAGTATCAGATAAAGTATCAGGTTTTATGGTGAAATGGCTTGACAAGCACGAGAAGATGAGTTTTCGACACGAAACAGACCGATGGCACGGTTTTTAAAGAATCATTACTTTTGAAAACTCCCGCGCAAACATTATCGATATTTCGATGTTAGTTCGTCCGTGAGCCGCGAGCATGCGTGACCGGAAGTCGCGCAACAATCGTATATCGAACGTTCGGGATTCTCCTCCTTTTCCGGTTTTGATGTGCCAAATGGTCTTTGGGTAATATTTTACGTCTCACATTCCGAACGCTTTAAAAGAGATTCTTTGTTTTCGATAAAACAATCGTACGCACAGTCTTGGTGGTGTGAAGTTTTTCAACACTGCGCTGCACGCATTTGCTCATTATTTGTTTATTTCACCTTGCAAATAAACCATCAATTACGCTGCTCCGTAAGCCCTTTCGTTCTAATGAAATTTGTGCTTTATTCCCACTTGATTTACCATCTACATGTATATATGTGTATATGTATATGACGTTTTGTGGGTTATGTAGAAGGTTTAACATTTCCCACTGTAGACGGCGCCATAGTCTCACACACCCGACGGAATTTTTATTTCCACAATCTCGACAAGCTAAACATGATACTTTGCGACATGCTCGTGAACAAACGACTGTTGGTGATTTTTTTCCGTGCGCCAAAGTGAATTACGACGATTTTTTTGTGTCACGTATACCGCATGCATCGTTTTTATCGAGTTTTGCACGCTTCTGTAGTACTCTTGTCTTTTCTCCACCATATCAGTAAATTAAGCACGCATTATTATCATCTGTGGCTTTCTACGCTCCGAAACACGCCTTGCACGCGTTTGAATGATAGTAAGCAGGCCGATATTCGTCTTATTTTTGTCAAAAGATATCACGGTAGAAATGTCATCGATCATAAAGGAGACATTCGTGGTGCCAAATCATTCCATATTGGAGAAAAATTGTTTCAGCATCGTATTGCGTACTCTGATTTGGACCAATCCAAAGAGGGATAAAGAGAGATGATAATATGCGAATGGTGGCTTGTGGGTAAAGTACTGGTGAATTCAAAATGGCAGACGACCCGCAATGAAAATCGTATATTATTACGCATTGTGGATTGACGTGAATATCTCGTATTCGGTAAACTTGAAATAATCCGCGTATCACGTGGCAATGAATGTTCGGGAAAAAAAGTGATTGAAATGATAATTTTTCGATTCAATGCGGGGTTCATCATCGCTTTCGTTTGAGGTTTCTCGCGATATTACGAATTTTCCCAATGTATATTCCATCGCCATCGTAAAAAATCCAAATGAGAAGAGAACGCGCACTGCGACGGACGTCGGTTAATCGCATTACGGCAGCTTGTGGAATAATGGCGGGCGGCGCGGCAGGGGGGGAGGACCGATACGTTGGGCGCGCGCGCGTGCGTTGCATTGTGGGTAGACGGGCGAGAGGATGGCCGGGGTGAGCTAAAGAACGAAGAACGAGACGAAGGTTCACAAAATGGCGGCCAAGCTCGGGCCAGCGACCATATAGTACGTGTAAAATTCGATATTTTTCTACGATGTCGGGAATCTCTATAACAAAGTTCGTACAGTAACACCGTCGCGTTCAACATTGTTCCGTTATAAAGTTTATTCCGAGGAAAATAGTGTTTCGCGATTTGAGAGAGGAATTTTATATATCGAGCCTTGGTGAGACGCGTAGACGGGAACGATGCAGGTGAGTGTCGAAAATCGGGCCTCGTAAGCAATGATCGCTCGCATATTCGACGTTTAAACGTGTGCATTGCAATGATAATGCTACTTTGTTTATTATTAAAATAAAAAGACGTTCTTCTGCGATAGATGCGTTGAAAAAATTGAACACTAACCGCGGTGTTGTTTGGAATATTGAGATATTCACGTTGCCACATGCGTTTTTCATGCTACGTAATAGTCATGGAAAAAAAATGTTTATAATATCAATATAATAATTGGCAAATTGTTGATTCCTGTGCAAGGCGATTGGGCGGGGTCGGGCGATCCTTGGAAAATTACAAATTTGTCTCCATCACTTCGGGACTTTTCTCAAATTAACAAACTCTCACGTCTCATAATAACCTACAAGTTTGTTTACATTCATTCATCGACACTTTTTTCAATTAAAAGATCATTGTTCCACTCGAATTATCCCGCCAAACGATTCTTCAGGATTTTTTTCATGCAGGAAAGCGGTCTATTCAAAATTTCATGACGGACCCATTTTTGCAAATTGAGCTCAAAGTTTGAGCACAGCACATCATGCTCGTGGCCATTGTTTATCTCCGTTTGACAGAGGATCTTCTTGTCAAGCTATTTTACCGTATAGTTTGTCCGATGGCTTCGCCTCTTTTATAACATTTTCTCAATTTCTGTAACGTCGGCTTGAGAAAAATCTTTTTTTTAACATTGTTTATCCTTCAATTATCTCAAGGATGAATATAGTTAAAGGAGCGCCGTGCGATCGGCGATGAAATGGAAGAGCAAAAAATTCCTCTTGATTCTGTAAAAAGGTCTGTGCGAGAATGGAGCTTCCGATTAATTTGTCTTTATTCATTTTCATTTACGCTCGTGCTTTCTTTGTTCTCTTGATCGTGAAATCTTGAGCTGTAAGGTTCGACGCAAATAGAACGTCTCTCGCGCTTTTCTCGAGGGAAATTAAGCCAAACAATTTGTTTTTGGCGATTAAACTTTGCTGTAAAGCGCGGTAATACATCGATTAGCTTCGTCAAACACTTCTTGAAATTTCAACGCAACCATAGAATTCCTCTCCTCTTAGCGTAAAAAAAATTTGTGCAAAAACTTCTCGTGGAAATATGAGATACCGAACAAATAATTTTGCGAGGGGATAAAAATTTCATGAATTTACATTTCTTTACATTCTTTTAATTTTGATTTTTTTCTATCCAGAGGGAATTTTATTTCTGCGTCCTACAATTTCGAATGTTAAGAAAAATTATTGTACAAACTGAATGTTTCAATAAACTTGTTGAGCATCATTGGAGTATAATTTGTGATAATACCTTGTACCTGTATGCGGAAGCTGCGTTAAGAACGTAAGCCAAGATGAGAGAATCTATCGTAAGGCCATGAAAATTCTTTTCGCCGCCAATGTTACTTTACGGCTTTATAAATGTCATCGACTATTCTATCGCATCGAGAGAAGAAAAAAGAAATCACTCGCAAAGAAGTTGAGGTGTAAGAGAGGAATCTATAAATCTGAAAGAACAGAAACGACAAAATTAGTTTTCGTTCTGTATTGTGAATATTTTTGCTGCGAAGCAATTTGGCGATTTCTCGTAATTTTTTAAAGCTCGTGCGTTGACGATAAATGAAAAGTACAAATAATTCGTCGTTGAACATGACAAAAATTAAGTGTATTATCGAATATAATTCGAATAGAATGCTTCGTTGAACAATTCGCATCGTGAATCATTTTCTTCAAGATGGCGGAGCGGGTCAACAAAATGGCGGTCGACAGTAGCGACGCTCGAAAAATTCGGAGACCAAAATCATTGCGTATTTTTTTTTAAATCGAACGCCCTATGGTAACTCGACCGTACGAAATAAAGCGTGAATATCAAACAAAAAAACATTCCAAACAACAACGGTGGCTGTAATGTCGTTCAAAGCGATTTCCCGATGACGAATCCGTTGAATTGCATTTCAGAAAACAGAATCAGAGTCCGGCAAGGAATCTGGCTCAGACTCAGACAATGACAGCAAGAGCGACAGTAGTTCTTCCGGGAGTAATTCCGGATCTGGTTCCGGCAGTGATAGGTGGGTATTCCATTTCGAGTTGACTTCACAATTTTTTTCAATTTTTTCGAAATGTTCATTCAAGTTTTTTTTCCCTACTTTCCATCTCTGAAGCTTAAATAACACAGCACTAATGTGACAGTACCGCTGATTTTCTATTTCGTGTGATTTTTATCGGTCCATCATCAGCAACCGGAGGGAAGTCATTCCCTCGAAATAAGTTTGTCATTAGTCTTGCAATTACCGCGCCGTCGTTCAATTTTCAATCTCATCGTATCGTCCGGGCGAGAGAAAAATCATTTGCCTCAATCGGCGGTAGTTGGATCAAAGTCGATGAGAAAAAGCCATGTTTTACACTTACGACGAATCTGTCGCTGTTCTCGGTGGAATCTTGAAATATATTTCAGAGAATTTTTTTAATGACGATCATTTTCAAAAAATCGCGTTATCGCGAAGAGAGAAAAGATGCAAGAACTTATTCAAAATCCTCTATGTTGCAGTCTAAAGTCAGTCTGGAATATTTGCTGTATCTCTTGAATAAGAAAAACCATTTATCGTACAATTGTTACGTTCCGGACCACGGTACAAATTGCCCTTATAATCAATAAAATGATCGATAACGAGTCTCCTTTTGATCAATCGGTAACTCGAACATATCGATGCAAAGGTTTCGCTGGCTCATTCTCGACAGATTGACGATGATTTTTCCATCTCGTGGCACAAAAATTTCGTAAACACGTTTCCTCTACTCGAGAATATATTTCAAGATCCTGCAAAGATGTAATGATTATTAGTGAGAGAGAAGAAGAAGAAGAAAAAGCAAAAGATTGAACGAAATATCAAATTGCCCCGACTGCGCGATCGCAGTGACTCTAGCTCGTCGAGTGGTTCCGGTTCGGCGACAGGTTCGGATTCGGAGAAATCGGAAAAATCCGATGCACCCGCACACAGCGATAGCTTTCAGAGCAAAAGTTCGAATCACAGCACAGAACCAAAGCGTAGACATAAGAGCGAATCTAGCCGAGAGTGGGAGGAGAATCCAGATATATACGGGATCAGGAGATCGGGAAGGTCGAGAAAAGAGCCGGAGAGATTGGCAGCTCCACCGGAGATCAATTCAGATGGCAGAAAAAAATTTAAAAAAAAAAGGTAAGTATCGGAGAATGGAAGCAGCCTTTTGCAGTTTCAGGTCCGCAATGTTTTTTTCTTTTTAATCATCTTTGTTCGTTTCTGTTTTTCTCCCAAACACACCATCATCGAGGCTTTTTGTCGAAGGACAAAAAGCCTTTTTTTTTTCCTCGAGTTGTCGTTGGCCGAAATTTTCAATAAACTGCGAGAGGCAGTCGTGACGATGCATCGTTGCTTCCGTTTCTCTTCTTATTCCCTTCTTTCTTAAGTTTATTTTACAGCGCTTCACGTTGAGCCGTACGCCAAGTCATTCAAGGTCTTTTACCGCTGTTATTATTATCGAACCTCTAATTTCGGATGACGAACCATCGCGATGTTTTTACGGTTGCGGAAAGGTTGCGGAACGCGTTTATACTGTTTTTTTTTTCAACTCGATTGATCGGCGAGCGAATTTTATCGTACACGCGGAGCCTTCCTTGTATTTCATGCTCGAACGGAGATGGTGACTAACGTTCAGATAAAATCGAGCGAAAATCTCAAACGATCGATAAACCCGATCGTTCGTTCGAGCATTTTTCTTTTTCGCTCGTCGATCGATCTTTTTCTCTCATGTATCGAAAATATCCAAGTCCGGGGCACATTTGAATTCCCTCAGCAGTCAGAATTCGTGGAATTCCGCAAGTTCGGACTCGGAATCGGACGACCTGGACAGCAAGAGAGGACCACCGCCACCTCCGAGCAAATCGATAAATCGTCGGGCGGCGCAAAAGATCAAAGAAAATTCGCGATCGCGGAAGAAGCGAGTGTCCGAATCTTCGGAAAATTCCTCGTTCGACAGCGACGACAACAGGAGGTGAAAGATTTTTCTTCTCGAACGACGTGTCATCTTTTTTTCGACGATTCTTCGATCCTCAATTTCCGGTACTCCGTTTGACCGTCTTTCAGACAAATCACCAGACGAGCGGGTACGACGGTGAGCTACAAGGAGCAGAGCGACGAGGGTACCGACAGCGAAGATTTGGTCGAGGTCGACGAAGCCGCTGCCGAACCAACGGAACCCGACAATGCCGAGACGATCGAGCGGGTTATCGCAAAAAGAAGAGGAAAGAAAGGAGGTTTGTCTCGAGAATTTCGCGCAAAAATCCAATGTTCCATCGAGAAAAATAACAATAATAATCCCCGCAGTCACCGGCAACGTGACGACCTTGTACGCCGTTGAGGAGAACGGCGATCCGAATCCAAAGGATTTGACCGAGGAGGAGAGCGAAATGCAGTACCTGATCAAGTGGAAAGGATGGTCTCACATACACAACACGTGGGAATCCGAAGAATCTTTGAAAGCACAAAAGGCAAGAGAGAAACGCGAAGATGCGATGTAACAACGAAATTAGATTTGCGAAAATGATTTTTATTCATAAAAATTACAGCGCCGATAGAGAGGAATTTTGAAATGATAGAAAATGTACACAGAAATATAGAAAAAATGTAGAAAATCAGTGACTCTGATTCGCGTATCGATAACACGATTGAATCCCCGGCAGGTCAAAGGATTGAAGAAGCTGGACAATTTTATAAAACGCGAGAGAGAGATCCAACAATGGAGAGACTACGCCGGCCCCGAGGATATCGATTACTTCGAGTGCCAGGCGGAGTTGCAGCAAGAGCTTCTCAAGAGTTACAACAACGTCGAGAGAATTATCGGTGAGTTTGCACATAATCAGTGAAACACGAGTGAAACACGAGCGTCGATGGTCGAAAAAGCTGGCAAAGCATCGAAAGAACTAAAAATCGTTTTGAATATTAGCCGAGTACAACAAGCCGGATTCCGAGCATCCGGATTATTACTGCAAATGGGAGAGTCTGCCGTACGCAGATGCAACGTGGGAGGACGGTGCTCTGATAATACGAAAGTGGCCGGAGATGATCAAGGAATTCCGCGACAGGGAAGACTCGAAGAGAACGCCGAGTAAGCATTGCAAGGTGTTGAAATCGAGACCAAAGTTTCACCAGGTGAAGAGTCAACCGGAGTACATGGGACGCGGCAAGGATCTCGTCCTCCGCGATTATCAGATGGACGGGCTCAACTGGATGATTCACTCGTGGTGCAAAGAGAACAGCGTGATACTGGCGGACGAGATGGGACTGGGGAAGACGATACAAACGATATGCTTCCTGTATTATTTGTTTCACACGCATCAGCTTTACGGGCCGTTTCTTCTCGTCGTGCCCCTATCGACGATGACCTCGTGGCAGCGCGAGATGGCGCAGTGGGCGCCCGATCTTAATTTCGTGACGTACTTGGGCGACGTTACGTCGCGAAACATCATACGCGAGTACGAATGGTGTTACAGCTCGAAGAGATTGAAGTTCAACGCGATTTTGACGACGTACGAGATCGTACTGAAGGACAAAGCGTTGCTCGGCGCGTTAAATTGGGCGGCGATACTCGTCGACGAAGCGCACCGTCTGAAAAACGACGATTCGCTGCTTTACAAAGCTCTGATGGAGTTTCACACGAATCACAGATTGCTGATAACGGGTACCCCCTTGCAGAACAGCCTCAAGGAACTGTGGGCTCTTTTGCACTTTATAATGCCGAGCAAGTTCAACACGTGGGAGGAATTCGAGAAGGAGCACGACAACGCGGCGCAGAAGGGATACTCGAAGTTGCACAAGCAGCTAGAGCCTTTTATACTGCGGCGGGTGAAGAAGGACGTCGAAAAGTCGCTGCCGGCCAAAGTCGAGCAGATACTCCGGGTGGAAATGACGTCGCTGCAGAAGCAATATTACAAATGGATTCTGACCAAGAATTACAACGCGCTGAGAAAGGGGGTGAAAGGCTCGACGATGACCTTCATAAACATCGTCATCGAGTTGAAGAAATGTTGCAATCACGCCTTCCTCACGAAGCCCATGGAGACCGAGAGAAAAGACGTCGAGGAGGATTACCTCCAGCAGGTCATAAGAGGCTCGGGTAAGCTCGTTTTGTTGGACAAACTTTTGGTGAGATTGCGCGAGACCGGACACAGGGTGCTGATATTCAGTCAGATGGTGAGAATGCTGGATATCCTCGGGGAGTATCTGCAAAAGCGGCATTTCCCGTTTCAACGTTTGGACGGCAGTATAAAGGGTGAACTGAGGAAACAAGCGTTGGACCACTTTAACGCCGAAGGCTCGTCGGACTTTTGCTTTTTACTCTCGACGAGGGCGGGAGGTCTCGGTATTAATTTGGCGACAGCCGACACGGTCATTATATTCGACTCCGATTGGAATCCGCAGAATGACCTTCAGGCTCAGGCGCGAGCTCATCGCATAGGTCAGAAGAATCAGGTGAACATTTATCGATTGGTGACGAAGAACTCCGTGGAGGAGGAGATCGTCGAGCGAGCCAAGCAAAAAATGGTCCTCGACCATTTGGTCATCCAGAGGATGGACACTACGGGTCGCACCGTCCTCGACAAGAAAAGTTCCGCCAGCAACAACAACCCCTTCAACAAGGAGGATCTCAACGCGATATTGAAATTCGGTGCTGAGGAGCTGTTCAAGGACGAGGAGGACGGCGACGAGGAGCCGACCTGCGACATCGACGAGATCCTGCGGAGGGCGGAGACGCGGGACGAGGCGCCGGCGACCGTCGGCGACGAGCTGTTGTCCGCCTTCAAGGTGGCGAGTTTCGCCGCTTTCGAGGAGGAAACCGAGCCGCTCCACGCTCAAAACGCCGACAACGACGACGAGAGCAAAGACTGGGCGGAAATAATACCGGAGAATTTCCGCATGAAGGTCGAGGAGCAGGAGAAATCCAAGGAAATGGAGGATCTTTATTTGCCGCCGAGGAGTCGAAAGACTCTTCAGCAGTTGAACCAGGCGAGCGGGGACGGGGGTCGCGAGGAACGCGGCAGGAAGCGAAGAAAGATGATGCAGTCGGAGGAGAGCGACGACGGCGACGAGACGGGAAGCGACGCCGAGGGATCCGATGAGGACGACGACGACGACGACAGACCGAAGAAACGCGGAAGGCCCAGGGTGTTGCCGCGCGAGGTCGTCAAGAGCTTCACCGACGTCGAGATACGCCGTTTCGTCAAGAGTTTCAAGAAATTTCCAGCTCCCTGCAAGAGAATCGACGATATCGCCGCTGACGCTGAATTACAGGAGAAACCGATGACGGAATTGAAGTGGCTCGCCGAGCAATTGAAAACCAGATGCGAGGCTTGCATCGCCGAGTTCGAGAGCATAGCGAAGGAGAACAAGGCGGCTGCGGCGGCGGCGGCGGCCGAGGAGGATGGCAAGAAGCCGGTGAAGGAGGGCAAAGGACGAAAAAGAGGCAAGGGACCGACCTTCAAGGTCGGCGGGGTCATGGTCAACGCGAAATCGCTGTCGGCAGCGACGAAGGAGCTCGAGCCGCTCGATCAAGCCTTACCGGGCGACCCGGAGCAGCGAGCCAACTGGCACATCGACGCGAAGCTGAAAACCGCCAGTTTCGACTGCGACTGGAACGCCGAAGACGACTCGAGACTGCTACGAGGAATTTACGCTCACGGCATGGGCTCTTGGGAGGCCATCAAAATGGATCCCAGCTTGAAACTCGGTGACAAGATTCTGCCGAACGACACGAAGCCGCGATTGAAACAGCTGAACGCGCGCGCGGAATATTTATTGAAGGTACTGAAAAAGCAGATGGACGCGAAACTCGGGGTGACGAGAACTCGAAAGCCGAGGAAGCCCAAGGAGATCAAGAGCGCGATAACGAAGGAAATCATCGTCGAGGACGACAGCTCCGGCGACGAGAGCAAAAAACCAAAGCCGAAGATGGACAAGCCGGCGATGAAGAGGGAGAAGGAGGACGAGATCGTCGCGAGAAAGGACGCGAAGGAGGAGAGCGACGGTGCGATAGAGGAGAGAAAAAAACGCGCCAAGCGGGAGAAGAAGGAAGGAAACAAGAGGAACAAGAAGAACAACAAACAGGCGGTGGGACCGATGCACTTTACCGCTAACAACGAACCGAGGGCTCTCGATGTTTTGGGCGGCTTGGATCCCTCGATATTCAACGAGTGCAAGGAAAAAATGCGTCCGGTGAAGAAAGCCCTCAAGGCCCTCGACAAGCCCGAGGAAGCCCTGAGCGAAGCCGATCAGCTCGATCGTACGAGGCAGTATCTCATACAAATCGGCAATCAAATAAACACGTGTCTCTCCGTCTACAAGGATCCCGAGCAGATCAAAGAGTGGCGCAGCAATTTGTGGTATTTCGTCTCGAAATTCACCGTGTTCGACGCGAAGAAGCTCTACAAGCTTTACAAACACGCGATGAGAACCGGCGAGGATGGGCAATCCTCGAGTCCCGAGAAGAAGGAGGAAACAACGAGCACCGGACACTCCAAGAGACACGAGAGGCACGGCGAGAAACACTTGAACGAGACCGTCAGCGGGAAAGATTCGCGATCGGGGAAACGAAGAATCGACGATGTCGAGGAGTCTCCGAACAACAGCGTTCCGAGCAAGAAACACGCGACGAACCCCATTTCCGTCGCGGCGGCCAACACTTCTGGTTTGACGAGCGTCACCATCGGCGGTCTCACGATAACGCCCTTGGCGTCGTCCGCGAATTCGACCCTGTCGAATTTAGCGAGCTGCCACAGCCTCGACGGATCGAGACACAAGGAGCCCAAAGAAGTCAAGCACAAAGAGACGAAACGCGAACGCGACAGGGAGAGAGACAGGCTCAATCACGGGGATAGAAGCATCGACAGATTGGCCGGAACCAACAAGGAGGAGAGAATTCGAAGAGACAGCGGTGGGTACGCTGTTGGCGGCCACTACAGCGGCAGCCGGGAAGAGGATCACTGGATGCCCGCCAGAGACGTCAGGGATCCTCGAGAGAACAGGTTTTTTTTTCTATTTTGATCCTTCAAAAGATTCTATCGCGCAAAAACTCGCTCGTTATCTTTCTCCGCGTATTTTCTTGCCTCCCGCTTAGTTGCGACTTTTGACGCATGGCGCGTCGGTCGCAAAATGGCCGAACGCGCTCGTCACTCATAGCGGTTTTAAACGCAGGTTTGGCGAACACAAAAGAGACAGATTCGAGTCTTACGGTAGAATGTCGGGCGGATATCATCGCGAGAGGGAGCGGGACAGGGATCGCGATCGAGGAATGCACATAAACGACAAACGAAAGTGAGTTTTGTGGAAAATCGTACGACGCGAAAATAAATTTTACCATTTTACGATACAGATTTTTTGGCAACTTTTATTTGATCGACTCGCATCTTTCGTTTTCCGTTTTCGCAGCGAATATTACAGATATCCATCGGGTCCGCAGGGAGGTTACGGTTACGGTGGTCCGGGAGGTTACAGCAACGCCGGAGGTCCCGGCGGTTATCCATCGCCCGACGTGCCACCGGGACACTTTCGCAACCGGGGTTATCAGAACGAGGGCTATCCGAGCGACTGGCGGTCGAACAAAGATTACAGAAGGGATTACGACAGGAGGCCGCCACCGTCAAACGCAAACTCCTAGTGTAACTTTTTAACGGCCGTCCTCGAATGCGTCATCGATCGTTTGTAGCGTTTTATAACCGCGTCGATTCAACACTGCGAGCCCCTTGGACATTCTTCCGCGCGAGAGAATACCGGAACAACGGACGCTCGGCGTCCACCGGGATGAAGCGAAAACCCGCGTCCGGGAACACCCGGGAGAAGCATCGGCCCGTGCGACAGTCGTTCGTTGTCATTTTTTTCTCTCTTACTGGTTTTTTTTTAAATCCTACCACGACCGTACGGTCACTGTACATAAAAAGTCTAACTCGGACGAAGCAGCGAGCAAGCATGGGACGCGAGTATCGTTTTGCTCAGCGCATGGCTTTTTTTTTCTTTCCCTTTTTTTAACGCGAACGAACGAACGGCCGATCGTCAATGTTCATCCGAATAATAACGATTTTTATTAACGTCGTAATACACTTTTTTTTCTTTTGTTTTTTCGCTCAATAATAATTATTATTATCGGAACGCATGACTATACCGGAAAACGAAAAGAAGCTCGTAGATTTGTGTACATTGAAATTTGCTAGGATTAACATGCGGGGGAGTACGAAGTTTGTAAAATAGATTAGCTCTTCCCGGTTCGTTCGTTGGAGTTACGAGAGAGAGAGAGAGAGAGAGAGAGATGACGGGAGACGCGTAAATCTCTCTTCGTGAGTAAGGACGCCGGTGTCATAATTGTTTTCTTTCACATCTTCCTACGTCGGCTGCAGATGGAGCGAGAATCAGAAACGCGATCGAATCGATTGTTCGTTAGTTTGGTTTTTCGGTTCTTTCCGTTTTTCGTCTTTTTTTTTCCAACGCGACGCAAAAAGCAAAAATCTCAAAGAACCGGTGCACCATCGGCCCCTTTAATTCGTCGATTTGTTTCGGGTACCCTGTTGTGGTCATTCGCTCGCCGCTTCAACATAATTGAATGCCTTCCTTCTGTGCGATATAATTCGAGATGATGTAAGGAACGAAGAAAAATAATAATACGCACGTTAAGTACTTCTCGTATTCTTAGGAAAATATTGTGTTAAAAAAGGGAAAAAAAAGCGAAACTGAACGAAAGACGGCGAGGAGACCTCGATCCCCTTTGCAATTTTCGGTGAAGAGAGACAAAAAAAACAAATGGAAAAACTCGGTGCAAACCGTCGATTTTGTTCAGCAGTTTTTCCAGTCAGCTTTTTGCCCCCTTTTTTTCTCCACGACGGATCGAACGGATTATCGAATATCGATGAGTGTCAGCCACAGAGAGAGAGAGAGAGAGAGAGAGGGAGGGGGGATAAAAAACAGCAATCTTTAATCCGCTCGACAAAAGGCCAAGATTCAAAAATCGCCCGCATCTTCGTTTATCTCGTGTCACTGAAAAATTCTTTTATCCATTTTCCTCTTTTACCGCCGCCTCGTCAGTGTCCGCGTTTTTCCATTCGAGAGGACCTTTCCTCACCCTCTCTCTCTCTCTCTCTCTCCCTCTCCCGGTTTGTATATATCTCGGTTATTTGTTCTTGTTCGAACGAGCGTTGGACAAAATTTCACGCGCGAAAGTCACGCGCAAAGACAAAAAATGAACAACGCGACGGATTCTCTCCGATCGGACAAACACTTTTGCTTTTATTTATCGAAAAGGTTCGTGTTGAAATAACACAGCGTTCCCTTTGGCTCGTCAAAGCCCGGTTCTCCGTGGCATTTTTCGATTAGTCATGGAAAAGCGGGGAGAGTAAAAAAAAAAGGAGCGACGAGAGACGAAGGCAAAGACGAAGCGAAAATTGCGCGACGAATCAGTGATTTTATCGATTGTCTTCGACAGCGCCGCGAGGGACTTTACCAAATTAAACATCTTGCAATTTCGGTGTGCATTTGTGTAAATAATAGGTAATACGTTTAGAATAGGGTGATGACGAGTTTTGATTATGTCGCATAATTACCAATAGCGCAGGATTTATTATGTACCGAATGGAGACAGAAACAATACGAGAGCAAACGCGAATGAGGATGAATGAAAAAAAAAAAAAATGCACGACAGAAGGAAAACAAAAGAGAGAGAGAGAAACGAGCCGAGATAATTCGCGGGAGAATCCGACGAAGCTTAGATTTCTATGGTTTGACAAATGATGAAAAATAAAGGAGAAAAAAATAATAAGTAAAATTTAAGAATAATTCGACATACGGATCTAACGAGGTGTTTATAATTTATTACTAGCTGAACATGAATCATGAATATTACACGATTAAGAGGAATATTCCGTGTGTATGTATATATACACACATATGTATATGTACATTTATAATACATATATTATATACATATGTTGTATGTATACATATATATATATATATATATATAAACATATACATATAAAAATAAGTGAATAAAAACAATGATCGATATCTCGTAGTGGACGATAATCACTCGCTTTCTTGTATCATAAAATTGTCGAGGTTGGGGGAAAAAAGGATACGACGAACAAACGGGAAATATTGTATTTTATCTATCTCGAAATAGAGACAATTCGATTATTCAAAAAGCCGATGTTATGCCGTTGGAAAATCACTCTTGGCGAAACGCTGATGGTAAACGAGGAATATGGGGGACAAAAAAAGGATAGAAAAAGGAAATTTCATCACACATGGACGTAGTTAAGATCGTCCAAAATCTGATAACGATCGTCGCGGTAATGAACGAGATCGTCGAGGAATCTTTTGCTGCTCTCGTTGTGCAATTTCGTTAACACGCGCGGTATCGGCGTTACTCCGGCTGTATTGGCGAGATCATCGTAGTATCGACCCTGATCCGGTCCCATCATGTGAAAATGACGTTTTTCGAGGCCGCTGCTTTTCTTCCTCGCGAATTCGGCCTTTTCCTCCGCCGACATTTCCTCCTTCGTTGGAAATGCTCTTTCACCCAGCCAGAAGCGGAGCAAAAATCGGATCTGCTCGAGCGCGACGGGTTTCGTTCGAATTGACGATTTTTCGTTAATTTCGTTTTTTTTTCTTTTGTTTTTTTGATAGAAAACGCGATATTCACCTGCAGGTCGAACATGCTGAAGGCGCAGACGTAATACGGCAAACCGACCAGGGCCAGAGTTACGTTTTCGATGGGAACCAGGTGTTTCCACAGCGGCGTCACCATGTTGTCGTCAACTTTGACCTTGCAACTCTCAGCGAGAAACGGGAAGCTGTACCGGTAGCCTCAACGAGGAAAGAAAAGCCTTCGTTATTCGTTTGTCGAAATTTCATTCTTCCTCTTCATTCGAAAATTGCGTAGTTGGAAAAAAAGTCTCGGAAAAGTTTGCACAACTTATTTCTTCAATACAGTCAATTTTCGCTTTCTTTTTAAATATTCTCAAAAAGAAAGATTAACGATACGGTACCTGTGCAGTAAAAAACAGTGTCGACAATGTCACTCGTGCCATCGCTGTAAACGACTCCGTTTTCCGTCAGTTTGACGATATCCGGTTTCTAAAAAACGATGGTTTTCGAGGACAAAATCATTTTTTTTTGAGTCGATATGTTATTTGTGAAAAAAAACATGTGATCGATCAGCCGGTTGGGAAAAATGATGATTACCTGAATGACGTTTGATGGAAATATCGTTCGTATGGGATCTCTGCTGTGATGGCTGAGGATAACGCGTTCAGCCGTTTTCGAAATTTCCAGTGCCAAGTCCATACCTGTTGGCGAGGGGGGAAAAAGGAAGAGAGTTTCAATCGAGGAAAAAATGGCCTCGAAGGCTTTTGTTCTCCTCCGTGAGATATACCCGAGGGACCAGCACCGAGAACAGCCACGGTTTTCCCTCTGAATACGTCGGGGACTCGATAATCGTGACTGTGAAGCTGTTGGCCTTTGAAGACATCGTGCCCGTTTATGGACGGCACACTTGGCTCGAAATAATGCCCGTTGCACACCATAACAGCATCGAATATCTCCTCCTTCAGCGTTCCCTTGTTCGTCAAATCTCTCACCTTCACTGACCATTTGCCAGCCGGAATATTACTTCCGGTTTCACCAGAAACCGCGAGCGGCTCTACGGACTCGACGTTGTGATGAAACTTTGAAAGCAAAAAATCGCCACGTCCCCTCGTCATTTTCCTCGTTCAATTTCACGCGATCGTTGCTCCTTTTTTTTGCATCATCGACACGACGAAATATTCGGCTACTCTTTCGTTTCAAACTCACCGGAAGTGTGAGGATTATCGTTTTCGACAATTGCAAAAAAAAAGGAGCAAAATATCGGTATTTCAGAATTTTTGAAAAATATTTTCAACGGACCATCATCGTTGTGCCTAGTACTGATTTTTTTTTGTCATTTTTGGGGACTGAAAGAAAACGTTTTGACGAACGATCCAACCTACCTTTATGTTTTCGCGAAGTTTGAAGTGATCGCAATATCGATTTAAAAAATTCAGTATTTCCGCGCGGGAGAGGTAGCTTTTTTTTCATCATCGACACAACGAAATATTCGGCTACTCTTTCGTTTCAAACTCACCGGAAGTGTGAGGATTATCGTTTTCGACAATTGCAAAAAAAAAGGAGCAAAATATCGGTATTTCAGAATTTTTGAAAAATATTTTCAACGGACCATCATCGTTGTGCCTAGTACTGATTTTTTTTTGTCATTTTTGGGGATTGAAAGAAAACGTTTTGACGAACGATCCAACCTACCTTTATGTTTTCGCGAAGTTTGAAGTGATCGCAATATCGATTTGAAAAATTCAGTATTTCCGCGCGGGAGAGGTAGCTTTTTTTTCATCATCGACACAACGAAATATTCGGCTACTCTTTCGTTTCAAACTCACCGGAAGTGTGACGATTATCGTTTTCGACAATTGCAAAAAAAAAGGAGCAAAATATCGGTATTTCAGAATTTTTGAAAAATATTTTCAACGGACCATCATCGTTGTGCCTAGTACTGATTTTTTTTTGTCATTTTTGGGGACTGAAAGAAAACGTTTTGACGAACGATCCAACCTACCTTTATGTTTTCGCGAAGTTTGAAGTGATCGCAATATCGATTCAAAAAATTCAGTATTTCCGTGCGGGAGAGGTAGCTCCTCGAGCCGTCCGTGGATATGGGAAAATCGGGAAAGCCCATTACCTCTTTTGGAAGATTCGTCCTGCGATTCGAACGACTCGTAAAAAAGTTTACCGCACTTTTGTCGTATTTTCCAAAAGTGGAATTTCGTCCGAAAGATTTATTTACCTCAAACTGTCGTACATACTCGAATGTATCGGCAAACCGTACCGATCTAGGCCGATATTTTTCGAGTACACCCACGTACCACCGATTTCATCGGTTTTTTCGAAGCACACGACCTCCGTGACCCTGTGACACTTGTTGTCCTCGCCGGAAGTGTCTCTCGAGACCTTGGCGTCGTTGCAACGTCGAACAGCTGCGAGACCAGCTGCACCAGCACCAATCACAGCCACGCGCATTTTCGATCCTCGTCCCTTTTTCTATTTCAATTTTCGGTTTTATACTTTTTGTTCTATGATCTATCAATTAAACTCAAAGGTCGTTTTTTTTCTCCATGGTACTCCACAAAAAGATATTTGAAGAAATTTTTCGTGCACGATCTTTCGACCAACAAACGCAGCCGCGTGTGAAAAAAAAACGAATCGAGGAATGGAAATGTTCACGTGGATGCTCGGAGAGAGTCCCGATTTTTCGAATATTAAAACACGCTCGCGAAGCAAATAAAACTGATATGCCGTAAAAGTGAAACTTTCCAGAGCTGAAATACGAGTTTCGAGAGTTTAATTACTCTCCTTTCTCGCGCAGGGGGAACCTATCATCTTTAAACACTGGACCGGGTTTTCGACGGAAAAATCTGACGATTCGAACTCACGAGCAGACTCCGAAATTTCCTTGGACTTTCAGACAAAAGGAAAGATCTTGATAATTTCAAAATTACATTCACTATTTTTTTTTCGACTCTCTATAAATGATTTTTGTTCTTTAATAATGTATCAACGGGTCTTCCTTTTTTCTGTTAAGAAAATAAGATTATCGAACGATCGACGAAAATTATCGGTGTAACATCGTACTTACGCGAGATTAGTTTTTTTTTTTCCACCAAAGATTAGAACTTACGAGCGTCACGAGATGCCAGAATTTTTCGAAACGACGAACGACGCACGGTTGAGCGAATATAAAACGAATGACTCGTGAATGGTCCGAGAGCGAAGACTATTTATTCGTGGGAGCTCGTAAGATATGATGATAAGAAGGTCGATTCAGTTGGCGGCACATATTTTTATCCGCAAATACGGATCCGTGAAAAGAAACTCTCGCGCTCGTTGGATTTATCGCACTCGGGGATAAGTGACCTTCGAACCATATATGGATCCCGGAGATCATGGACCTCGTTGATATTGCTTGAATAATGCTTCAATGACCAAAAACATGTTGCTTCGAAAAGTTATCGTTATTTTTGTTCTCGTGAAAAACACCAATTACGGCGTCAATTTGTTGACATTTGTCGAATCGTTATTAGAAAATACCTCGTGCTGCGACAACAAAGTGACGAATGAAAAAAATTAATGTTCGTCTCGGCACACACGAGAACGAATATTTTCGTTTTGGAAAATATTGAAGAAAGCTCGTGCGGAAAAAGCGCATCAGGATTAATATCCGTAAATTTCATGAATCAAAAAGCATTACGAGGAAGCCTGAATATCGTCGTTTTCTCTTTGGAAAACGCGTGGACGAAGGTAATGAAAAAATGTGTTTTTCGAAAAAATCAACTTTATTACGCTATGTAACGATCATTATGAAACAATGTATTTTCCTTAAACGTTAGTCTATTCTATTTCCGGGAAAATCTAGAAAACTCGCTCGTGAAAACGTGGAAAGACAGGGAAGTAGCGAGTTCTCGTGACTTTTTCGTTTTTGCTTTTTTGCGTACAGGCGATGAAAAAGTTCTCGGAGAAGATAGACACAACGTGAATATATATTTAAATGCGAATCGAGATTTATGGGTATATCTTGCGAAAGATCACGAAAAAATATCGTTTTCCCACTGATTCCTGTACAACGTGTAAAGTTGCATCGCCGTTCTCGCGTCTTCGATGGAATTATGCTCACCGCTCTGTATGTGGACGCCCAATAGCTTTTCCGCCAATTTCTTCAAGCTCGGCGTATTACCGTTGACGATTTTCCTGAACGGCTTGTAGCGCGAAGTGTCTCTGATGCTTCTGCGAGGGTGCGACAGAAACAGCACGTTGAGATCGTTCTTCAAGGCGTGTCCTATCAATAATCGTCCTCTGAGTATTTCCGACACTTCGGACTGTACGACCTTGAAGTCCTCTCCGTTCTCCACGTGATGAGGCCTTATACCGCTCACGGCTGTTCTGTAATCCTTTATCTTCTCTCTCGGTTTGACGTATTTGTCGTAAACGCACGCGCCGTGACGATTCACCAGAGATACTCGAGCGATCATACTCTCCGTGCCGTCTTCTATCCCCACCATCTCGCAATCCATAGCTATCTGTTTGGTCAATTCCTTGTTCAGTGTGGACTCGTCTCCGATAGAAAAAATGTTAGTCTCGCTGTTTTTCTGAAACATCAACTTTTCTTTACCAGCTTGTTGACGATTCCTTGCGCCCACCGACGGTAAACTCAAATATGTCAGGAATTTCAAGCTTCGTGTTTGAATTTCTTTTTCGGGCTTCGGAAAGATGGGTACTTTTGAAGGAACGTGCGATAACACGCGAAACTTGTTTCTCTGACTCACGCTTGGGGGTTTGACGCCCGTCGATGATATAACCTAACCTTTTGAAACTTTTTGATTTTGAAGTTTTTTATCGCGTTTGTTTTGAAATTACGATGTTTTTTTTCTACAGGAAAAATAGTGGTTCGTCCTCGGATATCGAACCTGGGGGATGTGCGATGTTTTTTTTTTCTTTTTTTTTGGAAAACAATCAACGAGTGAGAGAGCGCGCTTTGAGTTTTACGACTCATCTCAGAGATACGCGAGTTAAAAACCGGAGAAATGAGGAGAAAAAAGGAAAATCGTACCTCACTGTTATCTTGTGGAAAATCCATTTTCGATGTTTGACGATTAAATCGTCGTTTTTTATTGTATCCACAATGCCGACGACTTGGCCGTTTTTGAGTTTCCTCTTGTTGGCTAACGACGTTTCGAAATTTCTCCCAATTGGAATTGAGACAAGATGGCTTCACGGAGCTTTTGGATTCACTTGGATCGGTAGATAGGTTAGGTTTTTTTATATTGTCGTCTGTACACAAAGTTTCTTTCCGTTTTGGCGGTTCGTGAGGTAAACGTTTTTCCATTACACCAGGTGGTAATAGTTTTGATAACATTACTTGTAGAGGATATTGTTTTTATTTTTAGAAACTCGCAATGATTCTAACCTACAATTTGAGGCACGTGCACAATGATGTTGTGGCGTTCGGAAGTCAAGAACTTTCACGGAAAAACGATTTTGAATTATTGTTGAATCTCAATACTACGATGGCTGATATTCTTTCAATCGAATTTGATAACGGCAAGTGTCTGGAATCCATTCGAATTACTGGTGATCCGTTTAACGGTATGAAAACTCGCTATGCGCGCTAGAAATTTTGAGCGCCGCCTATGGCGTGATTCGAGAACTCAATCTGTCGAAAACGTTACCGGCTAGCGATATCTCTTCTCGTGTTAACATGTTTCGCCATCAGATGGCGCTACGTAAACTGTTTGTGGCGCAGAATTTTCACCTAGCGGTAGAATTTTGAAACTACGTTATAAATCGTAGAGGGGCATCGTGGAAGGTCGACTGGTGGCGGTTCAAAGCCGGCTGAAGACTCATTCGCTCACATTCACGCTTCAAACATGGCAGCGGCTACAAGCGTTGTCGTGCTCGACAGGGGCAACAATACCACCTGCACGATCAACTTGCACGGTGTGTGGGATCTATTACTATTTTCTCTGTGTGCGATTCGCGCGCTTATTTCCACTGCGATACACATCGTTGAATTAACGCATTTCATAATACATCGTGTGTTCCTACGGACCGCCAAATTATCGTTAGATGCATGCTTCATTTGTTTTTCACCAAAGTCAAACACGTTATAACCGCGCACGTGAATAACTTTTCGTTCGACTGATGTGTCATACTAATTCAAGTTCATGCAATTTTCTCGCGGACACTGTAGATCGCGTCGCGGTGATGAATAAAATTGAAAAACAAATACGAAAACATTAATCATTGCGGTTCAACACGACCATCGATCAACGAGATTCAAAATAAACATTGAAAAAACGAATAACGATAGCGTTATAAAATAATTTTCCATTCAAAACTTGCGAGACGTTGGAATCGAGTGATGTACAAACGAAACGAGGAATAATCATTCTGAGCTAATTCTTTTTTTTCTCGATTTCAGGAGCTACAGTAGTGTCTTGGCGGGTCAACAACCAAGAACAGCTGTTCGTCAGGTGAGTCTTCTGAAAATAAAGTACATGGTTCTGTGTAAAGAGACTCTCGACAATTGCGTCGCGCGTATCGCAGTGTTTTTTTCATACGATTTACCGCGGCGTTGCGTCGTATGGAAAAAAAACGGTACATCATTATGTTCAAGGTTATAAGGTCAAATAATCTCGCGATCTCGCGGTTGTGCAATCGAAAACCGAGAAATAAATCACAAGGTGTAGCCGAATCTGTGTGATCGAACGATAATTCGTGATGTACGCTTATTTTTATAACGAATAAGTAATACATGCTCGCGAATATTTACCGATACGTACTTTCGCGTTACATGCATACACTTTCGCAGCGTCGATATATAGTAATATCACGGGAATAAAGGGTTTCCGCGGAACTATTTTTTGTTCACCACGCCGATGTTTCAAACCGCGTGGCCATTTTTTCTTTTGCATCATCGTCGTTACATCATTACATAATTATCCAAAGGAAGACGGTGTGAATGCAAAAAAAAGATATGATAGATCAAAAGAGAAATTGTTCCAAAGGGTTTTTGCATGCCGGCGCATCCATAAGCTATAGCACGAACGTCTTTCTTTTTGTCGTAAATGTAACGCAAGGTGTATACACCTTTTTCTGTACTCTTGGCTGATGCGAGTGAACGTATGCGAGTATTCGCGCTCAAACGTTTTTTGTTTGTTACGAAGCAATGAAAAAGCATATACGAGGCGTTTCACGCCAAATTGCCAAGCACTCATCATCGTACAGATTTTCGTTCTCAAATACGTCGGATTTTACGAGAAAACCGAGATTACGATTTTTGCTTTATTCAAAATTGATTTATTCAATAATAAAGACTGATCCGTATTTTCCGTAAAGAGACGCGTAAAAAGAGTCGGTGTTGTATGCTTGCCGCGCAGCCCTGTACAAGGTGAATAAAAACTGAACTACGCGTCTCGAATCGTGGGAGTATCGTTGGCGTGCGTTACTCCGCGGAACAATGGATAAGAAACGCAAGGATGAAAATTGGGAATGTTACGAAAAATGCACATCGTATATATGAATTACATGATTAAAAAATGCGGGTGAACGTCACTTTTGACATCTCTTATATACAGTGACGTGTTAAAAGTGCATGTATATATATATATATATGGATGCAAAAAGCTCGGTCGTAACGAGTTGCACACAGTTTTCGCTACGTAGCTATGGTGCTGCCCTCTGTGTATACCGGTATCGCATTTTGAACAGCCAGTGAAAGAGGGAGAGAGAGATAGAGCGCCGCTCGCGAGCAGACGTTGAAAAAACTAACGGATGAAACAGGGGGCGCCGCCATGGACCACCGTACCATATAAACTATGCTTATATAGTGTGGTAATATACTATACACGTTACAACTACGAGGTCACACAAACGGCACAGGCGCTCATCCTCAGTCTTCCCTTTCTTATTTATTCCGTCTTTCTCTTTCTATGCATTTTTTTGTTACTACTTGATATATATTTACACATGTTGCGGAGTTGTCGGACATTTTCGTCGCGCCGCGCGCCATCTCTGTTTACCGCCGAAACTAATGGTACCAAATGTGCGTTTTCGTTCACGCATAATGAAAGCGTTCACTCTGAACAAAATCATTTCGTATAAATCGACGAGAAGTTGTCTGAATAATTCTAGATCTTTCTTTCATCAATTTTTGCTTTTTTCGATCACTGAAAAATTCTGAAATTCGACATTGAATATACAGGAATATTTCGTATTAGAGAACGATGGAGTTACAGATCGACGAAAGGGGTGTGTGGATGGTGGGAACGAAATGGAATCGAAACGATGCTCCGTGCAATTTATCTTCTCCCATGTTTTGCCTGTGCGCCTGTGTATATATGTATATATATATATCTAAGTAGAAAACACATGGGGAGGAACGGCGACTAGATTTTCTCCCCTTAATGATCGCAAGGATCACTACCGGAGGTTTCTATTTCTCTCTCTCCGTCTCTCGATCTCTTCCCTTTCCTTCCTTCGCGTACTCTTTCTCCGCCCTATATAACGATATACCGTTATACGCTCGTGCGTCTGGGCCCGAGCAAAACGCCTTTTCTCCTGATCGAGGTTTCCTATTGCTCCCTTGCGCAAGGGTATTCAAGAAAAAGAACCAAAATTATAATCATCAATCGTTCAGTAATATCAGAGGCCAATGACAGAAACTAACCTCAAACGGTCCACACAAATCTTTCCCGAACATATTACGCTGAAAAGAGAAGAAGCACATGTGACACTCCCCTCGTCCACTAGGACACGACATTCGCACTGGAAAAGAAAACTTGAACCGAAACGGAAGAAGCTAACAAAATTTCAATATGCGTATTTGAACGACGTTTTTTTTTTTGAATTGGTCATCGTCTTTGGTATGTTTCTCCGTTGGATAATTGAGATGTAAACTTTTAACGGGTGAAATTACCACGTGTATGCGCTTTCGCGAAAATGTTGCTCTACTGTTAAAATCGACCTGGCGGTAGCATCGAGGGAAGTAGAGAGAGAAGGAATGTGTGTGTGCGTGCCCGAACCGCGAGGTGAGAAACAGGTGGAAAAGATGCGAGAGTAAGCGTCCGGAATAAAAGGGCGATGAGGCATAGAAGCATAGCTACTACGATGTGTCGCGAGTAGAAGAACGAAATATCACGTGGTTGTGTAGGAGCGGGGCTTGAAGGAAAGTAAGCGGACGAGGCTGGGGGGCGGGGGGATGCGTGCGCGATGAAAAAGTACGAGATCAGAGCGGGAGAGAAGCGGCACTAATGATGCCAACCGTTGTCCCAGAAGCAGCGGAGCTTTTTGTTGCCGCACCCCCTCCATTTGCTTCGAGCTATAGTCACCGGGGTATTACAACTCGCCTGGATTCGTAGGGACGCGACGATGCTATCAAGGACGCGCAATGTTGCCCCGCGTAATTTCGTACACGCGTGTACATTGCTCATACTTTTTCATCTTCGAGCTTGAATAAATAAAGCTGAACAGAGGTCGAATGGGTATAAAACTGAATTAATGAAATATAAAACAATTGCGTTTACAACAAGGGAATTATCCTTGAAACGTACAAGAGGGAAAATCATACGTAATATTCCCGATAAAATATCGCGCGCGCTTGTACTCGGTCGGTAACGAAAAGAGAACAATCTTCCCGGTCGATAAGAAAGGTGCGGGGGAGTTCATTTTTCTCATAAAGATCGAAGGTTGTAGCGCAGCGCTCTCGTACAGGACGTCAACTTTTCTTCATCAGTTCGAAATGTATTGTTACTTGTTCTGGAGCACGAGTCTTCTTGTCCATGGAGAAGCAAATAACGCGAGAGGCATCGAGTGAGCAAGAGAATCCAGTTGAATGGGAATGCTGTAGAATGTCGACAAAAACCACAGGCACCGGGATCATTAGTCGACGGTATCCCTCCATCTTTGTTCCTGCGCTCTTTCTCTCTCTATCTTTGTCTCTCGGAGTTGAATGTTATACCGGGTGAAGCGAATTTTACGATACAGTTCCGCGGTATTATTTTATGTAAGACATTTTCGAACGAAAAACGCCATCTGTTAAATAATCGGAACTATGGAAGTGTATGTTTTTTACACGGTAACATTAATTGACACGAAACTTGCCACGTCAGCCCGGTTGTGCGAAAAACTGGCCAAGTATACCACTTTTTCGAAAATGATCATCATTTTGAATAAATCGGTGATTGCGTCGTGCAGCGATCCCTCTCGAACTCTCGTAAAATTCTCGCCGGTAGGTGGCGCTTCACCTTTCGTTGAAAATTCATTCGGACGAGCCGAGCTAACCTCACTTTCCATTACGTTTCGTCAATGCGCGCATTCGCTCATTCCGTACGGTTTGAGAAGCATCCGTTTAACGAAAAAACGTGCATTCCGTTGTTGTTTTATTTCCATTTTGCGTTGTTCTCTTCACCGCCCACGAGATTGGAGAGAACGAGGGGTCGAAAGATACTTTGATATTTCGGTTAGTCAGAGACCGAGAGAACGCGGACGATTATTGTCAGAACACGATAATGAGATGATTTGTCGGCGTAAGAGAAAGAGGGAGAGAGAAAGAGAAGGACAAAAGGGGGAAACGAAAGATTGTTCCCGTATGAGACAATGTTGACAAGTGCGGTAGCCGAGAGTGGGCCGGGAACGACGAACAACGATGAGATTCTTTGAGAATGATGCGAGAAGCGAAAGACAAAAGGATCAACTACTGTCGCATTACGAGAATCTCGAGCGTCCGGGCGAATCTGGATCGCAAACAATTTTCGCACGTCAACCTCTCTCTCTCTCTCTATCTCTCTCGTCATTCACTGAAATCGTATGCGAAAAGTAAGAGAGTTCGTTCCGCGACGAAAAATTTTCAACGCATTGGGTTGAGAAAAAAAATGTTCCAAGCCACAAAATCCGCATAATTAACATAAATTTTCCCCTCAAGAGTCCCTCCAACTTATTTAACTTGGAAATTCTTTTTTTTGAAAGAAGTATTTTTCCAAGACATTTAATAATTTAAAACATTCGAATTAAAAAAAAAAATGTATTTTCGTTTGCAAATAATTCCGAAATAGCAGCTTTTACGGATTCAACGAAAAATGACTCGAAGAATTTATGTTTAGAAAACCAAAGTGACGTAGAAATTCGAATGTCGTTGAAAAATTCCTGCTGGTGGTTTCGTAAGTTTCCTCATAGAAATTCGGCACGTGTTTGTGTCGAATCGCGGGCGTGCGCACTTGCCACGCGGTATTTGCTCGTCATGACAAGAACAAAAGCGAGACGGAGAGAGAAGGAGAGATAGAGAGATTGAAGATAAATAGGTTCGTTTCTTGCTGACCGTAGTTAAACAAAGTTTCACGAATGGCAATGCTCGCGAGAAGCGATGAGGCGAGCCAAGGGCTGTGCGGGTTGGTCCACCGCGCTCAAAGCAAGAGAGAAAGAGAGAGAATGAGAAAAAACGAGGGTTTCAAGCTTCGACCCTTGCGCCTGTTCTTCGGTGTGCTTGCTCATCCGTCTCTCTCGCCGTCATTCGCTCTTCGGAACCGGGCAATTCGCAAAAACTCTTGGCTCCGGGCGCGAGAGATCCGGAGAAGAACGCGGAGAAGCCGACGCTGGCTTCTCCACTAACGGGTGTCCTTGCGATAACCACTCGCGAACGCCAGATGGCGCATCAAACTTGTCGTTCAGCGTTATCCCGTATTCGACATAAATTTATCCGTCTTTTCACCGTCTCTCCCCCCGCAAAAACGTTTTTTCCTTATCGGTATTTTCTTCCAATCTATATCGAATCGCGGTGATGAATGTTTTTACCGACGGAGCGTGCGAATTTCGATTTTTTTTTTCAAGATGGCGCCAACGCAGGAGTTTGTTCAATGGATCGGAAATTTCTCGATTATTAATATTTCCAAACAATTTCCGACAAGTTTGTCCCCTTCTCCCCCTGCCCGCAGGAAGATGCGGTACGAAAAGACGGTATCATCCGAGTCAGGTCCGGCGAAAGCAAGTGCTAATGCACTTGTAATGCGTCGCATCCGCCTCGAGATGCGAGCTGTCGTTCAAATCCATTTTACGACTGTGTCGCGATTATTATTTACTTTTTATTTCTCCCGTACACGTGTACACACATGTGTATACATATATAGATATATAATCGCCTCTGTGAACTGTCTCTAGAGTATATAAAGCGAGAGACCAAAGAGCAACTGCGCACTTCCGGAATGGCTGTATCTGTACGTGAAAATGTGGCTCGGTGCATTTTTAATTCTTCCCGAATGGATATCACATATAATTTATCGCGACGATGAAAAAATCGGTTTTGCAAAGTTTTTACATCGAAACTGGCAAAGTTTAAAAGAGTAGGGCGAATGTCCAGCGAAAAAAATGGTGTCATCAATGCTGCGGTGAACCACAAACGGTATTCCTTTATTTACTTTTTGATGCAACAGCGTACACACGGAGTACCTGCCTCAAGAGATTACCGTAGAATTATAACCAGAAATAAAACAGCCAGACTGATGCTTATCAATTATTTTCATCGCGTCGAGTTTGAAAACCTCCGGTAGGATAGTCAAGCTCATCCGCACGTATCAGATTACTGAATCGTTCGGGATATCGAGTGACGATGCTTTATCGATGAACAACCATTATAAATACGCTGGGATTTCATCAATTAATGCAATGTTTGTACTTTCATTTTCTCAAGCATCGTCCTTTCGTCAAACAATCTTTTACAGCCTCTGGAGATGCTGTTTCGTTAGACTCGTGATCAGAATGATTTCGTTAACATTTTTTTCGTCGCTGGATTATCCGTATGCATTATTATTGTTGTCACATGTTCGCAAATCAACGAGCGTCCTAACAAACGAGATCGTGTGTCAGGAAAACCCATAGAATCTCGGATTGCCAGATTCTATGACGATTGAGCGTTTATGGTCGCGAAAGAGATTGATTGATTGATTGATTTGTTTATTTATGCCTTAATTACACTTACAGGCAAAGGAAACAAAGGTTAATAAACATAGAAAAACAGAGTAGAGCAAGCCGAATAATGACTACGAATATAAGAATAAGAAAATAACAGGAGTAGTACAACGTGGTGACCGGTAAAGCAACCATAAGCAGTGAGAATAAGAAGATACAATGGGTAATTGATAAAGATAATAAAGTAGATAACGTAGATAATATAGATAATATATGTAAAGTAAATGACTAAAATATAGATTAGACGATAGCCAAGAATATAGGCTAAGTGGAGAGTGTAGGTAAGCCGAGTAAATGAAGAGAGAGAGAGAGAGAGAGAGAGATGGCTTGACGAAAATTTGAAGGACAACTACACCGCATTACGAGCAAACCCAAAATGTTACCGGATACGTAGGAGCGATCGGGGTATAGAGCAAGCGTATAGAAAAGCCAGGAAACGTTATGCGCGTATTTGTGCTCGAAACGAAACCACACGGGTATGCGCGGGGCGATGTGAAAGAGAGAAAAAGAAGAGTCGCGGCTGACTAGAGAGAACACCGAGAGAGAACCGAGTGGTTGGAAACTGTGATGTCCACAAAAAGCGCACCAGACAGCGGCGAACGTTTTTGCTCGGCGTCAGCTTCGCGCTCCCTCTCCCCCTTTCGCCTCGTTTCTCCTCTCGCTCTTCCCGCTCGCGTTTGCTTCTGGCAGCCGCCTGTACAGCAGCCATGCACCACCGGCGGCAGCAGAAGCAGCAGCAGCGGCACATGGGCAGTACCGCGAGGGAGCGCGCAAAAAAGAAAGAAAAGATCGAGTATAGGTACTATCGTCGGCATTTTTGTATATTTTTCTCCGCCTCCAACCGAGACCGCGGAAGATACCCCGTGGGGTCTTTGAAAATCCAATGTTTCATCTTGTTTCATACTTATTATACACCGAAGGATCAATCCGTGATCGCAACGCGGAGAAAAATTGCCCGAAACTCGATCATCGCTGCTTTCCGCTGATTCTGTTTGTCGCCGCGAGAGGGCGCTCCCCCTCTCTCTCGCGGCACACACTCCAAGCCGCTCGTATCACGCACGGCGAGGTCCTTTTTTGCCGCCCCGAAGGACTTCTTGACTAACGATCTTTTCACGTTTCCGTCCACCAACCCCCGTGTCTCTCTCGCGACATTACACTTTTTATTCACCTTCTGTATAATATATAATACACGTTTGTAACGCCATGTAGGTTTCACGGACGATAATAACACTCGCTTCTCATTGTAGTCCGACGTGATATATCTTCTCCCGTCGATCGCATTACCTTCGGGCATTTTTGAAAAAAAGAGCATTCCGCGCGTGAGTTCGATCGAAAGCTCGAAACTCGTCCGCCAGGCGATAGCCGAGTGATGTACTTTTTCATCGGCGTTGGAGGTTATGCAGGAATTTCTTCTTTGGTTACAGCCTCTTTGGTTCGGACCTTGGCTGACTCGGCATTTAGCTGCCATGTCGGTCAAATTTTCTTCGTTCGATGAACACACACACACAGACACACACACGCGTATATATGTATAATAATAATAATAATAACAGTAATATAATCTTGGGCGTACTTGATGCCGCGTCAAGCGTACCGTGAAATTCCTCAAAGTCGCACGCCCGAGGCCCGTAAATTAGTTATTGTATGTGAAGTGTAACCTTGCCGCTTGATCGACGAAGAAACTCCGCGAGAAGCCAGCGAGATGAAAAAAGTATAACAACGATGAAAAATAAAGCAAACTCGTTTTGTATACGAGATCCGATATTCCGTTTCTTCCTTTTCGTTTCCGAACAGCCTCACGGAACAACGTTTGAGAATTCATCTTTGTTTTCAATCCGTTGCAGCAAGCAAGCTGTGTTCGACGGGAAGAAAGCCATCAGAGGTGGAATTCCATTTGTCTTCCGTAAGTAAAGGACATTTCTTTTTTCCTGTAAGCAATTTAGTCCGCGAGGGTTATTTCTTCATTTATCGGAAAAACACGAGTACAATCATTGTGAACAAAAGAGAAAACCATCGAAAAATGATAGAAAGTTGGAGGAATTTACATCGAAATTCGGAAGATCAACTTTTTTTTTCGAATTGCGATAATTTTTTGATGATGTTTGTTTGAATCGCGCAAAAGTTCATTGCTCTTCTTCCGTTTCTGTTACAGCGCAGTTTGGGCCTTGGACTTTTGGCCCCGGGCATGGTTTCGCTCGCATAATTCGTTGGAACGTGGAAAAGTCACCGGAAAGATTGCCGAGCGGCGATATCGAGGCGATATTCTCGATAATGGACAATGAGTTTACACGCTCAATGTGGAATTATCCGTTCAGACTGACTTATCGACTAATATTACGGGAGAAGGAATTACATTTCAACATAGGCGTTTACAATCCCAGCAAGGATCACACGTTCAGTTTCAATCTCCTGCTGCACACCTATTTCAAAGTTCCGGACGTCAGAAGATGCCAGATAACGGGACTGCACGGTTGCACCTTCATCGACAAGGTACCGACATTTTATCTCTCCACTCTCCACAATAAAAATTCGATATTTTCCGATAATTTCGAGTTATTTCGTTTTTCACGATTCACGATAATTTTTTAATCGTCACACAGACGAGGGACAATCAAATATTCCAAGAGGGTCTCGACGTTGTGACGGTGAGAGAATGGACGGATCGAATTTATCAAAACACCCAACCGGAGCACATAATAACGAACGTAGTTTCCGGTCGCAAGATGAGAGTGCAAAAGTACAATTTCCCGGACACGGTCGTGTGGAATCCATGGCAGGAGAAAGCACGTGACATACCGGATTTCGGTGACGACGAATTTCCAAACATGATCTGCGTCGAGAGCGGACACGTCAGTAGCCCGGTGATACTGCTGCCGGGCACGGCTTTCGAAGCTAGTCAAATATTGCAGGTGATGTGAGTGGAAAATGGCCCGTCATCGTCCAATTCGGCAAACGCGATTTCCCGCGTTAAATCGAGCAATAAAATTGACAACGTTAATGCACCGTACTGTTCGTTGCCAACGGAAATTGGAGGAACAACCGCCAATGAGATGTGGCCATCCGGAAGTGGATGGCTCTACGTGCAACCGAGCCAACGAACCGGTTCATCTTCAAATTCGTCTCATCATTTGCATCATCATCATCATCATCATCACTACGCCCACTGTATCGCTCAAACTTGCACCATATGCTCGCTCAATCTTTAGAATCCGAGATTTCCATGCGCGACGATCGTCCCGCGAGATATTATACATTCCAGTTAGAAAACAGCCGGAGAAAGGAGAAAAACTTTGACGCGTGAGCGAAGCTGCGCCGGAGAAAGAAAAACCATTTTTTTTTCGCTAGAATCTCTGATGTTTCGGGACGCGCGGGGGAATAAAGAACTTTTTCTGGAAGATTCGTCCGCGTACGAAAAAAGCGACGAGCATCGAGACATCGGGATTTTATTTCATTTTCTTTTTTCTTCTTTTTAATTACGAAGCATTCAGTTCACTGTGGTGCTCGATATTTTACACCGTCGGTAATGTCGATGCCGGCGAACCACCGCGTTTGAGGGGGGGAAAAAACGAACGGTTTCATTTTTCTTTCAACCTCCGTTCGTTCGTGATTCATCGTAGGATCGAAAAATCGCATTATTCGTATGAAAATCTCATTGCTGCTGTCGCGGCTGTGCTTCCGGCGGCGAGAATCTTTTTTTTATTACACGATTGAGCGAGAATGTATACGACACGAAAAATTACAGTGTATACGATATTAAAGGAAGGAAAGAATGGTTGAAGAAAAAAATTAATAAAATGGAGTTCGAACTGCAAACGGAGAGGATTCGTAAACCGCGACGGAAATTTCTGCGTTGTCCGAGTTTAGAAAAGAAGTCTGCGTCGTGAATGAAGATTATTTTTGGTTTTCTCTTTTTTCATTTCTAGCTGATGGCTATGAGTTACTTCTTGGTTTCTCCTGCGTCGAGAGAATTTGTGCAAGCAAACGTTCAGCTCTCGAGAGGCTAAACGACTAATTTTAACATTGAATACAAATGTAAAATCGGTGTACTCGTTAATCGTCACTGTTTTACCTTGGGAAATATCGGCATGAAATTTTTTACATTTTTTAATTATTTCACTCTCCGAAATCTCAATATCGCGTCCCGAATAACGCAGGAGAGATAAGTTCGAGCGCGGGGATATTCCCTCTTCTGGGAAAGTGCAATAAAAAAAAGGGAATTGAGAAAATAAATGGCCGAGAGCGAAAATTCTTTTGGCCTGTTCGAAAAAATATTTTTGCAACGTTTAACGTTACTTGCAGATTTGCAAATAATTGTTCAAACGCTTCTCCCATCGAGAATTAGTCCCTCTCTCCCATACCGTGCGATTTTTTGGGAAAACCACTTTTTTTTCTCTTTAAATGCAAAATGCGTCTAATTGGTTGCATAAAATGAAGCGCGTGTAGAAAAAAATAGGCAAATAAGTACGCAACGAAACGTTGCTCGTCCTCTGCGTCATTGTTTAATTAAAATTTACATGTCATTCGAAGATACTTCAATGTTCGATATTCTTAGTGAGAACGTACAATTGATCGGTTATTCATATTCTTAAATTGTAGGTAACGATTAAATGTTCATTTCGTTTACTGCTGAATTGTACACAAAAACAAAGCACTTTTCTATCGTTTTTTCCCCCTTTATACAAATTTCCTACGTTTCTTCTCAAGATGGGCATTCCAGGTAAGTTTTTCCCTTTGTTTAATGCTATAGATATCATAAATCAATCGCTGACTCGTAACAAACAGGATAACAACGAGATTTGTGTCTCTTATTTTTTCGTTTTGTTTTTTTTTTCTTAACGGGTACGAGTTAAAATATTTCGGTAAAAAGTGTTCTATAAACTGTTCGTTCGAGGTTGAATTTCATGAAATATATTGAATTCGTCAACTTTTGGCGACAGTTCGATAATTATCGTTGCATGTAACGCTTTTGAAATATTTATTAGCTAGCTCCCTACTTCATTTTCGGCTTTTCGTCGTCGTGATTTCGCAACTGTTTTTCCCGCATTCTTTCTGCGTCCCTGTATAAATACGTGTAAATAAATTCTCTTATTCCCTCAATTCTTTCACTAAATCACGTGTAAATAAATTTTGCAGTTTAATCGATTATTTTGTCAAACCTTTGCTTTCGCTGCTCCAACGTGAGTCCTTTATTGCTGTCCTGTTCGCCGGCGGCTTTTTTCTGATTTTTCTTTTGATTCTTTGCACGAGCGAGTTCACGTTGATTTCCACCTGTAATACGGAGAGGTTGCACGAGTTTGTTCGTCGCTAGAAACTTTGTTTTGATTGGGACTAAATTTCACACGGGACTAAATTTCAAAGTTGTGATTACAATCATTATTTTATAATCAATGATAATTGTTTCAAACACGTTTGAATTTTTTTGATGTAATTATAGCGAAAGTTTTACGAGAATGGTAGAGCCGCTTGAAAAGAATACACTCGATGAGAACGAGCAGAAAATTTTGCGTTTTTATCGTGGGGAAAACTCGAAATTGTCGTGCGAAACGGCTCCGAGCGTAGACGCGTTATAACGAAAGATTAGCGAAAAATAGAACGGTTGGTAAAAAAGCACGGTTTCCTGGAGACACAATCCTACTTTTAGAAATTCTGAGAAATCGCGTGTTGAAATACGTTTCACTGCACGAATCATCCATTTGTATGATACTGCAATTTCAAAACTAACCGTTTCACGGCAAACTCTCAATCACCGAGAAATCGGGTATTATTTGTAAACAAAGCTAGCGGAGTGGAGAAGGTAAAAAAGACGAGAATGTAAAAATGATGGTCTACGCGAGATCAGAGGTTAGGATGGCGAGATCGTGACATCATGTTCGTCGCTACGTCTACGATAATATTGCGGTTATTTTTCCTTTCAACTAGATAGTTATCCCGCTTTTTTTTTGGCGATAAAATCAATGTTGTTTACACTGGGCTTTTGACCACAAGCGAAATTCGATAAAGAGGGTGACTTACGTGTCATTTTTTCGTCTTGATCTCCGACAAGCAAGTATACAAAAACTGGACTAGTAGAATTTGACTAAAAAAAGGAACGGCTATTATATCAGGCACCGAGATCCCGAGACTGAACAGGAGGGGTCCACTGCTATGACACAATTGGGTATATTTCTAAAACAAAATACTGTAGGATGTATCGTTGACTCGCAAATACAACGTGAAGGGTATTGGCTCGGTGGTGTACTTCGTCGTTGCTTTAATTTATGGTTGCTGGTGGCGCCACCAATCGTACAGAAGAATAAACAACTCTCGAACTGTCGGTATGAAGATGTATGTGATATGGGGCGGTAAGAGCGTTTTCTAATATGACCACTTCTCCGCCTTTTAACATATACGTACAACATACTATATTTCAAAAATATATATGCAAATATAGTTTTAGATTTTATCTAATATATAAAATTCTCATGTCGCAATGTGTGTTACCAAACTCCTCCCAAACGGCTGGACCAATTTGTATGTAATTTTGTGTGCATATCGGGTAGGTCTGAAAACCGGCCAACATCTATTTTTCATACCTTTAAATGATAAGGGTGCCCCACGACTAAATGTATATTTTTTATTTTTTTTACCAAATTTTTTATTTTCATTTCATTATGATTTAGCATTGAAAAATACATACGACTCCAAATTTTCACCCTTCTACGATCAACCCCTACTTTTAAATCGCGATTTTTATATTATTCTGTTCCATCCACAATCCATCCACTTGAATAAAGTATACTTTAATTGTCCACAACACTTCATTCCCCTTTCAATTATAATTACATTCCCACACACTTTGGTGTTAGCCATTTTTTATTGAATAAAAAAATATTTCCTAGAAATAATGTATATGGCAAAACAACTTTTGCCGGGTCAGCTATTTTGTAATAAAATTTTAAAGATATGACTTTTCGATCAGCCGATCTCGCGAGAAGCGTGTTCGTTCAAAGTAGTGGCAGATGAAATGAACGATCGACAACTCCATCAAAATTGAATCACGCATAGAGGAGGCGACTCTGAGCAATTTGCATCATTTCCGGTTATCGGAAAATCGTGTTGAGTTTTTTTGTTAACTCACATGGCAGATAGAAAGAACGATCGACAACTCCATCAAAATTGAATCACGCATAGAGGTAGCGACTCTGAACAAGTTGCTTCATTTCCGGTTATCGGAAAATCGTGTTAAGTTTTTTCGTTAACTCACATGGCAGATGGAAAGAACGATCGACAACTCCATCAAAATTGAATCACGCATAGAGGAGGCGACTCTGAGCAATTTGCATCATTTCCGGTTATCGGAAAATCGTGTTGAGTTTTTTTGTTAACTCACATGGCAGATGGAAAGAACGATCGACAACTCCATCAAAATTGAATCACGCATAGAGGAGGCGACTCTGAGCAATTTGCATCATTTCCGGTTGTCGGAAAATCGTGTCGAGTTTTTTCGTTAACTCACATGGCAGATGGAAAGAACGATCGACAACTCCATCAAAATTGAATCACGCATAGAGGAGGCGACTCTGAGCAATTTGCATCATTTCCGGTTATCGGAAAATCGTGTTGAGTTTTTTCGTTAACTCACATGGCAGATGGAAAGAACGATCGACAACTCCATCAAAATTGAATCACGCATAGAGGAGGCGACTCTGAGCAATTTGCATCATTTCCGGTTGTCGGAAAATCGTGTTGAGTTTTTTCGTTAACTCACATGGCAGATGGAAAGAACGATCGACAACTCCATCAAAATTGAATCACGCATAGAGGAGGCGACTCTGAGCAATTTGCATCATTTCCGGTTGTCGGAAAATCGTGTTGAGTTTTTTCGTTAACTCACATGGCAGATGGAAAGAACGATCGACAACTCCATCAAAATTGAATCACGCATAGAGGAGGCGACTCTGAGCAATTTGCATCATTTCCGGTTGTCGGAAAATCGTGTTGAGTTTTTTCGTTAACTCACATGGCAGATGGAAAGAACGATCGACAACTCCATCAAAATTGAATCACGCATAGAGGAGGCGACTCTGAGCAATTTGCATCATTTCCGGTTATCGGAAAATCGTGTTGAGTTTTTTCGTTAACTCACATGGCAGATGGAAAGAACGATCGACAACTCCATCAAAATTGAATCACGCATAGGGGAGGCGACTCTGAGCAATTTGCATCATTTCCGGTTGTCGGAAAATCGTGTTGAGTTTTTTCGTTAACTCACATGGCAGATGGAAAGAACGATCGACAACTCCATCAAAATTGAATCACGCATAGAGGAGGCGACTCTGAGCAATTTGCATCATTTCCGGTTATCGGAAAATCGTGTTGAGTTTTTTTGTTAACTCACATGGCAGATAGAAAGAACGATCGACAACTCCATCAAAATTGAATCACGCATAGAGGTAGCGACTCTGAACAAGTTGCTTCATTTCCGGTTATCGGAAAATCGTGTTAAGTTTTTTCGTTAACTCACATGGCAGATGGAAAGAACGATCGACAACTCCATCAAAATTGAATCACGCATAGAGGAGGCGACTCTGAGCAATTTGCATCATTTCCGGTTATCGGAAAATCGTGTTGAGTTTTTTCGTTAACTCACATGGCAGATGGAAAGAACGATCGACAACTCCATCAAAATTGAATCACGCATAGAGGAGGCGACTCTGAGCAATTTGCATCATTTCCGGTTGTCGGAAAATCGTGTTGAGTTTTTTCGTTAACTCACATGGCAGATGGAAAGAACGATCGACAACTCCATCAAAATTGAATCACGCATAGAGGAGGCGACTCTGAGCAATTTGCATCATTTCCGGTTATCGGAAAATCGTGTTGAGTTTTTTCGTTAACTCACATGGCAGATGGAAAGAACGATCGACAACTCCATCAAAATTGAATCACGCATAGAGGAGGCGACTCTGAGCAATTTGCATCATTTCCGGTTGTCGGAAAATCGTGTTGAGTTTTTTCGTTAACTCACATGGCAGATGGAAAGAACGATCGACAACTCCATCAAAATTGAATCACGCATAGAGGAGGCGACTCTGAGCAATTTGCATCTTTTCCGGTTGTCGGAAAATCGTGTTGAGTTTTTTCGTTAACTCACATGGCAGATGGAAAGAACGATCGACAACTCCATCAAAACTGAATCACGCATAGAGGAGGCGACTCTGAGCAATTTGCATCATTTCCGGTTATCGGAAAATCGTGTTGAGTTTTTTCGTTAACTCACATGGCAGATGGAAAGAACGATCGACAACTCCATCAAAATTGAATCACGCATAGAGGAGGCGACTCTGAGCAATTTGCATCATTTCCGGTTGTCGGAAAATCGTGTTGAGTTTTTTCGTTAACTCACATGGCAGATGGAAAGAACGATCGACAACTCCATCAAAATTGAATCACGCATAGAGGAGGCGACTCTGAGCAATTTGCATCATTTCCGGTTGTCGGAAAATCGTGTTGAGTTTTTTCGTTAACTCACATGGCAGATGGAAAGAACGATCGACAACTCCATCAAAATTGAGCCACGCATAGAGGAAACAACTCTGTACAAGTTGCTTCATTTCCGGTTTTCGGAAAATTGTTTTGAGTTTTTTTTACAGAATTTACATCGTAGATGAAAAGAACGATTCGACAATACCATCAAAATGTAACCACGCGTAGAGGAAACAACTCTGAACAAGACGCTCCATGTCCGGTTTTCGGAAATTTTTGTTAAACCTAAGATATAAAATTCTCGTGTCGCAATGTTTGTTACCAAACTCCTCCGAAATGGCTGGACCGATTTGAATGGAGTTTTGTGTGCATATCGGGTAGGTCTGAAATTGGCCAACATATATTTTTTATACCCCTAAATGAAAAGGGTGACCCACCCCTAAATATATATTTTTTTTTTTTGACAAAATTAATGTACATGGCAAAACAACGTTTTCCAGGTCAGCTAGTTTGAAATATATAAATGAACAAACGCGTAAATGGTAAATGCGTAAAAAATAAATCAAAACGCTACCGACATCTAGCAGCGACGAGTCGTACTGAAGCTGACAGAAATTTTCGGGAGAAAATGTCCCGAGACACGGAGAAACGCGCCTACTCCCTTCTCAAACAGTTGTCGATAGTCGTCGGGCGATGCGGAATATTGTCAAATTGAAAACAAGGAATTAACCTTTCACTTCCATCAATATATCATTATTATTGTTCGCATACGAGAAAATAAATTTATTTTGTATTAAAGGTTAGCTTAGTAGAGGTTTACTTAACGTTTTCGCTCTCTGAATTACTTCACCACTGAATTGTCTCGGTTTTACGATGGATCGTGCAGGTAATTAAATCATTATATACTTATTCGACGTAATGTGCTATAGAAAACAAAAAAAGCGTACGGATACGATTGAGTAATCCTGTCTGATTTCCGTCTCGATGTTTTCATTCGTACGTCAATTCGAAGACGAGAGAAGCGATTCCGAGGATGAACTCGAGAATGCTAAAAACAATCGAAGATCGCAGTCGGCTTCACCGAGACGCTCCAGATCGCGTTCGGATGGCTCGGCAAGGTCGGGCAGTGGCAATACGACACCAAGAAGCAGATCGGGTTCTCAAGGTTCGCAGGGTCATTCACCAGCAAGGTAAACGCATTTGACGTTCCAAAAGAATCGAACATTCGGCCCCGATGTGCCGGTTTGTAATCTTTACGATTTCCGATGTTTGCTCACAAAAGTGTTAAGAACTTACGAAATATTAAAATCTTATCGTCGGGGATTACGATAAATGAAAAGAGAGGTGTTTAAGAATAGAACATAAAGAATAGAGTCGTTATTCCGCCAAGTAACGAATATCAATGTCGGGTATTACATAACCTAACGAATGTCTACGATTTCCTCCTAGATCCGGAAGGTCTTCCCCATCTCATGGTCAAATCGCTTCTCCGACGTCAAACAGATCGGCAAGATCCTCACGTTCCCCGTCGCCGGGGCGATCCAAGTCCCCGTTGGGATCTCTGAAGAAAAATGGAAGAAACTCGAGATCAAAGTCGAGATCGATTTCCGAAAAGAGTGCCTCACGTTCCCCAACACACTCGCCGTGCCGAGCTTCCAAATCGCCCTTGTTGGCGCGACAATCGCGTTCGAGGTCAAAGACCGGTTCGCGTAATTCTTCGCCAAGGTCAAACGAGAGACATCGATCTCGTTCCGGATCGCGGGAATCCGCCGCTGGACCAAGGTCACCAGCAAAGTCTTCCGGTTCGCGGTCGCGTTCCGGTTCACGATCGCGATCTCCGACGCCTGGGGAAACTCGAGAAACCAAAGCGAGATCCAGATCTCGCTCGAGATCTAAATCACCCGGTGGAGTTGATGCTGAACTCGCAGTGCCGTCGTCACCGAAAAATGATCATCGATCTGGCTCGGCCGAGAGTTTTAAAGCCGATTCACCATCCGCCGGTTCAACCCGTAGATCGATGGCGTCGAGATCACGTTCCGGGTCGCCGAATGAGAAAACAAAATCGAGAAGCCGTTCCGGCTCGGCACCTGGACCGGCGTCCCCTACTGATCCACCGAGAGAATCAAGGTCGAGATCGGGATCGCGCAAGGCCGCTTCGCGTTCAGCGTCAAGATCACTATCGGGATCGAGAAAGGCAGCTTCAAGGTCAAGATCTCGATCGGGATCGAGAAAGGCAGCTTCAAGGTCAAGATCTCGGTCGGGATCGAGGAAGGCGATTTCAAGATCGAGATCGCGTTCAGGATCGAGAAAAGTTCAATCACGCTCCAGATCGCCTTCAGGATCGAGAAAAGTTCAGTCACGCTCCAGATCGCCTTCAGGATCGAGAAAAGCTCAATCACGCTCCAGATCGCGTTCAGGATCAAGAAAAGTTCAATCACGCTCTAGATCGCGTTCAGGATCGAGAAAAGCTGCGTCACGATCTAGATCCCGCTCAGGATCGAGAAAAGCATTGTCGCGATCGAGATCACGCTCGGGATCGAGAAAGGCCCTGTCGCGATCGAGATCGCGTTCAGGATCGAGGAAAGCAACGTCGCGCTCACGTTCACGCTCAGGTTCACGAGGAGGAGCTTCGCGATCGCGATCACGCTCGGGATCGAGAAAAGCCGGATCACGTTCTCGGTCCCGATCGCACTCCGGCTCAAGGTCGCGCTCCGGCTCGAGAAATTCGCGCTCGCGCTCGCGATCGGGATCAGGATCGAGACGTTCCCGGTCGCGGTCGCGCTCGGGCTCTGCAAGATCGAGATCCGGTTCGCGTTCTCGCTCAAGGTCGGGATCGCGAGGAGCCAGATCACGATCGAGATCGAGATCGCGATCGGGCTCGGGAGAGCGAGCAAAGTCCGGAGGATCGAGGTCGAGGTCAGGCTCGAGAGCGAAATCTCGATCGCGATCGAGAAGCGGCAGTCGAGATTCCGCGAGTTCCGCGACAGCGCGGAGACGAAGACGGATAACCGATTCGGACGGTGAGGACGACGACGATGCTATTAAAACGACACAAAGGTCGAAACACAAATTGTCCGATTCCGAGGACGAAGATGGTGGCTCGTCAAAACGTCGAAAGGGTCTCGAGGATGAGGAGGACAAAGCTGAGGCCGAGGGTGAAACCGACGGCGACAAGAGCCTCGAGGTTAAACCAGCTGTCGATCAAGATGACGCCGAAGATTCCGACGAAGGGATTATCGGTCGTCGAGGTGACGCGGATCAGTGAGTATCGCTCCGATCAATCAATCGTTGATATTCTGGAGTACTTTGTGATAATTAATCTATTCTGCCTTAATCTCCCATCACGCTCATTCAGGAACAATTATATGTAAGTTTCGTCAGCAACCAGGAAAAAAACCGTTATTCGTAAAGTTTATCGCGGAAACATGGACCCAAAATACAAAGAAAAGCCAACAAACGAATTATACGATAATGATAATATATTTGCAGAGACGATTCCATATCAGACTTTGATAGAATGTTGGCACGTAAGAAGGAGGAACAGACGCGACGTCGTAAACGCAAGGACATTGACATAATAAACGACAACGACGACATTATAGCACAATTATTAGCCGACATGAAGAGCGCCTCCGACGCTGATAGAAAATTGAATCAATTGAGCAAACCGGCGACCAATAAAATAGCCATGTTGCCAAAAGTTTTGTCGCAATTGAAGAAACACGATTTGCAACTGGCATTCCTCGAGCACAACGTACTGTCAGTTTTGACCGACTGGCTCGCACCGATGCCCGATCGATCGTTGCCTTCCATAAGAATACGAGATAGTCTTCTGAAATTATTGTTGGAGGTGAGAGAAGCGAACGAAGTAAAAACCACGAAAAGCACAATTCTCGCGTGATTCCTCTCATGAAAATCGGTTTTTCGTCGCTCCGCAGTTTCCGCGCATCGATCAGTCGTCTCTGAAGCATTCCGGCATTGGAAAAGCCGTCATGTACTTGTACAAACATCCACGGGAGACCAAGGACAACAAGGAGAAAGCCGGCAAATTGATAAACGAATGGGCAAGACCGATATTCAATTTATCCGCTGATTTCAAGGCATTGTCCAGAGAGGAAAGGTTTCAGAGGGATTTGGAGCAAACTCCGCAGAAAAGGCGAAAACCCGAGGAGGGTGAAACGTCGCAGAAATCCCAGGATATCAATAAAGCGCTCAAGAGCGATGCCAAGTAATTCAACCAAGTCCCCTTTTCTTTTCGAATGAATTTCACATTCTACGAATCGTTATTTATTTTTTGTTTTGCTTGCAGACTCTTGAGACCGGGTGATAAAGGGTGGGTTGGAAGAGCTCGCGTTCCTATACCCTCGAATAAAGACTACGTCGTACGTCCCGATTGGAAAACCGACGTCGACATCAGCAGGGTAAAATAAATTTTGATGGACAAATATCAGGAAATGTCTTTCGAGTCTTCCGTAATATCGTTTTTTTAAATTAATTTATCACTTCCGCAGAGCTCGAAGAAACAGATGAATCGATTCGAAAGGCATATGAAGAATTATATCGACGCGAAGAGAATGAAATCGGCGAGGCGAGCCGTGGATATATCGATCGAGGGTCGTAAAATGTCGTTGTGAAAAATAGGATATTCGGCGTGATAAGATTGTTTACGAAAAAGCAAAGCACGAAATACAAGAAAAAACGCGTTTAGTCCGTAAGAAAATACCTGATAAGTTTATGCTTGATTTTAAGCTCGTGTCACAATGATAAACCAATAAAAAAAATTCCTACCCTCAAGATACAATGGGAAAACTAGGAATCAAATTTCGAGGGTCGGAGAACGAGGTGTTGAATGTCTATGACGAAAGAATTGCTCGCGGTTCCAAGTGGTTGAAGAAAAAAAAACGGCACCTGCTGCGGGCGAGATTTAAAAATCGGTTGGAAACTCCGGCGATTCTCCAAAGGAAATTTTCGATACGTGATTTCTTTTTTTTTTAGCAAAATATCATAAACTGTTGAATAATTCTCCAATAACGGATTTTTGATTCTCGGTCATAGTCTAATACAATTTACCGTATTATTCCCGAGGTTCAATCAGAGTTGAGTATTTGACGCATCGTTTAATTCGCCGCACTGATAGTCAACGAGATGCACCAGTTTTATCTGCAACTTTGCGGAAAATATTTTTGTTTCAACGATAAAGAAATCATTGAAACTACAGCGGATTGAAAAATGAAGGGAATCATCGGATAAATCATGAATCGCTTCACGTCTCTTTCTTCGTTTCTAAATAAAAAAAATCATTGTTTCGAAACTCGTCGAGATGATGTAAAACGATAATGCTTGGTATGGGAAAAACAACGATTGCGAAAAGGAATGATTGTCAAAAAATGATGTATCGAAAGAGCGATAAAAGGGTGTTTTTGGAAAATGCGGCGAGTCTTTATCGCGTGATACAAAAATTCGATCTTTATATCGCAGATTATTTTTCTTTAATAAACAAAATTTCGAGTATAGGCGAACGCAAATCTTACTGCTACAATAGACGTGTAAAAAAATTATAAATTCCATCGGTCCTTAAAGTTTCCTTCCACCCTCCGCGGTACATATGGAAAATCGCGGCTTTTCCGGAATAATCGGTTTAGCCTCTCCCGACTGATCGCCGGTACCGTAAATATCGGCCGGCTGATAAAATCGATGAAAAAATGAAGTCGATTTTTTTCCGGAAACGCCGCGATTCCGAGTTACCCTGCTTCGTTGCGTGTTTCTCTCAAGCGTCTCTGCGATAAATCTTCGAGAGAAACTTGAAGAAGAGATCGTGAGAAAGACCTCGTGATATTTGCTGTATGTGAGTATTCATTAGATTGTAATTCTCCTCCTCGTAAATGGCGTACGTCGTCGGCAGCGCCAACTCGTCGTACAGCTGTTTCACAAGAGCTACTTTCTCCGGATCATCGAAACCGTAACATTCCTGTTAAAAAGAAAAAGGGAGATGCATACTCGAGATGCTGTCTTCTTTACCTACCGAGCGTAGGGAAAACAGAGCTGACGGAAAAATACGAACCTGAAAAACTTTGCGTTGCGCCGGGGTCGCACGCTGAAGGGCGACAACGGCCAACCATGTACACTTTCCCTCTTCGATGTCTCTACCGATCTTGCCAGTGACCCTGGAATCGCCGTAACAATCGAGATAATCATCCTGCACTTGGAAAAAATGTCCCATTTCCAAAAGTATCGTTTTTGCCTGTCTGTGCATTTCCGCGTCGGTTATACCGGCCTGAAAAGTCGGGAAGAGAAAAAATGAAACGAAAAAAGAATTATATCGAAATTCAACTGTCGCGATAAAAGGTGGAACGTTGTATCTCGAAAATCGATGAAAAAAACGTCGACTCACGAAATGCATGGCCACAGTGACCGGCATTACGAACGAGTAGAATGCCGTTTTGTATTTGACGATCGCGTTGTAACGATCCATCGTGAATAGATCGAAATTTGGTCTGCGACCAAAATGCGTCGATAAAAGATCCAGAGTTTGTCCCAGGATTGTTTTCATCGTATTCTGTTGACGTAATTAATTGTTACGACCTCATTCGCGATGATAATACGTAAAACGACAAGACGGAATGAATGCGATTGCGGATAATTATTGTCTCACATCGTGAAAAGTTTCCATGAGATCGAGATAGCAAGATTTCCCTTTGAAATGCTTTCTGAGCAACTGATAAACCGCTTGCTCGAGAAAAATGCCATCGTTGATGGCAGCGAGCCCGATATCTTTGTAGAGATACCAGCATTTTTGTCCTCGGCGTATCTGTGCGTGATCCATTATGTCATCCTCGATCAAAAAGAAAGCCTGGCACTGTGGACGAGCGAAGGAAACCATTTTTTGTTGTTCTCTCGATCGGAAATTCACTATCGAAATTGTTTGCAATGGAACAGGTGATTACGAACCAATTCGATGCACCATCCGAGTATTCTCGCCAATCTTATATTCTCCTCCGTTAGATCGTGCGGCTGAGCGAGCATTCTGTAAGCGTAAACAACAGCGAGGCCACGATTTTTCTTGCCACTCGGCACATTGTACTGCAACACCTGGAATAATTGTTTTTTTTTTTCATTCGCTCGTCACGCATGTAGATTCAATGAAAACAATCATGAAACGACAGAGTATAGAAAAAAAGCTGCGTACGTACTTTCGCCATCCATCTCGTAGCTTCGGGAATCTCGAGATGACGACCGGCCTCTGTAAGATCCCTCACGACGTCCGGCCACAGAGCCATCATTTCCCTGCTCTCGTCTCTCGTGGCCACCCAGCTCGTCTGTGCCACGCTGTGTACGAGCCGCCCACCGTTTGTTCTGCGTCATTTCATATAAAACACGTCATTTTTTTCCACCAACGAGCTTTTGCGATAATCAATTTATTGAATTATTTATTGTAATTGGTAAAACCGAGTAACCTCTGGTTCAGATTTTCAGTTTCCATTTATTCAAATTCCCGCAAACTTTCGCCCGTTATACGATGAATAATTGCGCCGAACGATATCAAGAAGATTTCTCAGTGATAGACGCGAGATTAAACGCTTCACAAACGAATCTCAGAGTCTAAGCTGCGAGCGTAAAGCCTCTGACTCTGCTCGAACATAACATTTTATGTCAATATCTCGGCCTATTTTTGGACTAAGATATTCGAGTGGATTTTTATCGTTTATTTGATGTATTCACGGCGAAAATTATCCTTATCTATGCGGCTGCGAAAAAGTGGCTTCGGCTTTTGTATATTTGGCATCTCGGCTTCACAGTTAACTAGGTTTCGCTTGTCGCTTTCCTTACCCAATGTTTTATTTTTTCTCTCGCTTTAAACCTCTGAACTTGCATCTATAAAGGAAATGTCTTTGAAGACAGCCGACAGAACATTTCGGACTCGCGCGTTGAATAAATCGACAGGGTTAGTCAGAGTTCAATCCGCCCGGTGTTGTATTTTGGAAGCTTTGAAAACCATGGATGTCGATAATAGCTACAAGGTTTATTTTTTTCATCCCAAGTGGAAATAATTACGTCTTTAGCTTTTACTTTCCCCCCGACAACGAAACTCTGTGAATTTCTCTTCAAGATTTGCCAAAATTCTTTCTAATTATTGAAAAAAGGCGTTACGACTAACGTAACGACAATTAATCTTTGCAGAATCGGCGAAACAATGTTTCAACGATGAAAATAATTTCTTATGTTTGTAAATGTTTTGAAAAAAGATGTACGTAGCCCGTACATGTTTTTCCTCTTTGAGTTTTTCCAGCGCGTTTGCCGGTAGTTGGAGGATATTCTCGTTTTTGTATGTAGTTTTATGCGGCTTCTAAACCGAATGGTATTTTGATCAGAAATCGGCTGTAAGTAAAGTTTTCATTTCGACTACCGGTGAAGCAGCGGAAATTTACTCCAAAAATACACGTTAAAGTTTTTTGACAATTCGGTTTAATACATCGTTGAGTGCTGTGATCTTGCAGAATCCTGATGAATCAGATCCAAAGATCAGCGCATCAATTACTGTAATTATCAAGTCCATAACACACCGAGGTACTCAGACAGGCATACAATGTAATCCTGATATGACAAAAGATGATTTTCTAAAAATGATTGTGGAAATGAAGATTTAATCGAAAAATCGTCTCGATGTAATCAAGATACGCTAATGTTCAACGCTGGAAAACAAAAAACAATCGCTATCCGCGTGTGATGTATCTCGGATGAGCCAAGGTCGATTCGACTGCGTTCAAGGTCATGGAAATGTAAGAACCGGTTTACGTGCGACCAGCAACGTGAAAAGTCGTCATTTTTTTTTCTATCATGGCGCGAAGGAGAACCAACTTCCGAGGGAAATACATCGAACACTTACCCGAAATACGAGACCGGAAGTTGAGTCGCGTTTGTCAAACGGAAGTTTTCCAAAATCGACGATTTGCGAATATTGGCAAAGTTACGACGATCGATCTTCAGTAACCTCAATGTGCATCTCTGCAGAGCAGATGACATGGTGTATGATCTTTTTTTCGCGTTTGAATCTTTGCGACAAGGATGACGCACAAATATCTGACAGTTTATATACAGTTTATTCAGGCGCTATTTTGCAAAACAATTTTAACGCTTTTTTTTTACTGTGTTTATGAGTTTATTTATCAATGCACCATGCTGAATGTTGTCAATTCGCTGAAACACTCACGGCTCACAATAAAGCACACTTTGTTGCCTGTTTCCATTCGAACTGTCCAACTCAAACGTTTTATCGCAACTAACACGATCGTGTATTGAAAAAACACGCGATATACACGAGTCGAACTTTGCCGATCATGCACGTAGTCTCGCGGGTGTGACACATACAAAAAAGTACGGTAAATTTGTCGTTCCCGTTTTTGTATCCCGTCATTCGGAAAGGAAAAAAAGAGATGGAACCGAAAAAAGCCTCATTATACCTGTGTATCTTATTTGTTTATTTAACTGCATTGCATTATTATAAACATCGGTTTATGCTATCGTTGGAATATTATTATGGATTAATCCCTACTCCCGCTCATCGAGAATGCGTACGTGTGTTCGGAGGCTTGTTTTGACAAGAGCGTCGTCCGCTTTGACTGCCGCAGGCAACAAGAGAGATGGGAGAAAAGACAAACAGACAAACAGACGAGATTACTCGATGTTGTTTTAATGGAGAATTAATTGAATAGACGTCATTTTCTCAGCCACCACGTACGCACGTGAAACGCGACTATTAAATTGTCATCACTGTCATATATACATACGCAAACACACACATTCATTAATCACGCTGCAGGTGAAAACCAAAATGGCGCCGGAAATGAGGAGTATTTTCCATATTTGTAACTGATTTACTGTTCATTATTTCCACCGTCGACTGCAACGATTGCAATAACGAGAACATTCATGATTACTAATCGTAAGCAATCTCTAATTTTTCAATGGAAGTATTCCTCTGGCATTTTCAACACGAGAATGAGGTTAAGGAGCGCTATATTGACAGCCGGGAATAAAGATAAAACCCATGTAAATTTTCGTGGTTGTACATATACATTACGCTCGTTTGAAAACCTCTATAATTTATTCATATTTGTATTGAGGTAAGCTCCAAAAATTTTCAAGACTTTCTCCACACCCATGTCGTAAGCAACGGAAACGTCGAAAAATTAGGCGAGCATCCGTTCGAGTATCAGTTTTTGTAGATCGTCTTTGTCATTTACTAAAAATCATTCGTACGATCGAAAAGCATTTTATACAGATTATTATCGATAATGGCCGGTATAATGACACGAAATGATGGAAAAGATGTATTTTAATTATAACAACGATTCTTTTATTCATCTGGTTTATTGTATGATACAATTTTCAGTTTATCTCCCAAATTACATATTTGCTGCAACTATCTTGAATTTCTTGACTATGGCATCTTCCGCAGAGGGAAAGTCGACATCGTCAATGGCGCAAAGTTGCGGAGAATTCGCTTCGAGCTTCCACAAAGTATCGTCGTGCCAATGAAATGAGAAATTACAAAATTTCAAGAATTTGCATTACACCGTAAATCAATTTTTCAGACTATAGCGAGCAAAACGACGGGTAACATTGTGGATTCTCCGCTCGGCACGCATCTTGCTCTGGCGTATCTCTTTAACGGCGCGGAAAGTCACACCGCGAGGGAAATGACGGCTGGTCTTCGTTTGTACGATACGGAACAGCTTTCCTCGGAGTACAGAGACCTCATGAAAATTCTGAAGGTGATTCCTTGATGAAACGCGACCAATAAATTCGAGTTTAAAATACTTTCAAAATTTCAATCTAAACGGAGAATTCCTCGTGAAACAATTTGATTTGATGTTTTCAGACAATGGACAAGATCGAATTGAATTTGATCAATGGCATTTTCATTCAGAATGGCTTGGAACTACGCGATACATTCCAGAGCGCAGGAACTGATTTTTATAACATCACAGCGCAAAACGTAGATTTTCGCGATAATTCGAACGCCTGCCGGACAATCAACTCTTGGGTTGCGAAAGCCACGAATGATAAGATTCGCGACATTATATCATCGGGTAATAATCATCGGGAAAATTTCAAGGAAAACTTTACGTTACAAATCTCGAGAGGAATAGAAAAGTCACGCGCGTTACGTATTAATTCCTTTATTTTTTAAGGCGATATTGACGAGTACGTAAAAGTAGTAATCGCAATCGCGATGTACTTCAAAGGCTCGTGGAGGTACAAGTTTGATGTAGAAGCGACTGATAAGAAGATATTTCACGTATCTGAGGAGCACGAAAAGAAAGTATCAACGATGTTCAAAGAATACAAATACTTTCAAGGCGAGATACCGAGTTTGAAATCGCGCTTTCTCGAAATTCCATACATGGTGAAAAATTAGAAGCCGTCCTTCGCGCAAATTCCTCATCTTTTTTCCTCGCCCAATCCGACGATTGTTTTTGATGATTAACGATTTTTTCAAGGATCCAACGGTCGACATGATAATTATACTCCCCGATGAGATCGAGGGATTAAAGTTCATCGAAGAGAATTTCGATTGGAACGCTGTCGTAAAAGCTAAACGCGTCAAACGCTTAACGCGATTGTATCTACCGAAATTCAAGGTCGAGTCGACGATAAACCTGAAGGATGTCTTAACCGAGGTATTTTTCGTACCATCATCGCTGAAAAGCAAGAAAAAAGAAAGCTACAATTTTTCAATGATTCTCAGCTCGGGTTCACGTCGATGTTCGAGGATAACGCGAATTTTACGAAAATGTCGGATTTTCCATTAAAAGTCGGCAGCGTGATACAGAGGGCGTTCATCGATGTCGACGAAATTGGCACCGAAGCGGCTGCCACGACAGGTACGTAATATCGGCTGAAAAAGGGAGAGAAAAGGATGATAAAACACATGGAAGCAATTCGTTGAATAAATCGATACTTGTAACGCTGATTTACATTTGCAGTGGTAAGGATGATAATGAAAAGATCGTTGGACGTGACGGACGATGAGCCGAACGAATTTATCGTCGATCGACCCTTCCTCATTGCGATTCGTCACACCGCCAATGATATTCCACTATTTTTATCGAGCGTACGGGACATAAGCGTGGCTCCGGAAAAAGACGAACTGTAGGATATACCACAGCTGTAAATTCACCTACACGTTTATATTCCCATGAACGTATATTTACAAGGCAACGATACGAAGCCAATGTATTATTATTCGAATAACAATAAAATTGATTATTTTCCAGCACAAGTTTTCACCAGTTGTACGAAAATGATTATAAAATCCGTTATCCGGAATAACGAGGGAGATTCGCGACGGAAAAATTTGCATATACAGCGCCATCGCGGCATCTTGCATTTTCATACGAGTTTATTGCCTCATCGATTCTCAATAACCAATAAAATCGTCCGAGACAAGATCGAAGAGTCGCTAACATCAAAGACGTAAAAATCGACGATTCAATGACGATTCAACGCAGTTTTATCGTAAAAACTCATTATTTTTATTACGTTCCTTTCATACAAACAAAATGCATCTCTTATATCTAGCATTCTCTTCTTCTTCGTCGATTGAACAAAAGTGAGAAGAAAGAAAAGCAAAGAAAACGGAATGATATCGCGGCGTGTGTAAAAACGATTTTGCCACGACGATGCATCGAACAAAAGTCGCGATGTTGGATTTTTCTTCTATGACATTGTTTTTTCTTTTTCTTTTTCCTCCTTATTATCAACGAACATGGAACGTCCGTCATGATCAATGATTTTACAACCTTTCAAAGTTCACATCACGAGAGACGAGAGTGAGAAGTTACAACGTGGCAGATTTTCAACGTTCGATTTCCGTTTAAACTTGATTTTTTTATTTCAATGAATCTTTATCGTTATTGTTGATGAAGTTCAGGGGCACTGCCACCGTCAGTTTATTTCTCTACGTTTCACAGGGTTTTTAGAGCTCGTCGCTGGCACGCTTGGTGGCTTTGCCCTTACGATCGTAGGCTTTGAGCTCGTTGGTCGCGTGTTTCGCGATGTATTTGACGAAATCATCGAGCTCGCGCGCGCCCTCGTATTTCACCGGACTGTCCTTGGAATCTTTCGGAAGCCAGAACAATGTCGGGAAACCGCGAACCTCAAACTGCGGCGGGACGTCGTTGGCTGTTGCGTCGAATTTAACAATGGCAACGTCCTCGTCCATCATTTTTTCGCCGAGCTCGTCGAATATCGGTGCGAGCTTTTTGCAGTGTCCGCACCAGGGGGCGTAAAACTCGATGAGAACGTCTTTGTCGTTGTTGACAACGATGTCATCGAAGTTGTTGGCAACTGCGATCTTGACACCGGCGCTGTTGTCCTCGGGGATTGGCTCGGATTTTTGATAAGGGGAAAGCTCGTTAGCCTCGAAGGCTTTCAAGAATTTCTCGAAATTCTCGACGGAAAATTCATCCTTCATTACGAATTTTCGGCTCTTGGCGTCGCGCGCTAGGATAATCGGCTTGTCGCCTTTGACGAAATCAATACCGAATTCATTGAGGTCGTGTTGGAAATCGTCTTTGGAAGATATCGCGAAATTGAGCTTCGGGAAGTCCTTGGCGACTTTCATTATTCTGTTGCGCCAGTAATTCGTTCCCTTTGCGTTCTTTACGTAATCCACGTTGTAGTAAGCTACGACCAATGGATTGTTGAAACTACCGGCGTTCTCGCTTGTACGTACGCCGACGAGACCGAAGCTGTGGAAAAAGGAGAAGAAAGAAATGTCAACAATATCCAAGTGAATATGACAAAGTGTAAAAAGATAAGGCGAAAAAGAGAGGGAAACCGAGACTCACTAATTCTTAGTGACAAAATCGCTGACATCAGCAATGCTGTCAGCACCGTCGTGCTTCAACGTCGCCGGCTCGAATTTGTTTGCAAGTTTCTTCGGACGATAAAGAACTATGTGATTTCTGTGGAAGAGGAAATACCGTATTGGTGTCAAAAGATCGAGAAAAAATTGAAAAAAAAGGAAAACGATGATTCTCACTTGAGTCCTTCCTTGTCCAACAGCGATTTGGCGTGCGTGTGAGCGAATCGAGCTTTCTCGCGGAGTTTCTTCGCCACTGTTTGGTAAACGGAGGAAAGAGGAGAATCTTTGTCTTCGAAATATCCGATAAAGCTGACTTCGTCGGTTTCGAGGAACGCAGATTGACAATCGACCTCTTTCAATTCCTTCGAGGCTGGACCTACTTGGGACTGAAACATTTTTTTCCTTGGTTATTTAAAAAATTCGTAACAAACGACGTTCAACGGTGTGCTCGAAAATTTCCAATCCATACATTGAAAATCATGGATTTTCTCGTACAGAGAATCATAATAATAGCATTTTTCACGTACCCGCATATACTTGGCGATACCATGAGCTTCTCTAGGTCCGTTGTACTCCGAGACCATATTTTCTCTGGCAAAAATCTTGAGCGTCGGATATCCGCTGACTTGATACTTTTTGCACACCGACTTGCCGGCTTCTACGCAATCGACTTTAGCCAGCGTTATGGGTGGGTCGTTTCCTTTCAGTATTTCTGCGGCTTTGGCAAATTCGGGTTTTATGCGTTTGCAATGCTCGCACCTGTAGAGAAAAAGAGTCATGCGTATGTCGAAACGTCTCTGTCGCGTTGTATTCCAAACGGTCGATGGAAAACAAATTTTGCAAAACCGCACGGTCATGAGGAATAATATTGTTGAATTTTGTGTTTTTTAGCATTGAAACCGGAAACGACATATGCGTGTATTTATATATATGTGCATATTGTGTGTTTCGGAGTAAAACGGAGATGTTGGAGATGAACGGGGAACGTTGGAGTTTTGAAAAAATATATTCGCTGATGGTGTACACGATTTGTGAAAATTTAGTGTACAAAAAACTCACCAAGGAGCATAAAACATGACGAGAGTATTTTCATGGCGTTCCAGTTCGGGAGAGAAGTCGTCGTCGCTCCATTCTAAAACATCTTCCTCAGCCGCCCAGACTCCGATAAAAAGGACGAAAAAAATCAGGCACTTTGGCAACATTATGCCAGACTTTGATATTTTTCAAACGATGTGTTAACAAAACTCCAAGAACGAAAGTCTACTTCCCGTCCTCGAAACTTTCGCGAGGATGCAACGTGTAACTCAAACTAGCAAGACGTGACTGCGAAAGATGATTATCCGAGGATATACCGGCTACAAATTTGATACGTATGCATATATGCGTGTGTGTACGTGTGTATGTATATCATTTGTCCTTTACTCTCGGTGCTGTCGAGTCGGGATTGGTCGAATCCGACAATCCTTTCGGTGACTCGGCTTGCCGCGTGGTAATCGTCGTCGTGGACGGCTGGGGGGGCGGCTGGCGCAGCGTGACGCGCACAACCACGACAACTGAATTACCGAAGAGGGAATACTCGCGTTACGTAATGAGAGAACAACATTTTTCTCGCGCACCGCGATGGAAATGGCCTGGAACTTGGAAAAAAATGGGAAATGTTTTGTGGAATTCTTTTCGCAAATTTTTTTTCATAAAAAAAATGTGTTACCATTCGATACATTGACATTGCGAGACGTTTACGCGTCTTGCCGTCAGAGGGACTGAGGCAAACTATTTTGGAAATCACTTTTGCTACGTATGCATTATTGCCGTGTTATTAATATGTGTAGGATCTAGTTGCATTGATACATGTTCAAAAACCGTAATTACTATTGTTTTAACAAGAGCTTTACGCAATACAGAAAGATCAAGCGTAAATTGAAATTAGTCTCTCATTTGACTCGACCGTATATTTCTCGCAACGTACAGAAAGGGATATACAGCGCCAGCGGCGGCCGCATCTCGCATCGCGTCGTGGGTCTTTCGAGGCGCGCGCGCACGTCGTCATTATCATGGAAGAAAAATAAATGGCGTTGGTATTCGAGTTTTCGTTGCGCTCGCTGTTGCCCGTTCACTCGCTACCAATCGTCCCGATTGACAAAAGGAAAATTTCAGAGTCAGTGCTGACAACTTTTTTCTGTACACATTTATTTATACTTTGTTTCGGATGTATGTTTGCTCGGTTCTGGTATTTAATCGTGAATCAAACTCGAATCCTTTTTTTTCCTCATTTGCACTTTACTTTCTGCGATATCGCGGTTATCGTGGATACCAACATAGTCGACCGTTACCTTCGCACTGTAATGGAACACTCGTGTTTTTATTTCAATTGTTATCCACGTTGTTGCACAAATATGAATCGCACACGCGTTGTTGTTTATTCAACTTTTGTGTCATTTTTGCATCAAATTATATTTGCATATCGATTATTTCTTTCGGTTCGAATGAAAAAGCACGGAACACTATGCTTAATTTCGTAAGACTCGATCTTTGCTCGTTTTATTCGTTATTACACCCCTTTTTGTTTTTGCTATTCTCCATCGAGATGTTTACATGGAATATATACGTGATTTTACAGTACACGAAATTGGTGCAATAATGACCAATGATCTCGCAAAAGATTCCACCAGTTGTCTCATATGCAACGTCAAAATCGGAGTGTCTGCTCGCAACAGCGTACACATCTTCAGCGATGAGACCATCGACTCCTCCGAAAAGTCCCTGGTTCGAACAATTTCCGCCTTATTGGAAAGGGACATTACGCAAGAAACCGTTCATTCCGTTGTTTCGTGCAAAAAATGTTACAGACTCTTTGTGGAGGTGCGTATAACAGTCGGAAAAGAGAAAGAGAAAACCTTTGATGAGAAGTTTAATTCGCTCACCAATGTGAGCCTACCGCCGGTGTGCAAAAGAGAAACGATACGACTTTTAAAATTTAAGCGGCCGACGTCTCTCTCTTGATACAAATTCAGCTCTGATATTATGTATTTTTGTAGTTTGACGAACTGGAAAACAGATTAGCCGAGATAAAAACGGAGGTCTATGAAAAGTATGAGAAAACAATGAAGAAAATCATGCCCGATATGGGAATGCAGGGGGAGTACAACGATCATGACTATGTGGATAACTCAGACGGTCAAATCGTAGAATCTTTAGAAACCAAGTACGACGAGAGAGAGAGCGAAAGTTGCTTGCAGGTGAAAAATGGAGACAGTTCGGAGAGTATAACCGAGGTGAGTTATTCGTCTACTTCCCTGCTCTTTTTTTCTATAAATAATCATGAAACTCCAAGTTTCAATGAAATATACAAAGAGACATTTCTTTCGTCCTTCTACCACAGTATCTGGTGCACGATATCGATAAAGTACCCATAGGAAGCGTCGAATACATCGAAAATGAGATAGTCATAAAACTCGAGGAACCTGCGAATTCGGAAAGTACGAACGATACGAGGGACGAGAGGGAGGATACCGAGGACACGATCGACGATCCGAAGAAAGGCGTAAAGATGGAAAGTTTCGAGGGTGAAATTGTAACGAGGGACGGCACGGAATATACGTGCCTTTTGTGCTCGAGCGACGACGAAAGGGTCGTGGGCGATGCGAAATCGATCGTATCTCACGTTAAGGGGGTACACGATGCTCGTTTGTATATCTGCGACATATGCGGTATGCATTTTAAAAAAAGAAACGAATTATCGCTGCATATGGATGATCACGTGGCCAAGGAGGAGGGAGATTTTCAGTGTGAAATTTGCAACAGGATATTCAGCAATCTGCGATTATTCAGGATCCACAAGCGTATTCACTATCCGCAAGTCAAGTCGTGGCCTTGCGACACTTGCGGAAAGAGATACAGGTACCGCTTTTATTCGTCCTCTCGACTCGCTCAAACTTGCAAGCGTTACGTTTTGTCGAAAATTCGCACGATTCGCTTTCGTTATTCCTGATATCGCTGTTGCAGCTCGAAGAATCTTTTGGAAGAGCACATGAACACTCACAAAGGTATAAGACCGTACGTTTGCGAGAATTGCGGCAAGGACTTTGCCTCGAAATACACGTACAAGGCGCATGTGAAGACCCACGAAGCGAGGCCACGACCCTTCGACTGCAATCAATGCAACAAGTCTTTTTTGAGCCTGCAGAATCTTCATCAACACGAGAGAACTCACATCGGGATCAAAGAATACGTGTGCCATCAATGTGGTTCGTGTTTGGATGTTTTCGTTTAAGAAAAAAAATGTCGTACATCGAAAATATCGATATTTCGAAAACCTGACCGAAATTCACGTTCTCCCGGAATATTTTCATTTTCTCTTTGATATTAACGGGGATTGAACATTTTTAAGGCAAGGCGTTCGGCTCCCATCACAACCTCGAAGTCCACAGTATCGTACATACCGGATACAAACCTTTCATCTGCAGAATTTGTGGCAAAGCGTTTGCTCGTAAAGCCGAGATCAGGGATCACGAACGTACTCACACCGGAGAAAAGCCTTATCAGTGTGAATTTTGCGGAGCTACGTTTAGGTGAATTTTCGTTCCTCGAAACTCGATGGGATGTTTTTCTTTATTGTATAAAACGAATAAGCGATGAAAATTCATTTTAATTTCAGTCAAAGATCGAATCTACAGTCACACAAACGAGCAACGCATTACAATGACAAGAGATACAAGTGCGACGATTGTGGCAAAGGATTCAAGAGGCGAAGGCTCCTTGATTACCACATAAAGGCCGTCCACACCGGTGAACGACCGTACAAGTGCGAAACTTGCACCGCGACTTTTGTCTATCCCGAACATTTCAAAAAACACATGAGAATCCACACCGGCGAAAAGCCATATCTGTGCGAGGTACGTTCATACACGCGGAAAAACGCAAATGAAACTCGTTTTTTTTAGTGCATCTTTTAATTCGCCATTACAAATTTCAAATCTGACAAACGACCCCATAATCGTGGCGAGTCTATGAAAATATCTTTGCTTACTCTCTGAATTTCGTATTTCCTTATTTTTTCAATATAAAATCGGAAAAATTGCAATGCAAAGAATCCACACCGGCGAAAAGCCATATCTGTGCGAGGTACGTTCATACACGCGGAAAAACGCAAATGAAACTCGTTTTTTTTAGTGCATCTTTTAATTCGCCATTACAAATTTCAAATCTGACAAACGACCCCATAATCGTGGCGAATCTATGAAAATATCTTTGCTTACTCCCTGAATTTCGTATTTCCTTATTTTTTCAATATAAAATCGGAAAAATTGCAATGCAAAGAATCCACACCGGCGAATAGCCATATCTGTGCGAGGTACGTTCATACACGCGGAAAAACGCAAATGAAACTCGTTTTTTTTAGTGCATCTTTTAATTCGCCATTACAAATTTCAAATCTGACAAACGACCCCATAATCGTGGCGAATCTATGAAAATATCTTTGCTTACTCCCTGAATTTCGTATTTCCTTATTTTTTCAATATAAAATCGGAAAAATTGCAATGCAAAGAATCCACACCGGCGAAAAGCCATATCTGTGCGAGGTACGTTCATACACGCGGAAAAACGCAAATGAAACTCGTTTTTTTTAGTGCATCTTTTAATTCGCCATTACAAATTTCAAATCTGACAAACGACCCCATAATCGTGGCGAATCTATGAAAATATCTTTGCTTACTCCCTGAATTTCGTATTTCCTTATTTTTTCAATATAAAATCGGAAAAATTGCAATGCAAAGAATCCACACCGGCGAATAGCCATATCTGTGCGAGGTACGTTCATACACGTGGAAAACGCAAATGAAACTCCTTTTTTTTAGTGCATCTTTTAATTCGCCATTACAAATTTCAAATCTGACAAACGACCCCATAATCGTGGCGAATCTATGAAAATATCTTTGCTTACTCCCTGAATTTCGTATTTCCTTATTTTTTCAATATAAAATCGGAAAAATTGCAATGCAAAGAATCCACACCGGCGAAAAGCCATATCTGTGCGAGGTACGTTCATACACGCGGAAAAACGCAAATGAAACTCGTTTTTTTTAGTGCATCTTTTAATTCGCCATTACAAATTTCAAATCTGACAAACGACCCCATAATCGTGGCGAATCTATGAAAATATCTTTGCTTACTCCCTGAATTTCGTATTTCCTTATTTTTTCAATATAAAATCGGAAAAATTGCAATGCAAAGAATCCACACCGGCGAAAAGCCATATCTGTGCGAGGTACGTTCATACACGAGGAAAAACGCAAATGAAACTCGTTTTTTTTAGTGCATCTTTTAATTCGCCATTACAAATTTCAAATTTGACAAACGACCCCATAATCGTGCCGAATCTAAGAAAATATCTTTGCTTACTCTCTGAATTTCGTATTTCCTTATTTTTTCAATATAAAATGGGAAAAATTGCAATGCCATTGATAAAAAAAAAGATAAAAATCGTCACAGGTGTGCGGGAAAGCGTTCAACAGTCGCGACAACAGAAACGCTCATCGTTTCATACACAGCGACAAAAAGCCGTACGAGTGCCTCGTGTGCGGTATGGGATTTATGAGAAAGCCCTTGTTGTACGCTCATATGCAGTCGCAGGTGAGAATAATAATTCGACTCGAAGCGAGCGAGAAATCGCGACGACACCGATCTGTCCAAAAGATCTCTGACAAACGGTAAATATGTCCCCATCAGGGCCATCTGAACGACACGATAGTGGTGAATCAGCCGAGATTAACGACGGAAGAGGATCAGCTGATAAACATTCAAGAGGGCGGCGTGGAATTATTGATGGAGAGCGTGGAAAGCGATCAGCTCGAGGAGACGGAGCTTTACGTCGCCGAGCTGAAAGATCACGTGATTATACAACAGGACGATAACAGTATTTACCAGGAGGAAAGCGCGTTGAACATTCCGACGGAAGAGAACGTCGAAACCGAGGAAATCGATCACGAGCAGGTTTGCATTTTCTTCGAATATTTCCAAAGGAAATTCACAGTTTTTGTCTCTCGTTTTATTATTTTTCATTTCCCCGCCTTGTTCCATTGAAGATATCGTTCGAGGACAATGATGACAGTGTTTGCAAGTCGGACGCGACCGAACATCAGGTGGAACAAGTTTACGGTTACAGCACGAGCGAAGACGCTGAAACGATCGTCGTTCCAGCAGCATCGGATTACGGTGAAATCGTTGGTGACGATAAAAGTTCCGTTCGACTCGTGCAGATAAGAATTCCATCGAGCACGAACGGCGAGGCGAGAAGTTGGCTCGGTCTCGTACAAAATACATAATTATTCATTCTAAAAATACGGTTAAAGATACGATTACACACGTTCGAGTCAAACGAGCTCCGCTTCTCCAACATCCCAGCCATACTCTGTACCATAAGTAACAATATAATAATTATTGAGGATAAAAGACACGTCCAAAGTTCGTTCATTCGTTGCTTTATCGCTTTTATCAGGATTAATATCCTCGAACGTATTGGTCCTTTTATTTTTATCATCGAAAAAACGCGGATGAGATTTTCGATACTCCGTCGTTTTATTCTGCAAATTTATCGCTTCAAAAGACTCTAGACTTGCCTACGATGAAGAGTTTCTGGAGAAAAACGCATGGCGCCACTGTACGGTGCAACTTTTTTTTTTCGTAACGATCAAAACGTTTTGGAAGTAAAATTACCCACGGGGACTCATCTTTTGAACCTTTCCTCTAATATCATTTGACGATATCGTGACAAATTACATTTGAACAACTCCCGGGTATCAATTGTTGGTTCGATTTACGTCAGTTGAAGGTCATCGAATAACGTGTCTGAATGATTTGGAAATATCGAGAGGAGGTACAATTGATTTTCCTATGAAACATGCTGTTCGCTGTACAAATAAGATACGAATGCGTAGAACGTGAATTTATGCCGAAGATAAAAATGAATGTGAAACACGCTGTGTTCATTCAGCAGTCTTTGGATCTCATTTTTCAGATAAGCGCTAGGAGAATGTACACCTGTGACAAATTGGAGTATGTCGATCGGAAATAATGAGGAAAATGCCATCTAAAATTCATAGTTTCCCATTTCGTCATTTTAATTTATTCTCGCTACAAATAGATATAAAGTGTACAAGTACGTTCGAAACGAATTTTTCGTTGTATTTGCCACGTAACGTTCCATCGTGCTCAACGGGAATTGAATCTGCTCGTTGCTTCGTACATCGGAGCTTTGTTTCGTTAGAAATTGGTGAGTTGCGAGTTTCGCAGCTTTCTCGTCTTCATCCTCCTGTGTATTTGCATGTTCATTAAGGCGCCCGTTATTTCGCCAGCTGACTTTTCACATTGGGATGCTGCAAAAAAATATTTCTTGCAAAAAAATCAAGAAAATTCGAAAAAAATGTTGTCGTCAGTAGAAAAATTTGACGATCCAAGAGAATCAACGGCTTGTGTAAAACGGTTGAATTCTTCAATTGAATTAAACGATTTATTCTCTTCTTTTTTTCTTCTTAGTAATAGATATCCGTCTGAAGATATGAGAGGCAAAGTTCTGTGCCTCGTCGTCGTCGTTCTTGGCTTTGTACTCGTTCAGGCAAGTTTTTTTTTGCTTCTCACATTGTCGTCAGCGTACAGGACAATTGAAATACGACGGCTGACAAATTTATTTCGTTTCGTCCTCACAGCCGATTCCGTTACGACGAAGACACGAGAGGTCATCTTCGAACGAGGATGCCTTGTCAATTCCCGATGATGTGAGTAATCTAGCGAGCGTTACGTCGAGATAGGTCGGTCAAAATGCCGAAAGATTCGTAACGAGTAAATCTTCTCGAATGCTGGAGAAAGCTCGTTCAAAGTCGTTGAACGCTGTTTTTCATCTTTTTGTAGCTAAAAACTAAGAAACAGGAGCCTCTCGATGGTGATCAATATCAATTCCAGATTGTTTCGAACCGAAGAAATGTGGGAAAAAAACAGCATGAGTGTGCATTTTGCAAAGCTACATTCAGGTGAATTTATCTTTCATCGATACGATATTAAAAAACAACGAATGAAACTTTATCAAATAACGATGATAATCGGCGAAAAATTACTCAAATTACAGTCGAAGGTGGGAGCTACGATGTCACAACCGGGAATCAAATTGCAAAGGCAAGAGAAAGAAGGACGACAAGCGTGGCAAAAGATTCGAAACATTAAAAACTGCTGAAAGGCACGCGAAAACCGTGCGAAACACCATTCAAAAACCATACAAGTGCAATAATTGTACCGCGATTTTCGCGGGACCTTTATTACTCCAGCGGCACGAGAACATTCACAGAATAGAAAACTTATATTTTTGCGAGGTAAATACATATACGTGGAAGGCATTTGAAAATTTGCCTTGTTTTTGTCGTTTTTTCTCATTGCGAGACACTCATAGACACTCCAATATCGGTGAAATCGGCAAGCTTTGTTATTTCATTTGTTGGACTACAAATGATCAATTTAATGATTACCGGTGGAGTTACAGGATTCAGGGACATTGCATTGTTCGCGAAAAATCGAAGAACAACATTCTTCTTTCTTTCTAAATATCGTTTGCACCATAAATCTTTTATTGTATGAGAGAGGAACAAATGGCGGGCTATCGATAAAGATTAATGATGAAATTCACCACAGATATGCGGGCGAGCCTTTAGCCAAACTGGTCACAGAAACAACCATCGTTTAACTCACAACAACGAAAAACGGCACATCTGCCACTTGTGTGGTGCACGATTTAAATTGCGCCTATATCTGCAACGACATATGCGAAGGAAGGTAAGAAGATTCACTCAAAGATTATTGAAAAAAGTGCATCTCTTTGACGTAATTTCAAGCGGACGAAATTTCGGAATTTCGTGTATGCTTTTTTTTTCAAACATTCAAATGTATTTAACAAAAAACGAAAAAAAATTGACACAGTTTCTCATCATCCAAGTATTATTTTACGACCGTTTGTATTGGTCATTGAGATCATATTTGAAGGTGCACTGCCAATTTGGTCAAAGTTTATGACGACATTGACCAAAAGATCCAAAAGATTTTTTAATAGACATAGTACATTTTCCGTTAGAATCATTTAAAGTATCAGACGGATGTGAATCAGCCAAGCTCAACGACGGTGGACAATCGGCCGATTAACATTCAAGACGGTGGTCCGAAATCTTCAATGATCCGTGCAAACAGCAAACATTTTGAAAACCCTGAGCTTACGTGGCCTCGTTTCAGTGATCTGATTATTCTGAATCAGCCAAGATTAACGACAGGAGACAATGAGCTGACTAACATGGAAGACACTTTTCTCACGTCGCTCCATTGGAATGATGCTGCTGCTGCCAGTCAGCTGACGACCATTCGAGATGATGGTCAAGAATCATTAACGATGGACACAAACAGTGAACATTTTGAAGACCCTGAGCTTACGTGGCCTTGTTTCAGTGATCTGATTATTCTGAATCAGCCAAGATTAACGACAGGAGGCAATGAGCTGACTAACATGGAAGACAGTGGCGTAATGTCATTAATGGCGGGTGCAAATAGCGAACATCTTGAAGACACTTTTCTCACGTCGCTCCATTCGAATGATGCTACTGCTGCCAGTCAGCTGACGACCATTCGAGATGATGGTCAGGAATCATTAACGATGGACACAAACAGTGAACATTTTGAAGACCCTGAGCTTACGTGGCCTTGTTTCAGTGATCTGATTATTCTGAATCAGCCAAGATTAACGACAGGAGGCAATGAGCTGACTAACATGGAAGACAGTGGCGTAATGTCATTAATGGCGGGTGCAAATAGCGAACATCTTGAAGACACTTTTCTCACGTCGCTCCATTCGAATGATGCTACTGCTGCCAGTCAGCTGACGACCATTCGAGATGATGGTCAGGAATCATTAACGATGGACACAAACAGTGAACATTTTGAAGACCCTGAGCTTACGTGGCCTTGTTTCAGTGATCTGATTATTCTGAATCAGCCAAGATTAACGACAGGAGACAATGAGCTGACTAACATGGAAGACACTTTTCTCACGTCGCTCCATTGGAATGAATCTGCTGCTGCCAGTCAGCTGACGACCATTCGAGATGATGGTCAGGAATCATTAACGATGGACACAAACAGTGAACATTTTGAAGACCCTGAGCTTACGTGGCCTTGTTTCAGTGATCTGATTATTCTGAATCAGCCAAGATTAACGACAGGAGGCAATGAGCTGACTAACATGGAAGACAGTGGCGTAATGTCATTAATGGCGGGTGCAAATAGCGAACATCTTGAAGACACTTTTCTCACGTCGCTCCATTCGAATGATGCTACTGCTGCCAGTCAGCTGACGACCATTCGAGATGATGGTCAGGAATCATTAACGATGGACACAAACAGTGAACATTTTGAAGACCCTGAGCTTGCGTGGCCTCGTTTCAGTGACCTGATTATTCCGAATCAGCCAAGATTAACGACAGGAGACGATCCACTGCCTAAAATCCAAGAGGGTGATGTGGAAGTATCGAAAAAGGAAGCTGAGAGGGAACAGCACAAGGACATCATCGAACTCAAAAATTGCGTTTCTGTGCAGCAATAGAATGGTAGTAATAATCAGAAGGCAAAGATGCAACAATTGTCGTTCCAGTCACTTGCGACTACAGGGAAGTCATTGGCGACGAGAATAATTCCGTTCGATGAGTACAAATGAATGTTGCCTATACGGTATGAATGGCGAGGCAAGAAGATTGCGCAGTCTCCGTATAAAATACGGATAACAATTAAAACTAATTATCCGACTAAATATTCGATTATATTTATTATCAATTGCAATTACCTTGGATTCTCCAACATCCCAGGTATCTACCGGTGATACACGAATAACAATGTAATAATGATTGAGAATATAAAACGAATACCAAGTCCATTCCCTCTTTAATTCCATTACTCTTACATATCTGCGATTCAATGTCCTCGAATTCATTTGCTGGGATTCGAAATTCTTGTTGTACAATGGCTTTTATAACGTCACGAAAAATGCAAAATAATTTCACAAAAAGTTTCCGATTTTTCAAGGAGACACGTACATTTTGAAATATTGAAGCTGCCTTGATGTTCCGCTAGCGGCGCTGAAGTCACTCTCGGCGATTCTAACCTAACCTCGTTTCAGATGTCTCTCTCGGGTCTCTTAAAAATAATTGTACAGGCGAATGTTATTGTTACCCAACGACAATGACAGCCATTGTTTATGCAATCGACGATAATAACGCAACTCGTTTCAACGAAAATCACCATGCACGTCTAATTGTCGATTTCAGAAGCGGCCCAACGTTTTCTCAACGATCTTTTTTTTCATACCGAATTTCTCCTATCGTAGAGTTACATAAGTCGTTTTCATTATTTTTATCAATGCAACAGTCTACAGATCTCTGTTGATTACCCCGCGTACCATCCTCTTGATATAATCAGCTCAATAAAGTTGCGCGATCTTGATAATAACGAACAAGTTTTTTGCGAATTAAAATGGCCTCCAGCATGAAAATCGTTCAAAGAATTCTCCATAGACACGCATCTATGGATGCTGCCGCGCTGCCAAAGACTTCACGAAGAGTAAGATACACAAAGCGCACGGTTTTCCGTAATATAAATCTTCAAACTTTTCAATATCTTTCTTTCATCCCAGATTCAAGAGCTTAGAGAACGACTGACCAACGATACACAGCGCGGAATGCTCTTTGACAATTTTGGCAGACATCACACTTATCTGAGAATTTCCGTCACTGAGCGATGCAATTTGAGATGTAAGATTCTGCGGTAAAATAATACGTAAAAATTCTTCTACGACAGCCAGCTACCTTTATTTCGCTACGGAAATGACGGTGCAGCAAATCTTTGATAAAAAATAAGTTTGCGTGTCATTTTCAAGGCCGTCGATTAAAGTAGAATGAAAATTTTGAATATCTGACGAAAAAAAAAATGCCCGCGTTTTGATGCAAACGTAAAGTTTTTCAAAGCGTCGTTGCGAACGTTGACTCTATCGCTTGTTTATCCTTCAGGTTTGTACTGTATGCCGGAGGAGGGTGTAAAGCTGACCAACGGCGACAAAATTTTAGAAACGGATGAAATCGTTAGACTGGCCGAGCTCTTTGTGAAAAAGGGTGTGAGGAAAATACGTCTAACCGGAGGTGAACCTACCGTGAGAAAAGACATTGTGAACATTGTCGGTAAATTTCAAAGCCCCAACTTTCGAATTCATTACCGAAATAATATTGACAAAGAATCAAAGACTTTTTGTGGCGGAAGCAAGAATTTTGTCAAAGTACGACGATTCAGCATTTTTTCGTAATGCGACAAAATAGTTTTTCCATGTTGTTTCGAATTTCGACGCAAACGGGAAAATGTAGGGTTCGTGCTTTCGTTTTTCGAAAATGAAGGTTTTTGGTGATAAAAGGTGAAACACTTTTTATTCGATTATTTCGTAGGAAGATTGAAAGAATTGTCGGGTTTGGAACAAATTGGAATAACAACGAACGGATTAACGTTGACGAGACAATTGCCGGCACTGCAAAGAGCTGGCCTCGATGTTCTAAACGTATCTCTGGACAGTTTGCGCGAGGAACGCTTCGAAAAATTCACACGCCGCAAGGGTTGGAAGCGCGTGATTGCCGGCATCGATTTGGCGGTACAATTGGGATACAATCCGGTGAAAATAAATTGCGTCGTTATACGCGGCTTCAACGACGACGAGCTCGTTGATTTCGTCCGATTGACGAGAAATAAAGCGATCGATGTTAGATTCATCGAATACATGCCGTTCTCGGGCAACAAATGGAACGAAACGAAGATGTTGTCTTTCAAAGAAATGAAGCACCTGATTAGAGAAGAATTTCCCGACTTTCGAGCGCTCGAAGCTTCGCCAAACGACACGTCGAAGGTACATTTTTTTCCTATTTCATTGTCTCTCATACGGAACGTTTGCAGAAAAATTATGCAGTCGATTCGATTTCATCCTTGTTAAAAAACAAAAATTTCGAACAAAGCCATACAGCGTGCCGGGATTCGTGGGTAAAGTGGGTTTTATAACATCGATGAGTCAACATTTCTGCGACTCGTGCAACCGTCTGAGGATAACGGCCGACGGAAGTCTCAAAGTGTGTTTGTTCGAGGGAAAGGGCGAAGTTTCGCTGAGAGACGCACTGAGGAGCGGAGCATCCGACGAGGAATTGGAAGAGATTATCGGTCTCGCGGTGCAACGGAAAAAGAAACAACACGCCGGTAAGTTTCCGATCCTCGGAGGACGGAGAAAATGTGGGGAGAGTCAAAAAAAAAAAAGGAAACTATTCCGCATCGACCGTGCCAGGAGACGATCGATGACTTCCGGATTCGATGCGAGAACAATTGAGAAGAAAGGCAAAAACCGATGTAGCAATAACGTTTCGAACAAAATCGTATGTTTCAGGAATGCTCAATCTTAGCGAGATGGAAAATAGACCAATGATATTGATCGGTGGTTGACGCGACCATCCTTCTCTTCTCTCGTACAATAATCAACGTTCTTGCCACATCGACTTCTTCCCCGACGTCTTATGCGTCCGCTTCTTCCGCGGACAATTTTCTATTCTCTCAATGTTTCATTTCCCCCCGTTTCGCGTCGCTGCAGGCGACGTTCGTTCGTCGACGATTCTCGCGAGATCATCGCGATCATCGGCGAGAAATTTCGCGCGGCTGTTCACCTCGTCGGCGTTTTCGCACGTTGACCAAAGTGGCAAAGCGAAAATGGTCGACGTCGGTGACAAGGGGAGCACGAATCGCCGAGCGGAAGCTCGCGGTTTCGTCACCGTAGGCCCGACAGCCAGCCGACTAATCGCGGAGAACAGTATGAAGAAGGGTGACGTTTTGGTCGTTGCTCAAATCGCTGGAATAATGGCAGCTAAGAAAACAGCCGATCTCATACCACTCTGCCATCCACTGCCTCTCGAGCACGTCGACGTCAAACTCCGCCTCGATCCCGTGCTCCACAGGATCGAGATACGTTCGGAGGTTCGTTGCAGTGGCAAAACTGGCCTTGAGATGGAAGCCATCACAGCGGTAAGCGTATCGGCTCTTACCGTGTACGACATGTGCAAAGCCGTTGCCGATCCTTCTGTATTGAGAATCGGCTCTATCGAATTGATCTCCAAGAGCGGCGGTAAGAGCGGCGATTATTCGAGAAGGGAGACAAAAGCATAATACACGGTTGTGTCAACGGTACCGTGATCTGGCACTTTTGTCACATCGCGGAATCTTTCTTTCATTAATTAGTTTTAACATTCCGCTCGCAGCGCCACCACCGTCCGTTCGGTGTAACTAACGAGTTTGTTGAGTTTATTTTTCTATTCGTTCGATCTTATACACACTTGGATGCAAAAAGACTTTCAACAAGGCGGTTGAAGAAAAACATCGAATTTGTTGTTTTTTCGATGCCGCGATTTATCTCGCGTTGGAGTAAACCTTAATTCGTTTTTTAATTGCGACGTTGATATGTATATATGCGCGGTTGTGCAAAAGAGGACATATTTTCATACGATATTTACAAGAACATGGCGATGTTTCGTTGTTATTTTCCATGGTTTAAGTTTGTTGGATTAAAAGATATTGAATTTAAACTACACTTTACCGATGTGCTCCTTTTTCCACCGTCCGCCCGAGAACTACGGCAATTTTCGCTTGGACGGTTCCTCGTGGACGCGAACTTGAAGGCACGAACGCGGCCCGCACTTCCACGCGTTGCCGTCCTTGTCCAGTATACTCGCGCTCGCGGTGACTTGGAACGTCTGCCCACCGCCGCTCGTGCTGGTGCCGCCGCAAGAGCTCGAGCCTGCCTGGCAGCTGCCGAGCGACAGAAGGAACTCGCAGGCGAAGAAGTCGCGATGAGGCGTCACCGTTTGCTGGAGCTCGTTGAGATTGGAGTCCTGCGTTAAAGCGTTTGGGCATTCGATCATCTTCGAAGCTTAAAAAATGCTATCCGAGCTGGTTTTCCGAATTTTGTTCGAAAATTGCCCGACGCTCAAAAGTTTATTGTCGACGCGAGACGAAAAATGATGACAAAGACGGAAAAGAAGCGATCGATTCGCTGAATCGACCTTGAAATATATTCTCGAGAAAGAATATATAAAATATATAAAGAAAATAAAAACTTTCGAAAGATTGATTCGTTGAAAAATTCGACAAACGAACGAAGATTACCTTCTGATCGTTGTTGATTTTCGACGGTGGCGCCGTGGATATCGATATACAAACAGCGTCGACCGAGCGAAAGAGCGAGCCGCGTTTGCCGTGTCTCAGGACTCCCTCGATCTTCAGAGCCAATTGAGAGCCCTGGGGAACGCAAACGTGTTCACCAAAGACACGAGGTTGCGGCGAGACCGAAAGTTTGACGACGGTCGATTGCAGAGTCTGGAAAAAGTATCGCGGCAGGGGCAGACGGACTTTGCCACCGACGAGGAGCATCACTTGCGAAACGAGACACTCGACCCTGGCGTGGCTGATGGATTCATCGTCGTCCTTGACTTCCCACGGTGGCGCGAGTCTCCTGACTTCCGTGAGATAGCGCGCCATCTGCCGTATCTCGAGCGTTTCGCCGAAATGAAATTCCGCCTCGTCCGGCCGGTACGACGGAGCGGCGGAGAAGCCACCGCACACGGAATCAACGCTGTCCGCCATCAAACGGCAGATTTCCTGCAGCACTCGAATGTTGTTGAGCGATCCGGGATCGGCGTCGAACGCCGACTGGTACAACTTTTGATAATTGTCGGCGCAATTGCGCAATTCCTGTGACGATTTCCGCAGCTGATAGGTGACTCGTCCGTAGCGTTGAAAATCATCCTTCGTCGCTAGTACGATCGAGTGCGCGATCGCCGGTGGCGGGGAGGTGCACAACGATCGGCACGAGTGTAAAAGTTGCCCGAGAGCCTGGAGAAACTCGCAGCGCAGCTTGGCGTATTCGCTCGCGAATTGTAAGCTCCGCAAGGGCGTACTGGCGGCTTTCAACGACGCGCATGCGCTGGCGTAACGCGAGATCGCACCGTTCAGGGTATCGAGGATCGCGGCTTTTTTCTCGGCCCTCGTCTCTCCCGTGTTGTTCTCACCGAGGTAACTCTCGGCGCTCGTCATCAGCTCCAAGCCCGATAGCCAAAAGTGCAACTGCTCCGAGGCGACGGCTTCCTTCAGCGTTCTGAATAACTTGGTGGCTACGCCGTGATGGCCGTAACGCGCCGCGCTCCTCGCTATTCGATATTTCGACCAGTCGTCGACGTCCCGTAGGACGCGATCGATCGCGTCGAGACACTCGTTGTTCCACTCGTAACCACCGGCGACCATTTGAAAGAGCAACGTGCACAGCATCACTTTCATGTTGACGTGACAGGTTTGCTGCATCCTCTCGAGTATATCCGGCAGCAGGGGCAGCAAGACATTGTCGCCGAGATTGCCGATAGCTCCGAGGGCTTCGCACAAAACGATCGTCTGCTTCTCGCTCAGACCGTTCTCGACGCTGGCGTTCATCAGCGTCGAGCCTATCGCGTCAACGAACATCGGACAATGCGGTGGATGCGCCTGACACAGCTTCACCGTCGACTGCAGGCAAACCTTCAATTGGTAGATATGCTCGTCATCCAATGACAGCAAAACCGTCAATGACTCGAGGGACGATATCACGTCTTGAATTCCATACACCGGTAATCCCTCCTCGTAACTTTCGACAAAAAGGAATGATCAATCAATCAACTTTATCGATCGATCTATCGAAGAATTTCCATCGCATTTCACGGCAGTACGGGCGTTGCGTACCGAGCGATGATTTTACGTTTTCAAAATCATCGTCGCGTCTGTATTTTGTCATTCGCAAAATAGACATATCACTCACCAGTAACAAGCGATTCTCGAGAGGATCGTAACGGCTTTGACGGCGACGAACGGATCCGGCGAGTAGCAAGCATTGACGCAGAGCAAACGAAGCGGACTTCTCTCTTCCATATTTGCGTCGCAAGTAACAGCGCTTCTGCTTAAAACCTATGAGCAAAGTGAAAACGTTTGAAACACAAGAGCATTCAGAGTCGGCGCTCTCTCTACCGCGTCGAACGTTTTACCTCGATGACGTCGAGAGTTCTTATGAGCAAATCTGTATTATCGGCTCCGTCCTGAAGCAGAGTATTGGTACTGTCTATGAGGTTCGTGAGGGCGCCGCGAGGCCAAAGATGGACGCCGCTGCGCGCCAGCCGATGAAGCAACTGGAGAGCGTGCCGTTTCACGGAGAGACGAGGATCATCGTGGAAATAACGTAGAAGCAGAGTCACCTGACCGGGGACGTCTATGAGCGTCGCCGAAGCTAGAGTGCTCAGCGCGCTAAGGGTCACCCTGACGAATTCAACCGCCGGGTAACTTCCCAAAAGTTCCATGCACAGCTCGTTGACCATCGACGCCGTCGACGTGTCGTGATGCATGTACTGCAATATCGGTATTAATTGGAGCTTCATGGAAGCCGGCGTCGCTTGTCCTCTTATCATATCCGATATTTTGCTGCACATTGAAACGGCAAAAAGCTTGGACTGCGCGGCAAACATTCTGGCTGCGTATATCGCAGCCTCGACTTCCACCGAATCGTGAGAATCCAATGATTTTCTAATGCTGTGATGAACTTGCTGTCTCTCCGGTATTATACCGGCTGCGCTTCCCAACGTCCTCAGCGTCAGAGCTCTCGCCACCGGATCGTTGGAATGAATGACGCTGTAAATACGTCTGACAAATTCGTCTACGTTCAATATCTTGTCCAAGTGCTTTTCGCTCTGTTGGCAGACTCTCAGCACCCAAACTCTCAGGAAATTACTGCCGAGGCGAAACACGTCGGCGAGCTTCAGCAACGCGGAATTTATGAGTATCGGAAAAGGATATTTCTCGAACAATCGGGGAAATCGGACTATCGCCTCGCATCTTTCACCCGTATTTTTCGAACGCAAACCTGTACGCGCGTTTGGGGAAAAAAAAGATTTTTGTCTTAGTTTTGCGGCGAGATTGATTTTTTTTGTAGGTTAGATTTTCATCGCGGGTTCATAATACGAATTTTCAAATGTTCGGTTATTCGAATTTATTGGGATATCTGTAGGCTTTTTGCTGTGGTCAACTGCGTTTATTTTCTTTCGACACAACGAAACTCGTTATGGAGGAAAATAAGAGAGTGATGGAATGGAGGTTAAGCATTGGGTCATCGTGAGAAAGGTGTACCTTTGTCGAGTTCGATCAATGCCGAATTGGCATCCTGCTCCGGCTCACCGGGACCTGCTTCGTTGAATGAATTCATTTTATTTATCGCTAATCACCACTTTTGATCGAATAAATATCAACAAACACGCATTGTCTCTTTCAAACCGGCTTGTTTGACCGAATATAACACTGGCCGAGGGAGTCATGTATAGAGGAGCGCACACCAACGCACACTCGTACACGTACATGCACGGAATGTCACTCATGCTGAAGTAGGGTGGCGTTATTCTCTCGCACATTGTACTCATTTTTTTACTTTCAAAGTTCGCAGTTTCTTTATATTTTCATCACAGACATTTGGAGAGTTAACTTGTTATAAAAAAATGTGTGTATACGTATATACATATATATATATATATTTATAGAGAGAATTTATTGTTTTGTACATGAACTATAAAGCAAATATTCCGTGAGATTTTGGAGCATTTCATCCCTCGAAGATCCAGTCTCTTGGGATGAATTTATCATATCCTCGACGATATCTCGGAGTTCGGGTTCAAGGTCATTGAGAGGATCGAGGGGAGATATTACCATGCTCGGGAGTATCACATCGTAGTAGGCGTACAATTTGTTGCTAAAAGTATTGTAAATCAAAGATGGCGTCGAGCTGGCAGGTCTAACGCTGTAATAACCCGTCGTGAAAGCTCTAACGGGTTCCTCGAATTGAAAACGTACGCTCCTCCTCTGCTGGTCCAGTATATAAGTTTGTCCGTCCCAGGTACACGCGACTATTTCATCCGCTCCGTCCAGGGTCACGTCCAATCGGCAAAGTGCGAATATCTGGTGGTCCACTTGCATAGCCCTGTGAAATTATTTACACGGTGATAAAATGGCGACCAAAATGCATGGAGGAATTTTTTACATCACAGCATCGACCGTTACCACAAAATAGTTTCATCCTTGACCAGCATGATGGTTCCGTCCAGAGTAGCCAGAGCGTACGGCTTTCCCCTCGACAATTCATTCTTATTTCTTTTCCTCCTCAACGTTTCTTCCGTCTCGACGACCCGAGAATCATCGTTATCGACTTCCGGTGAATTCACACGGCTGTAGAATCTCGCCTGTTCCGTGCCATCCTCGTTATTGTCCCGCGAAACATCCGGTTGCGAGAAATTTCGTCGGAATTCCGATTTCAATGAGTATTTGGATGCTCGGTCGTCATCGGAGGACGCCGAGGACGGCGAGGGGCTGCGATAAATTTCTCCCGGCTCGAGATCGCCAATTATTTCCGTCGATATATTGGGATTACGCATTCTGGATATTCCCAATGTCTGATAATCGATGCAGCTCGCAGCGCCAAACGCGTCCGCGTCGCACTCGTCTCCATCCTCGTTGTTGTCACGACGATCATCGGTATTACACTTTATGCGCATAAACGTACCGCCCGGCTGACCCACGAGCAACGTTGGTATTCCGTCGCACGTATGCTGCAACGTCACCGTGCCAATTTGATTCGCGCATTCCCATTTGTTCAGTCCGACGAGTTTGCCCGTCCCGAGATCGGTGTTGGTCGACCATCTGTACGATCTGACGACGCGATCGGTCAATCCAATTATCATTTCGTTAGCGCCGTCGCGATCGACATCCGCAACGATGACGACTTTCGTGTTCGTCGGAATCCTCTGCAAATGGACGCACTCCATTTTTCCGCAAGACTCGTTGTTGTCCGATGACGATGGGAGCAACTTTATCGGCGCCATTTTGCTGGGATTCACCGAACGCGGACTGTAAAATATGTGTGCCCATCCGTCTCCGCATATTACCACCAAAGCGTTGCATCCGTAATTGAATATATCTCCGATCGCGACGCAACTTATCAGACCCAATCCCGTTATCTTTTGCCATACTTCGGAGCCCTGTATTTTCACAAAAAAAAGGAGAGAAAACGAGAATTTTATTTCATTCGAAAAGGAAATGAACAATCCTTCGTGTTTATGGATAAGTTTCAATTCCGACAATCGTGAGGAATTACTTTAAAAATGTAAACATCGCCTTCCGCGGTGCCGACGACGAGCTCGTTGTCTCCGTCATTGTCGACGTCGCCGATGGTCAATCCGTGACGGAGAACAGTGCCCGGCAATTCCCACTCGAGCCTCTTGACGAAACGCACCGCTCGCATCTAGCTTATCGTGGATTTTGATATATGCAACGGATGTCGATTCTCGGGAACGACCGATTTGAGATACTGCCAACGACTCGGCGGCCAAACTATACAAGAAGCTTTCGCCGTTATCAGACCGAGAGAAACCGGGCCGAAACAATTAGAGTCCATAGAATGTCCAGTGTGATCTCCTTCTACCCAGCAATGACCTTCAGGCACCTGAAAACTTATGGTTATCGCTCCGTCTTTGTTCTCTCATCTTTCTCTTTTCATCGGCAAACAACGATACCTCAACCAGCGGTGTTTTGTATCCTATCGTCTCTACAACGTCGCCCGACAGGCCGACGATTCGTTTTATCAATTTTTGACTGGGAAGCTTGGGCGATACGAAAATGACAACATCGCCGTATTGCACGTCGTAAGTCCTCACTGCCCAGCGACTCAAAAATACATAATCCGTTTGTTTTTCATCCGGATTTAAAGCAGGTTGCATGGAGACTCCCTCGACTCTCGCGACATAACCAACGGTATCGAGAAATGTTATCCCTATTGGAACGCCGATGAGGATGTTACGAAATAAAGGTGGAAATCCCATGTATCGCATCGAATTGTTGTTTCTCGAAGGAGAGAAACATTCCAATTCGATATGAATCTGTATGCAAATCGAATGAACATAACGCGTGTGCGGGAAGCAAACAAAATTTGGGGTTATGTAAGCGCAAAACAATTTTGAGGTTATGTTCGAAGAATTCTGAATGTAATTGTTTGGTCCAACAAAATCGATTGGATTATCTTTCGATTTGACGAATATTCATTTTTGTTTTAAATATTTTCCTATTTTTCCTGCGATATAGTAATGATGACGCTAATCTTACCTAAACGATCCAATACCGCATCAATCATGTACGAGAGATGACTGCCGTTTCCTTATCGTATATAATTATATATACCTATATATACGTGAAGAATGTTTGTACATATACATTTATATATATGTATACAGTATGGAATTTGAAAAATGTTGCAATTGAAATCGCGCAAGTACGAGATTATACTTTCTTTCACTTCTGTCTACGAAAATGCTACGAAAATTATTAGCATAAATGGCTTTCGATTTATAACTCTTTAAACTCTGGTTCAAATTTGACTGTATATTGTGCCCAGAGAGGAATAACATGTCAGTTCTTTCATCCGCGCGTGTATATAAGCACATATAACTATTATCATCGACGACACTTACCCATTGTGCGAATTGTTCCTAAAAAAAGCCATACCGGATTATAGATAAATCAACAAACGTAATGGAATTATTTCGCGTCGAAATTTTATAATAATAGATACATCGAAAAATTGTTCACATTAAAGGGAATTGGTGCATGTGTGTATCGCGTAAGAAAAAGAGTATAATAAAAAATATACAATAAATACACGTGTATTATATATATATATATATATGTGTGTATATATATGTATATATAATATCAATTTAAGCAAGCCACATATCTCGTTCAGTCTGGAGGCTCACACGCGGGCGTTTATTTTGTGTATATGTTTCAATAGAATCCTTTCGAAATATTCCTCCTTTCCATCACGTCTCTCTCATCGACACAACTAGAAAATTTAGTTGGCACTGTTTGTTTGTTCGTGTTTTTTTTAAACTTCGTCATACATACTCTAAAACACATACGCACCCTGGTCGTTTGTTCGTCTTGTTTTTCCGTTTGAAACTTCGCACCTAACATACGCACAATAAATTTTACATAGCCGCCTTCTAATACCTTACATCTAAATGTGCTTCCGTCTATAGCATTACCGGAACTATATTATATCAATGTATTTTTTGTGTTCTAGCATCGTGTTTTCCCCCCTTGCGTTCCTTCACCGTCTCACCTCCTCATTTGTCTACCTCCAAATCTCATCCTATCACGGTTTCATCTCTCTCTCGTATTATTAAAAATTGTGTGACAATAGAAGGCCACGAATGTACGGCGGTGTATAATTTATGATATTCGCGCTGTAAAGGCGAGTAAAACTTTTCTTCTTCTCTATCTCATCCTTTTTTATTTGTCACCGCCACCAAGACCTCAGATTGGAGAGAATGATTTTGCTTCGATGGAAAAATTAACGAAACGGACGATCAATTCTGAGATCGAAGATTTTTCTCACGAACGAAAAAAGAAACGCTTACGAGTACAATTACGATTAAAGGAAGATCCGAAGAAGCGGAAAAAAGAGCGCCACTCACGAACGTTTTCATCGACTCTCCGCGATATTCTTCCCTTCGCACCTTGTTGATACATAAATCGTATTTTACTTTCTCAGTTCGCGCTTTTCTTTACTCAACTCTTGGAGGAATTTGAAAATGCCTCGTTCCGAACGAGCATCGTCTTTTCCCTACGGCTGTTGTTTAACAATAAATAATAACAAGTCTCTACGAAACGAACGACACAACGGCGATGCAGGTGATTGTCGACACCTCTCTTGATTTTCACTGATAAGTCTGTTAGATCCTTTCTATACAAATATAGGTCATTTGTTTGTTTCTCTTTGTTTTGTTTTTTTACACCTCGACAGAATATAATTCCACAGGATTGTTCGAATCAGCGAGAACAATCAATCGGTGTATTTGTTTATTTGATATAAGTTTCTGTCTGTGTGTGTGTGTGTGTTAATATATATATATATAAATGTATTTGTATGTTTTCTGTACGAGTGTCAGTGTGCGTGTACGCATAACCTCTAATTTCGCAAATCACATGGACGCTTCCTCCGGTAAATGTATATAGAGAGTAATTATACTAAACGTGGTATAATCACAAATTGGTCTCGTACATTAATTTATCTATATGAGAAGTCCCATAAAACTGTTCGTCATTTTACCGCAAAAGAGGCCAATTTAAATGATCAATCGCACAAACCAACACATACATCGACTACGCGTGTCAATTGACGATAGAATAATTTAAAAAGAATAACGAAAAGAAAAGAAGGAAAAATCGTTAAAGCATGAGTATATGCGGTCGTAGAATCTAAATTGGTAATAAAACACACGACGCGTCGGTACGAACGGACATCAGAGAAAACGGGATTTTCTTTCGTCGACGTTTGTTTTTGTTGTTTTATCTTTTTTTTTTTTTGCAAGAAAATCGAAGCTCGCCGCGCGAAAAAGCGTCGATCCCCGAGCGGATCGAAGATGGCGCGCGTTCGTATCACAAGTCCCGGCTGTATGTAATTATGCTAAAATTATCGTAAATTGCCAGCTCGAAATTGAGGCTGAGCGACGATTCTTTTTTTTTTCTCTCCCCTCGAGCGCCGGAATACTCCATCGTCTCCGCTCTTACGACGATGAGAACAAAAGTGTAGCGTTTTTCATTATTATCCGAAAACTCCGCATCTTTAACGTCATAAGCTACTATGCCTATCATTATTATTATTAATATTTCAAACGAATGGTAATCGACAACGTTGATCGATGAAAATATCACTTGACGTTGCAGATGCAATCACGGAGGCAGCATCCGTTGCATCTTCTCGTCGCTGTATTACACGAAATCGTGTCGTAAAGTTACATCGCGCAGTTTCGCCCCATCAAAACGGCGTGGGGTTCGTGTTAGTTAAAAAACGTAACAAAGCGAATTGAGGATGCATATCGATATTTTCAAAGTCGACACGGAGATCAAGAAAATAAATTGCGCGAACACGTTTACGAGCTCCATTTCTCCTCTGTGTTTTTCCATCCAGATCGAATCGAATTACATAATCTCGTTTATCGGAAATCGCTATTGAAACGAGGAACAAGCAAAAAAGAAACGCGAGATTTGATAAATTTCGTCGGAAAACGGAACAAAACTGCGCGTCGAAATATTCATATTGTTTTTTTTTTTTTTTTTTTCGAATCGACGTCGTATTCAACGTCCGAACGAAGCGAATATTCGTCGTTGTAACTATCCCCGATATCGCGTGGATGAAACTTTTTTTTGTTTTTTCAACGAAGGAGAAAAAGATGAGCGAATAACTCAATCTCTATCATCCGCTAAGGAGTCCTTAATAATATCGTCCTTGGTAATGTTCTGATTCATTTGATCGTTCTCGTATTCGACGAAATCGTCGAACAAACTCGGCCACGCCTCGGCATCGTCGTACGCCCCAAGATCATTGCCGATTATTTCGGCAAAATTGAGAAACATGTTCCACGTGTCTCTCGGAATTCCACGAACGTGATGGCACTCGAGGAAGAGCAGCCATCGGTCGAGCAACGGTGGTTCACGTATCGTAAACACGAGCTTCCACAGTACTATCGCCATGTCAGCCGGCAGTATTCTCTGGCCGGAAATAACATCGAGACCAAATCGAAAGGTGAAACGATAGAGATCTTTGAAAAGATCGCCATTGGCTGTTAATTCTTGCACGATTTCCGGCAAACGTCCCTGTATACCGCGCACACTATCGACCTTCATCCCTTTGAGGCCGTTTACGAATTCCTTTCTCGTGAATTGACACATCTGTTCGGCGTCGAGCTTCCACGCTAATACGAGAACTTTGAATTCGTCGGGCGACAATTGAAGATCGTTGCACAATCTCTCGATACCGTCGGCCAATATAATATCCTCGTGAGGATCCTGCGAATTATTCGTTTCGTCTGGTACACTTTTTTGAAAAAAAAACGCTTTTTTCGCGTCTAATTTTTTTTTCTCAAATGTACAACTGATATTCGGTGTTTTGAGGGAGAGACGAGGGGAGCGATTATAATTTCGAATGATTCAAAGTTTCTCACCTTGTACTGATCGAAGAGAGCGTTAATTTTCCCTTCCGACGGTTCTTTCTGCTGTTTGTTAGAATCTTGAGGTTGACTGACCGTCGCCGTGGGGACGGAACGTCCGAGAGGAGGTAAACGCGCGTAAAAACCGCGTGACAAACGTATATTGTTCTGCAGCGGTATTACAGAGCCGCAATTGTTGGAACCAACGTTGTTCAACGTCGGTCCATCCACGGGCTGTAATTTGGCGTTTCCGTTAATTCGACCGTCGATGGACGTCAAGCGGCCGCTGCCGGGACACGAATTCCCTGGGAATAAACGTCTTAGCTCCATTGTCTCTGAAATACAATTTTTTCGATTAAATATTCTTCATCAACGGAGAAAAATGAAAAATTCTTCCAACTCGGTCGGTAATAGTTCCGAGTATTTTATCTCGATAGCTTTAACCCTTTGGTTATGGCGCTCTCGGAACTCGCGCTCGCGACAGAGGAAGGGTCGACGAATTCGCTAGATTTTGGCTTGCCGCTCTTTTTGCATTTTCAAATTTTCGAAAACAAATTGGATATTCGTACCGTCTTTGATTTCAGGCACGTTGGATGGATCGGTGGTAGATGGCGGGGTAGGCACCTTGAAACAGGACGAACAGTTTCCCATTGATGATCGTCTACTTCTATCTTGCTGACCGAGCTGACGATTATTCGTCTCGGTGCTGTTTTTTTTTTTTTTTTCGACTTACTTTCAATCTAACGTTTTGAAAAATGGAGAGAAAAAAAAAGTGAAAGTCGGAGGGTGTTTCGCGAAGAGAGCTTCCGTGAACGAAAAGGTGATGTTTGTTTTTACCTTATTACGATCGAAACGAATTTCTTCGATCGCTCGGTTGACATTCACAGCCTCGTACGAGGCTGCTCCTACGATGTATTTTTCCCCACGTCACCTTCATTAACGACGGGCTAGAATTTCCGGATTCGTCATTTTTTTACGACACAACAAAACGAGAATGAGGTTAGGTATCTTCATAACTCTCGTTATTTCGATTGATAGTCAATTCGTAGTCCTCGCGCTATAACGGACGAGTAGTTTATTCACTGTCATTTATCGTCCCGCCAAACGGCGAACGTACGTGAGTTTCCCATTTGAGAACTTGTACAGATGTAATTTTCATTTGATAATTGCGAATGGGAGAAAAGTAATGGAAAAGAAAAATCGCTAGATCGAGATCCTTCGTACGAAGTAATACTGTTATACGCACAGCACGCTTTGCCACAAGATTTTAGTATAAAAAGCGCTTGATTTTCCGTTATACACGTATATACACGCGCACCTTTTACTTCCGATTCGGACGGACGTGACAATCTCTTTTTCTCTCACTCCAACTCCTTCCCTCGCCGTATTCCTTTTGTTTTGTCTCACGAGGAATTTATTTTAAAAAAGATTACACCAAATCGTTCATCCGTCGCGTTTGACTATACTGATCCCATCTGATCGCATCTGATCGCAACTCTCTCACAACCTCACAACCACCAAAAGCAAAACATGATGAGAAAAAACCCCTACCTCCCGCCCCACCGCTTATTCCGCTCCGCCGCCATCATCCAGCCCGTCTTTATACCCTCGAACGAAAACGTCCGCCGTCCGCCACATCTGTTTGTTCGTCCGTGTCCTATTGGTGTGTAACGCGAGGTTTTTACGTGTGGAGGTCTCCCTCCCTAATGGGGCTTGCACAATAAACTCACAATCTGAACAGCATGATCGCAGCTGTTGGGGCTTTTCCCTCTGCCTTGTAATAAAATTGCGTACAAACTAAGCTTTCATATATATACATATATGTTTTATAGCAGATTAACATTTTTTTCCCCCCATTCAATGCGTATACACACGGAAGTACGTACATCGCTTCGAGAACAGAATTTTTCTGTTACTACCACGAAGGAACAAAATACAATTTTGCTCGAGAACATCTTTCATCTTACGCATCTTTGCTCTAGATTGCAAACCGTGTGATTAACCAAAAAGATGGGACACTTTTAGCAAACATCGTATAGTACACGAAAAAAAGGGGTTGATCACAATTGCAGCGTTCGAATATGTACTGTTATGTACAACATTCGCACCAGCTGTTTTGCGTGTAACCTTTTCATGCGATGGATACGAACAAAGTGTAATCCACAAAATGAGACGCTCTGTGCATCTTTTTCGTTATTCCGTCAAGTTTTAAATACGATATATTTTTATCATTATCTCTACATATACATGTATGCCATACATACTAATCGTGATATGGTTTTTCATGATTATTGTACAAAAGCTGTCTATTTATCGTTCAAGTCACGATCTATCAGATGGCAGTATATTTTTTATTATCAAACAGGAAGGTTTCCAAATTCATCACGATGCGCCGCGGCGCGATCGAGTGATTGCTATGTCATGTGATGTTTCTGTACGCATCATGCATGTGTGTGTGTGTATACCGAAGAAAACGACGCCATGACAGTTTCACAAACACTCACGAAGCCCACGAATTCATGTATATATCCCAAAAACGTCTTCGAGTAAACTATATAGATTCGAGAAAAAACAACAATAAAACAATCTAGCGTGTATACATGTTTCACGGGTAAAAAAGTTCCCAACATCGTAGAAAGGTGGGTCTCTCGTAGTCGCCAATTGTGAACGCAGTTCGTATCTCTCCGTACGAATGTGATCTTTGTTTTTTTTTTTTTTTTTGACGGAACGTAAGAAACATTTTTTTTGTCAAGTTAGCCAGTAAATAACGCGAAAAGAGTAGATGGGACACAAACGCAGCATGCAGAAAAAATTCACGAGAGAGAACGTGAAAACATAATCTGCCAAAAAATATGCCAAAGAAATAAAGAGCATCCATGAATTTTAGTTTGAACGAACGTCGCGTAACTCGAGAGAATCACGGAAAAAAGAATGTGCGACGAATTTACGTGTTCTTTCGTACAGTTGTCTCATTGAACTGTTGGAGATCTAACTCTACGAAAGCAAAAAAAAGCATACTCGTCGTCGAAGCTCGTAATTTTGAAAACGTAAGATCGAAACATCTCAAAGAATACGAAAAACAAAAAGAAAAGCAGCGACACGTGTACACACGTGCATGATAGATCGAGTTAACGAGAGATTTAATCAAGAACCGACGTTTCATTCTCCGCTCCGCTCTCGCTTTAACCTCAAAATTTCCCCGCGTTCGTATTGACAAAAAACATCGCGTATCAAACATTAATATTCATCTTAAACAATTCCAAGACGTTTCTCGATCGGCTTTGACGCGATTGGTTTCGAGCCGAGTGAAAAATTTCGTAATTCTTCTATTCGGCCTTTTTTTATTCTCATTTTGGAGCGCACGGCAGTTCCTCGCGTCATTTGCGCTGAGGGCTTTTTGTTTTTTCGTTTTCACAGATGTCCGGCGCGGAGTACGACAGCGATATGGAGTATTCCGATTCGGATTGCGAGGATACCGGCTACGAGGATTATTACAACATTCAGCCGTGGGGTACGGAGGCCGACAACGACGTCGATCCGGATCACAACAGGCGAGATCCGGAATACGCGGTACACGATTGTCTCAGAGTCGAGGAGGTCGAGAGATTGCTGAACGAAAATGTTGAGATTCTCAGCAACAGCCTTTGCATAACGCCGTCTTTGGCCAAAGTCTTGTTGCACACTCACCACTGGGCGTTGCAAGATATCGTCACGAAATATCGCAACAACGCGTCCGGTCTTTTGATAAACTCCAAGATAAAACCTTCTCATCCGCCGGAAGCGTCCACCGGCCCCAAAAGTCAGAGGGGCGGATTGTGTTCCGTTTGCATCAACGCTTATCCCCCCGACAAATTCGCCACTCTGACGTGCGGACACGCATTTTGCAAAGAGTGCTGGTGCATGCACTTTGAGGTGCAGATTATGCAGGGCATTTCTACAGGTGAGATGCTAAAACGACGAAAACGTTGAAAGTTCCACGCGAAATTGTCGAATTCCACGAAGGAACCGAATACGTAGATAAAAAGCATCAATTTGGGACGAATTTGCGATATTAATTTGTTACCGTTCGCCAAAAGCGGTAGAGAAAAATGTTGAAATGTTGAAATGTCAACGATTATTCGCGTATTTGTAAAATTACTTGACGCTAAATTGAGAATATCAGAAAAAAAACAAATTGTTGTAACTAGCGATACCAATATCAGATCGAGTCGATTTGTTTTGCTTTGCGAAAAATGCATCCCGCGAGTTTTCAAGTCACTCAAACGTCGCCTCTCCAGGAATCGGCTGTATGGCCCAAGAATGCCAAGTTCTCGTGCCCGAGGACTTTGCTCTGTCGCTTTTGACAAAGCCGAACATGAGGGATCGATATCAGCAATTTGCATTCCGCGATTACGTCAAAACTCACCCGCAGCTGAGATTCTGTCCCGGACCAAATTGCCAAATAATCATGCGCTCGAAGGAACATCGAGCGAAGCGGGTCATGTGCCACTCGTGCAAAACGATTTTCTGGTACCTACCGTGCACCAATGACTCCCCGATTAGATCGCGATAAACTATAATCGCAAGTGTTTCTTTTGATTCTACAGCTTTCGTTGTGGCATAGACTATCACGCGCCGACCGACTGCTCGACGATCAAAAAGTGGCTGACGAAATGCGCCGATGATTCGGAAACCGCTAATTACATCAGTGCTCACACCAAGGACGTAAGACGAAGATAAAAACGCGCGAAAAATGGTGGAAAGGCGATGAGAGTGGCTAATCGCGCGCTCTTTCTCCTTTCAGTGTCCCAAATGTCACATTTGTATAGAGAAGAACGGTGGCTGCAATCACATGCAGTGTTACAATTGCAAACACGAGTTTTGCTGGATGTGCCTGTGCGATTGGAAGACACACGGAAGCGAGTATTACGAGTGTTCGCGTTACAAAGAGAATCCAAACATCACTCACGAGAGCGTGCACGCCCAGGCTCGGGAAGCGCTGAAGAAGTATCTTCATTATTACGAGAGGGTAAAGAAAACCGAGGAATATCGTCGTTCAAACGCGGTTTATCACCGGTTTTATCACAAAATATTTCGGATGCTGCATTTTTTTTATTCACCATATTCACAAGATCGTTGATATTTTTCAATCGCTCTTGTATTTTGTCGCAGTGGGAGAATCACAGTAAATCGTTGAAACTGGAGGAGCAAACTCTGGAAAACATCAAATCTCGGATCAACAAGAAAGTGATGAACGCGAGCGGCACGTGGATCGACTGGCAACATCTGTACGCTGCCGCATCGCTCTTGGCTCGTTGCCGATATACTCTTCAGTACACGTATCCTTACGCCTATTACATGGATCCCGGTCCTCGCAAAGAGCTGGTGCGTACGAGATATCTCCCGAAATGTTTTTTTTCCCCGATGAAAACGTCCAGCGTTCGTTGTTTTTCCTCCTAGCGCTAAGGAATAATTGAATTTTCGATTAAAGTGCCTCTCTAAAGTGCCCTTCTCTCTTTGTACAGTTTGAATACCAGCAGGCGCAATTGGAGGCGGAGATAGAGAATCTGTCGTGGAAAATCGAACGCGCTGAAACGACCGATCGTGGTGATCTCGAAAATCAAATGGACATCGCCGAGAAGCGCCGAGTAACATTGCTCAAAGATTTCCTCGAGGTAAACTATTTTACAACGACGTTCCGCGCGCAGCAGGCTGTCCGTTGAAAAACAATTGGCAATCGTGCAAATGCCGATACTTTTTGCCCATTTAATAAACATGGGTAATTTTCACACTTTTTAGATTTCAATGATTTTTTTTCGCTCATTATGATCGGAAAATGCTGAAACGGACAGCCTGATGTCCATGCATCACAATGTCGGGACGAAAGCGACCAAATATACGGATCTTTTCAATGACATGTTATTGTGCTCATGCAGGAGGAACAGCGTGCATAGTAATTTTTTTAAATACGACAAAAAATTCATAAAAATAACGTCTACGGAGCTGAACTCACGCGAACAAAAGAACGAGAAGAAGAAGACGAGAGAAACGTCCGATTCCTCTGTGATTTTTTTTTCACACAATCAAATACATCGAATTGGAATTTGAGGTGAACCGACATCAATTTCGCTGTGTAGAAAAAAAAGAATACTTAATTATATTCGAACTGGCCGTAAAAAAAAAAAAACAGGAGAGACGAGGAATAAGCGTACGTAAAGGAGAAATCCCCTGGTTGTTCGATTACCTATTTTAGCTAGTCTTGTAGAATTTTTAACACTAAAAGAAAAATAAGAAAATACTTCCGTTTCGCACTCGCTCTCCCCTCTGAATTGTCCGGGTTGTCGACGCGGTAAAAAAGATCCGTATTTCACGAACGGAACAAGTGAGAATTGGAAAAAAGAAAGGAAAAATGGAAGGAAACACCGAGGCGAGTTGTCGAGCGGCAAACGAGAGCGAATAATACTTATAGCAAAAGACTCGAGTTTCCTTCAGGTTCTCACCGCAAGTATTGTTACTATTAAGCTGTGTTACGACGTATTAATTACAGATATATTAAAACGCACTATTGCGTACAGTGACGATTCATTTCCAGCCTAAACGCGACTAATTGCGAGAATGAAAGGTTGTTGAACGAGTGACAAGAGACGAGAGCGAATTTGAACGAAGGAAGAATGCAATGGGTGTGTATGTGCGGCGGCGGCGGCGTTGTTTTTTTTTTTTTAGCGATGCTCGATGTTTACGTTTTAGTCTGTTCTGTCGTATGCTTTATGGTTGTAACGCGGATAGGTGAAGACATCATGTGTCCGTTGGAACTTTGGATCTTGTTCGGAAATTCCATGATTATAATAATGATGATGATGATTATTATTGGCAAACGCAACATACTCCCACTTTTATTATAATTCTATCGACAAATTGGAATCGGGGGTAGGAATATCGCTAGATCGAGTCTACAGCGGTGAGAGATTTTTTTTGTTGATTTTATGATAAATGCTCGGTCGATTGATAACCATTCGTCAATGTATACATATGTATATACATATGCACTATGTATGTGTCCGATAGCTCTGATCCGACGATTATTTATGGACTCGAGTATGTCGGAGATTAACGAGAAAAGATAAAAGTGGGAGAGCTTTGTAGAGAGAATTTGAGCGTTAAGTACCAGCTGAATGTACAGTGTGTCTAGCATTTTTTCAAAATAAACCATTTTTTTAACATGCAAGATCTGCTACACGTGAAATTAGCGCGTCAAGTAGGTTTTATTCGCAGACGATACGTTGCATATGTAAAATAAGAGTAATGTAAGTTTGAACCATAAAATAGTAAGCGAGATGAAAATAAATTTTTCCAACGATTGTGGGATCAATGCGTCAAATACACCGAGTGTCGTATATACTATTGAAAAAAAAAACAAATTGATTTACAATTATTCGTAAATAATAAATAATGAGTATCTACGTGCTTTGTAAAGAATCATTTGTTATCGAGAATTTTCCGAATCTTCGTCTCGCGTCGTTGCGCAGTTTCAAAAGTCGCTTCGCGGGCGCGTTTTGGGGAATAAAATATTAGTTCGCACATCTCACCACCAGAGTCGCATTCGCGATGGAGCGCTTCGAACGCGCGGACCGGACGACGAGATGAGCTGCATGCGCATTTCTGCAGGGATCATCGTTCGCGGATGAAAAATTATAGAGGGGAGGACGGTGTATGGACGGAGGTGGATTTTAGAATTATACTAGTATTAGTGATACGTTCGCGGCGCCGCATGACAGACTGCTCGTCGTCGGCGCGCGAGTCCCTGTCAACAATACTCGAAAAATAAAAGAATATACATATATAACAATCGCATCTTTACATATTCTCTCGTTTTCCTCACCATCGCTGCTTTCCTTGCTCTCTCCCTTTCTCTCTCACTCTCTCTCTCTCTATCTCTCTCGCAAATTTCTCGAGGACATTTTCTGCGTTCGTATCTTCGCAAATCTCTAATTTTGCATACATACTCTCATCCCTGTGCGGCAAAGGGAAATAAAGCAAAAATACGCGTACAAAAGTGCCGAGGATAATTACAGCGGCGAAATGGCGATGGGAAAAGGGTTCCGAGTTTACGAAAAACTAAAACCACCAAGTCCACATTCACTGATTTTGGAGCATCGAAATCGAAAGGACACCGTACTTTTCGAATCGCAAGCTGTCGCTGTTCTCTGTAAGTTTTTTCCACCCGGAAATTGCGAATACCCGTTCCATAATTTGAATTCGCGACGATCGATTGCCATTCGAACGAAATGCGACGACTGACAATCGCGAAAATCAGTTGAACGTTTATCCATTGTTTTTGGTGCAAAAATCAATAGACCGTTTTTCATTTATCGAAAAATTTGTTTCAATTGCAATTTACTTCTTTGTTCGTTCGAACCGACAATTAGCGACGTAAAAAATGAATTTCCATGGCGTAAAGTTCCGTTACATCGTTACTTGTTAGAAAAAAAAACAGCCCAGAGGTTGGAGAAATTTTGTGTATTTCACGCATCGACTTTTGTTTATTCTCGACGTTCAACAGCCGCCCAAGAGACGGAATCTCTGAAAAACCAATATACGAAACTCCTCGACGCTTACGGATGCCTCGGAGTATTGCAACTCAACGCGGGAGAAAATACTTTGCTCTATTTGGTTCTGGTGACTGGCTGCTTCTCAGTAGGAAAAATTGGCGAATCCGAGATCTTCCGAATCACGCAAACTCACTTTGTTCCTCTTCATTACACCCAAAGCAACGAGGACAGAGTGTCGGAAGTCAGGAAAGTTCTGAACTCCGGAACTTTTTATTTTTCTTGGTCTTCGGGCCAGAACGAAGCCTTGGACATCACTCTGGGAGCGCAGAGAAGATGCAAATCCAATATAACGGACAACAGATTTTTTTGGCGAGTCCTCTTTGAATTCAGTCGAGTTTCGCGGGTCCTCGCGAGAATAATACAAACATTTGCGTTTTTATTCGATATTTTTTATTGAAAAGTTTTTCAATTCCACCCAAATGCGAAAAATCGAAAATTTTGTCCATCAGACGGTGGATCTGTTTAATCCAAAAGATAAACGTTCCGAGAGAGACAAAATTCGCCTGGCCTTGGTCGTAGCGAATAACGATACTAATTATTCCAGGAATCGAATGCTTCACATACATTTATTGAGATACGGCGTGAATACATTGGACTGGCTGTTAAAAGCCATGTGCGGCAGTGTCGAGATAAGAACGGTGTACGTTGGTCATCGACAAGCCAGAGCAGTCGTGGTATCGAGATTAAGCTGCGAACGAGCGGGCACAAGGTTCGTACGATTCGCCATCTCGTGTTTCTCAAAGACACTAATAACGGCGTGATTGATCGCGAGAATCGAATTTGTCGGAAATGATTTTACACGAATTTCGTACGAAGGAGAGAGGTTATCTGAACAATTCGACAATTCGATAAATATCTCGCGGTAATGTTGTTTTTTCGCGCTGATTTTCCAAGCACTCGATGTCGAAATGGTACGAAATAAAAGTAGACAAATTTGCGCGCAGATTCAACGTAAGGGGTACAAACGACGATGGCCACGTGGCGAATTTCGTCGAGACGGAACAGGCGATTTATCTCGATAACGAGGTAACGTCGTACGTACAAACAAGGGGCTCGGTACCGCTGTTCTGGGAGCAACCGGGTATACAAGTCGGCTCTCACAAGGTCAAAATATCACGGGGTGTCGAAACAGCAGCACCGGCGTTCGACAGACACCTGAGTCTGATAAAAAAGAGATACGGCCAACAAGTGATCGTGAATCTTCTTGGCTCGTCGTTGATCGGCAGCAAAGAGGGCGAAGCGATGCTGAGCCAAATGTTCCACCGACGTCACAGCCTTTCCCCTCATACCGACGTACCGCACGTACTGTTCGATTATCATCAAGAGTGTCGGGGCGGAAACATGAAAAATCTCTCGAAACTGAAGGCCAAGGTTGAAAAGCATATGGAGACGTTTTCGCTGTTCTACGCCGTCGGCAGCACCGTCGTGAGCGAGCAGATCGGTACCATAAGAACAAACTGTTTGGACTGTTTGGATCGTACGAATTGCGTTCAGACGTTTTTTGCCCTCGAAATGCTCGGCAAGCAGTTGGGCCTTTTGAAGCTGATGGAGAAGCAACAGATGGTGTCGAGATTCGAGGAAGTTTTTCGACAAATGTGGATAAACAACGGCAACGAAGTCAGCAAGATATACGCTGGCACAGGAGCGATACAGGGTAGCTCGAAATTGATGGACGGCGCGCGCTCCGCCGCCAGAACGATACAGAACAATCTTTTGGACTCGAGCAAACAAGAAGCCATTGATATTTTGCTTCTCGGCTCGACTCTCAATACCGAACTCGCCGACAGAGCTCGTTTGCTGTTGCCGTCCAACATGCTTCACGCGCCACCGAGCGTTTTGAGAGAAATGTGCAAGCGATACAACGAATACGTCGCAACGACCAATCTCAGAATCGGCATAGGCACTTACAACGTCAACGGTGGCAAACACTTTCGTAGCGTCGTTTACAAGGATCTTTCCTTAACGGATTGGCTGCTCGATGCTCCGCGCAAATATTCTTGTAAGTTTGTCGATTGTTGTTCCGTTTTATCAACATTTTTCCCATTTATTTGCCAACTTTTTGAAGTATATCAATTTACAGCACCATGAAAATCGTACGACATTCCTAACGCGTCATTGACCAACGTCATCTTTTTTTACACCTCAGATTCGGCTCAGATCTCGTATGTCTTGTTTTCTTAGCGAAGAAAATAGAGGATGAGGCTCGTGTGTATTGTTGATTTTCAGCGCTCGTCACGCCGGATTTCGACAACATACCCGTGGACGTTTTCGCGATAGGATTCGAGGAAATTGTCGATCTGAACGCGAGCAACATCATGGCAGCGAGTTCGGACAATGCCAAAGCTTGGGCGGAGGAGTTGCAGAAAGTTTTGTCGCGCGACAACGAGTACGTTCTGGTGACTTATCAGCAATTGGTCGGCGTCTGCCTCTATCTTTTCATCAGGCCCGAACACGCGCCTTATCTGCGGGACGTTGCGGTCGATTGCGTGAAAACGGGACTGGGCGGTGCAACCGGCAACAAAGGAGCCGCAGCGATTCGCTGCGTCCTGTATTCAACGTCGTTCTGCTTCGTTTGCGCGCACTTTGCGGCCGGCCAGTCGCAGGTCAGCGAGCGCAACGCCGATTACGCGGAGATAACGAGAAAAATAGCTTTCCCCATGGGACGAACGCTGAACACGCACGATTATGTATTCTGGTGCGGCGATTTCAACTACAGGGTCGACATGGACAAGGAGGAAATGAGAGAAATGATCAAGAGAAACGAGCTCGATCAGATATTGCAGAACGACCAGTTGAGGGTGAGCATTTCTTGTCGCTTTTTCGATGGATTCTCCTTTCTGCGGGAAAACGACGAACTAACAGCAAAAAAAAAAAATTCCCGAAACTTTGCCAAATGTTTAAACATATTCAACGTTTGTCCGATCAGACGCAGCAGGATCAGGGAAACGTCTTTAAAAATTTCCTCGAAGGCCCGATAAACTTCGCTCCGACCTACAAGTACGATCTGTTTTCCGACGATTACGACACGAGCGAGAAGTGCCGTCAGCCAGCCTGGACCGACAGAGTTTTATGGAAAAGACGAAAGCAAGTTCCCGATATTGGTAGGAAAAAAATGAAAAAGAAAATGAAAAAAACAACGATACATCGTTTCTTGACATTGTAAATTCTCGCTGTCGATTATTACCAAGAGACATTGAACTTTGTACATTCTCCCTCGTGCATACTTACCCGTAGATTCTCCGACAGACTGGAATCCCGGTCGCTTGATACACTATGGTCGCGCCGAGCTGAAGCAGAGCGATCACCGGCCGGTGATAGCGTTCATCGACGTTGACGTTCACAGCGTCGATCCGACGAAGAGGGAAAACGTTTTTCGCGAGGTTATACAAGATCTGGGGCCGCCGGACGGGACGATAATCGTGAAATCGGAGGTGGAGAACGACGAGACCGAGAGCGCTTTCGACGACAGTTTCATGATGGCGCTGTTGCAGGATTTGTCGCACATCGGCGAGGTGATACTCGTTAGATTCGTCGGTGAGACAATTTGGGTCACGTTCAGGGACGGCCAGTGCGCCCTCGCGGCAGCCCGGCGAGGTATGACGCAGGTCTGCGGCCAGACGCTGAGGCTCACGTTAAAATCGCCGGATTGGTTGCAATTGATCGAGAAGGAGATAGAAATATGCAGCAACACGACGGTCGCTCAGTGCGACGCGAATGCCCCGGTGAATTTCGAACGTTTGGAAATCGGCGACGGGGGTTCGGGTCGCGCGAGTCCGAACGGCGGTTGTTTGCCACCGCCGCGGCCACCAGCGCCACCTGGACGCCCTTCGCAGCCACCGCGGAGTCCCAATCGAGAGCGTCGACAAACCCCGCGAGCCGGTGTCATAAGCATAGTCCCCAATCAATTTCCCGCGACCAACTTGCGGAAAAATTCAAACGAGGAGAACGAAGAGTCCCGAAGACTCTCACCAGAGTCTGCGATTTACGAAGAGATACTGGACGAGTCGCCGAGTTATCCCATACCCAGCAGACCACCGCCGCCTCTGCCTCGTCCCGAGGGAAATTTGGACTCTTCTCGACCGCCGACCTCGGTACCACCGCCGTTACCTCACCGGCAAGCTCCTCTTCCGCCGCCTCAACACCCACCGCCGAGTCTACCGCCGACTAATTTGCCTCCTCCGGTCCCCGCTAGAACCACCGGTGGACCTCCGATACCCGCGCGTAATCAGACATAAAACCGCTTTAATATCTCCGATCCGCGATGAATTTGTTCCTTCGTTTCCATCTCGGACGGTAATAAGGAGCCTTTGTACTCCCGTTCTCTCTTGCCAATACGGATAAAAGGATCAAATAAGCTTCCGCTACGCGTATCATCGAAGAACAAAACTGGATCCTTTGGCGAGGATCAACGTATTTAAAAAAAAAAAAAAAAACGCGCTCGCGCTAACCCTGGAACTTCATGAATTTTCCATAAAATAATAATAATATTCCAGCTCACAACTAGGATGATATTTTTCGTATATATTGTTTGAAATATTTGAACAAATTTATGAAAAACATTTGTCGAGGTTTTTCGTGAAATTTTAGGTTATGTCGTACGTACGGACGCAAACGACCACGCCGATCTCTCGGAAGGTACGGAAAAATAGGTTCCAAGGTCGACAATTATTTGCGTTCGGCTTGAAAAAGTATTTACGAAAATTTCACACTAACGTGCACGTAGTATCGTAGCTACCCTGATCAATAAGAAGATGGGATCAACGATTAATCGAATATTCGAGCGGGAGCTCCCGCGAGTTAACCCCGCAACTGTATGTCGTGCATTATGTCGAAAGCATGAAAGCAACATTCCGCGTATACGCCGTGATAATCGAATGAAAAAACGCGTGTATTACACATCGAGAAGATTTCGTTTCAAGCTACTGCTCGTATTTGGCAAATGCTTCGAACGAGGTCAGTTCCTAAAAAGTAAAAAAAAAACAAGGCGAGAAGAAAAGTTCAACGCATTATACACCGTGATCGTTTCGTTTTAGTTTCGTTTGCTCAATTTAGTTCGATAGATGATAATTACGCTTAGGTAATGGAAAATAGGACGAAAACGGATCTTAAGATGACGATAAGTACTCGAGAATAACGAAAGTCGTTTTGCGATTGTCAAATTACTCGAAGGATTATGCCTGTGAGTTTGGAGAGGATTCTTTTTTTTTCATTTCGGAACAAACTTTTACGAGAATAAAGAGCGAGAGAGCAAATGCCGCAAAGTATCGCGCGATTCTTGAGAATCTTACGAAAGGGAAAATCTCGAGATGAAACGGAAAGTCAGATTGTCATATTTATTTAGCGAGTTTCAAGCGTCGCATCGATATTGTGTAAATATTATGTATTAAAGAATGAAAAAAAATGGTAATATGCGCGAGTGAAAGGAAAAGGAAGAGAAAATCGATTCGTCCGACTATTCGACCGTTACGGTAACGTAAATGCATCATGAAGAGCAATCATGTACGCGTCGTACCAAGCAGAATGGATGAATTATAGTTTAATTTTAGATCAACGATGTCTCGTGTGTCGCCCAACGGTACGGCAATAAACGGCAGGACCGTTCAATTTAACCCCCCCCCCCCCCCCCTCCCTGTATCGTTAGCATCATTTCCACGCTGAAATAAATTAAATATCAAACAAGGAGGAACATTGTGATCCGAACGTATCGAGAAAAGAAAATGAGGACGAAAAACAAAAAAAAAATTGGTAGAACGAACGTTCTGCATCTCCATGATTCTAGTGTCAGTGGAAAATCGTGTAGTTTGACGTGTATTATATGTTTAATGAAGTGAAAATAAAGTTAAAGATGAATCATCGAATGATTTTGTAAGCTTACGAATCTTTTTCGTTCGATAAAATGCAGTTAAAAATGAATGTTTTTCACTAGTTAAATAACAAGCCGTCCCGAAATGATCTCAGACTTCTTAATTAATGGAATTGGAAACGATTAGTCGAGAGGGAGATAATCGCTACTCGTGCTACAAAAATCTGGTATAAAAATGACGAACAAAGTAACAACAGGGGTACTTTGTAAAAAGGATTTTTTTTCAACGACAATTCAGACATTGCTCGGTTGTACATGTGTATAATAAGCCTATAAACAAAGTTTATACGCCCGGAGCGTGTCATGGAACAATGGTGAGAAAAAAATGAGATAAAAATGCACTTGTATATCGAAACAGTAGTGAGCTCCGGAATGGCGGATAAAAAATACGGTAAAAATTGCGCGACGAGTTATTGGTCCCCCGTCGAACAATGCTCCAAGTTGTCGTTTAGCTGTGCTTTTTGCTTTTTTTTTTGCTGTGTCTTCGGCAAAAAGTTATATACAAACATGCAGGACCGAAAATACACACGGTCGTATCAACCGAACGATTAGATTACGTATTAGGTGCGGTTACAAACATCCGCCGGGCGCGAGTCTTCGGCGGGGCTCCACGTTGAACTCGATTTCACGAGCGCGTCGTTTTCCGCGTCTCCGTTTTTTTTCTTCATTTTACATATAAATCGTATTAAAATTAATATATCTTTTGGACATTGTGCTCTCTGATTACGCGTTTTTTTCTTCTTCGATTATTATTGTCATATCGCTTAAAAGTCGCGGGAAATACGGTTTTTTTTTGTTCAATCGTCATTACATCGTTGAAACATCGAGCGGGGTCAATCTCGCCGTACCAACGATGAAAGTACAGAGCGGACGTCGATTTATCGTCGTAACGAACGCGAGAGTATTCTTCAATATTTCCGAAACGATATCGAGGAGGCGAAACGAAAAAAATGCTCCTCCGGCTCGCGATTACTCATCTCCAGGCAGCGAACCACCTTTATACCGTTCTGTCGATCGCCGAACGTTCGAAAAAAATTCAACTCAGGAGCCCGCAATTGCTGAGATTATTCTTAATGATAACGTCCGTAACGGCGTCAAAAACGAATTGAATGTTGGACGTGTCGGTCGCGCATGTAAAGTGCGTGTAAATCTGCTTCTGGTTCTTTCGCTTGTTGAGATTTTCGAATTTCCGCTGTATGTAATTGGCGCACTCGTCGTACGTATTGCCACCCTTGTACTCGGGGAAACATATCGAGAGCGGGCTTCTCGTTATTTTCTCCTCAAACAAATCTTTCTTGTTCAGGAACAGTATAATCGACGTTTCGACGAACCATTTGCTGTTGCATATGGAATCGAACAGCTTCATCGACTCGATCATGCGATTCATCTCCTCGTCCTCGGCGAGAACGAGATCGTAACCGCTGAGCGCGACGCAAAATATTATCGCCGTTACTCCCTCGAAACAGTGGATCCATTTCTTACGCTCCGAGCGCTGTCCTCCGACGTCGAACATTCTGGAACGAAAAGAACACTCTTTTATCCACGTTTTTTATCCATTTTTTTTATCCATCCATCCATTTATCCATTTATCCATTGTCTTGACGCGAATGCATCGAGTTGGCTACTTGTCTTTCGGTACGTCTTTTCGAGTGTATTTCTTTTCGAATTAATATCATTTGTCTTTTTGCTCAGCAACTTGCATTTATATCGATTCGAAAAATTGTCGTTATTATTGTTATTGATGTTGCTTTTTGCATTTTTCACTCACTTGAAATGTAATCCCTTGAAGGAAAAGTGTGTTTCCACGATGCCCGTCGTTTTCACTCTTGTTCTCAGTACATCCTGCTGCGTCGGAATGTAATTAGTTTGTACTATGCGATCCAGGGCGTTCAGGTAATAAGCCGCCGAATCGTTGAGCTGATATTCTCTGCTGCGTGTAAAACACAGCTGTACTCCGGCGTCCTGCCACAATCTCTTCATTAACAGCGCCAATTCCCCCGTTAGTTCACCCTCCTCCGCCGCAGAGGCTAGGGTGAAAAATTGTCGTGCCATGTCCTACGGGATAATTAAAACAATGAAGGTAACGCGACAATCGTTCGAGTACTATTTTTCATCCATCGACTCGATTATTTTTTGCCACGCGCATTTATTTTTTTTGGGTGAATAAATATATGTTTTTCTTATGTATTCCTTGGATTAACCTCTTTGTTGGGATCCGCAAAATCTATTCTAAGCTGTCCCATCGCTCTGATAATCGTCATCAGACTCTGTATCGTATTGCTATACACGACGGGCTTGTACTGCTCGCACTCTTCCTTGTTGTAGCCCGTTTCGTGTATTATTTTCATCTGCTTGACTATCGTGGATTTTCCGGACTCTCCAGCTCCTTTGGAAAGACCAAAAAAAAGCCAAAAATAACAAATAACTTGCGATTCGAATACGAAATTTGGAGATTTTTGAAAAAATAGCAGCCATGAATATGAACTTCAACGAGAATCAACGAGAGAAAAAGGCTGAAAACTCTGTAACGGGTTTGTAGGAAAAACTCATTGAAACGGAAAATTATGAAAATGCTGTTTATCGTCAAAATTGACCCTCAGATTTTTGTCATCTTAGGATTATTTATTCTTTGTAAATGTGTTTTTCTAGAGTTTCATTGCGCAATATTATTAGGGAGTGATACATCGGTACTGTGAATCATTGAGAAATGATGATTCAGGCTTGAGGCACATATTAACGTTGTGCATGTGTGAATATTGAAGTGCACGTAAAAGCATGTGTGGCGAATGATTTTATCCTAAAAAGATTTATATCGAGCGCAAGTGGATCGATCGATCGATAAATATACATGTGCACGGTAATTGAAGATCGCCAGGTGCAATTTCATCGCGATGTAGGCTAACGAGCGTTCGAGAGAGGAAAGAAAAACGGCGAAGAATGTCTGATCGTTTTCGTCTCGTTGCACGCTCGGGCGCAAACGCGTAACGCGTCAATTGAATTACGTGAAATCGTGCGAACATTTTGAAAATTATAAGACTCGTCGTGGGCTTTCCTTGATTAAATTGACGCTGAATTTGATGTTTATCAAAGATGGAAAAACGCACGATGATAGATTGCGAAAAATCTCGGCGAAACTTACCGAGTAGCAGTAGCTTGACTTCGCTCGCGGCGCGTTCCCCATCGGCTCGAAGATCCTTGTCGATTTTTTTGGATCTTTCGGCAGCGGCTTTTTCACCGGTCGTGCTCACAGCACACCCCATCTTTTTATCGAACTCGTCGCGATCCTCCAATCGTTCGTACGTAAGAGACACGCGACAAACACGCGCACATATACACTCAACGGACGAGAGCGCGATGCTGTGCGAAAGAGCACCGAAAATATGAAATATAAAACACTTTCTCGATCGCTTCGATGGAGAAAAAAAACAGATTTGGGGATACTGATTAAAAAAAAAGTCGCGCGCTTAAAAACTCGTCTGACACTTGTTGCTCGGGATGCTCGTAGCTACGGAAGAGAGAGGCTCGTCCGCCCCGAGAGGAAGAGAAAAAGACAGAGGATTGAGAAAGAGAGAACACGCGAGAACACTGTTAGTACCGTGAGGGGCCACGGTGTGAACGGGAACCGCCCGCTGCCCCCTTTTCAGCACAATTCCATTCGCACTGAAACTACACGAGGCACCACAAGAGGATTTCCTTGCTCTTGTACTTTTTCGCTCTGTATTATTATCGAAACTCACTTATCGTCACCGGCTTTTCGTTGCTGATGATTATTATTATATCTCTATTCTCGATCTTTCACGATCGATTGAATATGTCGAACAACTTTTTCTCTCGCGCAATTCGTACGCGCGAGATATCCCGTCGGCATATCTTTTTATCCTCTAATTGCGTACTCAATGGAACATTCACTCGCGTTAATTTTTACTTTTACAAGCACTTATTATATTAGCGTGGTTTACGCGACGCGCCTTTGAATTCCCCGTTTTACTTTTCGGGTGACGCGCTTCACGATGCGCGAACGTTCGGCTCCCCGACGCTGTATGGCAATTTACGACAGTTGTCTGCGCCTGCTGTTCGCCGGCGTGCTGTATACATGCAACAACTCTCACAACCGTTCCATTCAGCATACATCTGCGCGCACACCACACACACACATTTTCATGTGCATCGAAGCGATCGAAGCATAGTACAGACGGTACAGACAGAACATCGAAGGCGAGCCGCGGAAGCGAGTTGCGGCGGAGTTTGCGCAGTTGCGTAGAGAAAAAAATGTAACTTTGACGCATGCGCCGTGCGCAATACAACCATCGTCATGGCCGCTACCTGTTGAACAGATGATCGATTGTTTCTATTTTTCAAATAGACGGAGAGGAAATGTTTATATAATTTCTGGGTTTATCAGAAAATTAGTCACAGTTTACGGAAAATTACTTTCAAAAAGAAAACGATTGAGATCTATGGAACGTTATTTCCAAACGTAGCCGTCTATAAGACACATCGAAGAAGGCACGGGAACTGCATGGTATAAGTAATGAGAATAGTATTTAGTAAATAAGCTATATGAAAGAGTATAAAAGTCACCCTTCCCTCCTTGTTGGATGACCGTGTAACTATTTTCCGTTAATTAACATTTGTATGACGAAAATATTCCAGAGAGCATCGAAAGCACGCGCGCGCGGGATAGAGAACACTTATTTACAGTCGGCAATACAGCAATCGCGTGTGAAAACTGAATTATCGACTAATAATAATCAAGATAAAAAATTCTCACATAATTCCTCTCAATACGTGAGTCAATAAAGCTATCAGAACGTTACACACGTAAAATTCATTGAACTCTACATCTCATCGTTAACAAACGCTTTGAATTACGCAGTAATGAATCATTTTAATGTCTTCTCCCACAAAGTATTAAAGTTTACCGTTTCTGTATATAGCCATGATGAGTTCGCGTTCGTGTGGGACCGTGTATAATCGAACCACAATGAGTGTGGAGGGAGATGGTCGAGAGCCCTCTCGCGGTTGTCGTCTCGCACTAACATACGGTTTTTTTTCCATGTTCCTTCACATTCTTCAATGGTCAGTCTGTTCCGCGGCATCACGCGGTATGCGGCGACAATTTCTTCTGATTTCACAATCGTGAAATCCACGCTCGTGTAATCTTGTGTAAAGAAAATAATAATTCTCCGAAGGAAACAAATTAAACGCGTACGTCCTTGCGTTTTTCAATCAAGCGTGCAAGTGTTCCCACGAGTTTATTTGATAAGTTGAGCCTGCATACACGGGGTAAACACCCGCCGCGAGTGGTGTTCAGTGTGCCGATGCAGTTGAACGCTCCGGAAGATTGGATTCGAATTATTTTTCGCCGTGTTTTCATGACTCATCGGTGACTCCATCGCCGGTAAAAGAGATTATTATTTTCGTGTTCGTAAAGAAGGTACTCTCTGAAACACGACATTTTCACAATCGACGCGTCCACCGCAACGTTTCTCTTATTCATTTACATCTATGTATGTGTATATATATCGACCATACATAAATATAGATATATCTGTGTATCATAGTATTCGCTGTACGTCACGTTTGTACAGTGATTAACGGCACAGGGTGAAATACGCGAGTGCCTTGGCAACGCAAAACCATATTCGTTGAATAACAAAGAATAATTCCCGATCAACGTGTGCCAGTGAGTGCTTCAATTCGGAAAAACCATCGTGCGGTATTCGACGAGTGAATTTGGAAGAAAAAAAAAGCATCGTTGTGCAACGAACGCGCGACACTTCCGGGGGAGATACGCACGTTGACGATTCCAGGTACGCGCAAAAAAAAAAAAGAAATTAATACTCGAAATACCGCGACGATTCGATCATACTCTTTCCGGTTCTTCTTCCTTCGGAATGATTTCTTATCGCGATCGTTCGCTACATTAATCGCGAGTGAATGTAATTTTCACTCGCGTTTTTTTCTACTCAATCATTCGGGGATGATAAAAAAGGTACAGAATGACTAAAGTTGGTCAAGTTTCGAACCAGAGATGGCGCTCTGCTCATCAAAGTATTATTTTCGTTGAAAAACATAACCTAGTCCGCGCGTAATGTTGTCCACGAGTGACCGTGGATGAAGGTACGTATTTGTAACGTATATATTTATCACTGCGGTATTTTTGCATGTCGATGAAAAGCCACCACTTTTCGCGCTTACGATGTGTTTGTTTTCAATCGTAAAATCAAATTCTTTCACGAGCTGTTCACTTTTAATTGTTTCATTCGTTATCGCAAGCGTGAAATACAAATAAATCGAGAACAAGTCGCAGTTTCAATCTTGTCGAGAGAAAACTTTTTTTTCCTCTCTCCAACAATAACGAACGTTGGAAAAGGAAAAATCGATGGAAATTCAATCCCGCGTTGGTATCAATCGTGTCGCGGATATATACAAACAGTGATAATTGAATTCGACACGAGGCGATCATGGCGCGGATAAAACATCGATTATATCAGCCTCGTGATAATTGTCTCGAACGCTCGACGTTCTTTGCGCTCGTAAATCTCCCGTGTCTGCCTGAATCGTCGCGAATGTCTCGTTATCTTGGAATTAATTGCGTCGAGAGACATCGAAAAACCGTCGAGAAATCTCACACGTTGCGAAAAGAAGCAAACGCTTGCGAGAGACGAAAAAATTGGAGCATGCGGATTTTCGCGATTTTCATGGAAAAGTTTAAAAAGTATTTTAACCCAAGGTGAACTGCGATTGCTGTATTCAATAATAATAATAATACTTGCACAGGACAAATTCTATTTTAATTACAGTTAAAATGATGAAATATCAATTAAATCGAATGTTTCGTTTCATTCCTTATTCTTCATTTTGTTTTCTAACACCGACGCTCCGTTCATGATTTTTTCAGTTGTTTTATCGATCGACGAAGTTTATTGACGATCCAAAGAGCACGCAACTCGGACGCACGAGAAAATTGTTAAACAAAACGGAATACCAGAAAAACAGAAGGAAATTCTAGATATTTTTGTTCGTTTTGTTTTCGCATTCTCGCCTAAACCGACCAGCCTACAGACACGCACGGACGTTTGCTCGAAGAGCTTGCGAGACGTTGTTTTTTCATTTGTTTTTTGAGAGCAATAGGAAAAAAAAGGAGAGAGAGACGAGAGGAAAGGGCTTTTCACCAATGCCGAAGTCGGTGACTAACTGGAAGTTTTGGAGGTCTCTGAATCACACTTTAAATCAATCACTCGATCCATTGCACCCGATAACGATAATAATAAGCATTATTATTATGATTGTTATTATCGTTCAAATTCGCAAGATGCGTCTAAAAATCTCGACCTCTCCTCTGCTGTATCGCTTTGTTTCTCTATATCAATGTCCCCTATATCCCGAACGGACGTTTCACGTATGAATTGCCAAACTAGAAGAAAAAAAAAAAAAATTCTTCAGTCGCGCAAAAATTTCGAAAAATATTTCAAATTGATGTCAAATTCTTTCTTCGAGGGAATTTCATCGATCAGTCATCATTAAAAATAAATACGCGAGAATCTTTCATTGGCTTCTCAACCGCAAGCAACTTTTCCGTTCGAATGGCTTTTGGATGATGTTTTTTTTTTTGTTTCCTTTGTTTTTTTCGGTCAATTTATTTTTGCATCCGCGAAGTACGAGGCGGTTTGCGCATTAACGATTTTCGTCTTTCGCGCGAGCATCGCCTGGCGCAGAATCCGCTGAAAGATTTTGTCTCGCGAATTTCGTACCGCACATACGTAATAACGCGCATCTCGTCACAGTCAACTGCACCGCGATCTTTCGTTGCACAATCAAGCGCCAAGTTTCCACTCATACTTTATGCAAAACAACCGTATGTTTCTCACAATCAATATTTATCGTTAATGAATATATAAGCAACGCAATAATTGTATATTCGTTAATCATAAACTTATAAATCACTTGTTCCTAATTATTTTAATTAATATATCAATTATAATCAAAGTTTCCCATTTTCTAACACGTACGCACATCGGAGTGGTTAAAAAACACTGAAATTTCCTCCACCTTTGAAAAGTGAGATTTTCTCCTCGAAAAGATCCTCCACCTCCGAAAACGTGAGATTTTCCTCTCGAAAAGATCCTGCACGGAGCATCTCGCTGTACCTGCACCGCGATCTTTCGTTGCACAATCAAGCGCCAAGTTTCCACTCATACTTTATACAAAACTACTGTACGTTTCTCACAATCAATATTTATCGTTAATGAATATATAAGCAACGCAATAATTGTATATTCGTTAATCATAAACTTATAAATCACTTGTTCCTAATTATTTTAATTAATATATCAATTATAATCAAAGTTTCCCATTTTCTAACACGTACGCACATCGGAGTGGTTAAAAAACACTGAAATTTCCTCCACCTTTGAAAAGTGAGATTTTCTCCTCGAAAAGATCCTCCACCTCCGAAAACGTGAGATTTTCCTCTCGAAAAGATCCTGCACGGAGCATCTCGCTGTACCTGCACCGCGATCTTTCGTTGCACAATCAAGCGCCAAGTTTCCACTCATACTTTATACAAAACTACTGTACGTTTCTCACAATCAATATTTATCGTTAATGAATATATAAGCAGCGCAATAATTGTATATTCGTTAATCATAAACTTATAAATCACTTGTTCCTAATTGTTTTAATTAATATATCAATTATAATCCAAGTTTCCCATTTTCAAACACGTACGCAGATCGGAGTGGTTAAAAAACACTTAAATTTCCTCCACCTCCGAAAACGTGAGATTTGCCCCTCGAAAAGATCCTCCACGGAGCATCTCGCCGTACCTCTAATCGTTGAGGCAATGGGGGTCAATTCCCTCAAGGCACTTTTCGCATCTTGAGTGGAAAAATTGAGCCCCAGGGCAGCTCGGAACGAAGATACAGCAGAGTCCTTCCGGGAGGATTTTTTCCAAGCTAAAAACTTTTTTAATCTCTCCGGTGTGTGGGCAATATCGAAAAAGTTATTTTTCGTGATTTTGCGGAAATTGGAGGAACAAACCGAGCTAAAATCAGCGATTTTCGTTTGAATATTTGCAGAAAACCAAAGAGACCGACCGGCCAGCGAGCCGCGGAGGTTCAGCAAAAAAAGCAGGAGCCGCAGCGGCAGGACTCCGTAAAGAGGAGGCACGAGGAGCGAGGTGACGAACTCGAGGTTGCCGAAACGTTGAACGACAAGGTCAAACGTCGTGCCAGCACGAGCTTGTCAACGTCGACGGTCGTCACCCGCGGCACAACGAAAATGGAGCATCCAGTCACGTGCAGAATCGACGGGAGATTGCCAAAGGAAACGCCGATTATCGACGATTACGAGATCAGCAATCATGTACTGGGACTCGGTATCAATGGCAAAGTCGTCGAGTGCTACGACAGAAACAGCAGGGAGAAATTTGCTCTCAAGGTAATTCACGAAAATCGCATTATTTCGATCATCAGCCAAAAAGAAAAACTGGATGCTGATCCTTAGTCCTTAGGAGCTTTTCAACTTTGAAAATCAATAACTCGGTAGATTCTGGTCGTACAAAAAAATACTGAAATACATTTCGACTCGGAATTCCATCCCGAATCCTGCTCCGAATGATCAATATCGAGATTTGCTACACTCTGTGTAAAGTTTAAGAAAAATGGTCCATGGCACCCTCCGGTGTATCAGCTCGTGGGCTTCTTACCGTTAAACGTCGAGTGGAGCAAATATTTCTCCACTGAATCACGGTTTATACAGTGGAAAGTGAATTCGGAGACGATGAAAGAGCAACAGCGAGAGAGAGAGAGGACATTGCGCAGCATCACTGGGGACAAGATCCCCGACCGAGAGTTTCTCTCACGCGAGAGTCACGGGCTATTTATATATCCTCCTTACTACTTCTCATTGAGCGTTACGTTACCGGTTCATATTTATGTACACGAATAAATCATTTTTTTTCGTCAATCTGTGAATTACGATAAAAGGATCGAAAACGTTTGAGCCATGAGCAAACCCAGAGGGTCCGAAGAAACTGCCGCAAAGTACGAAAAAAAAAGAAGCTAAAAGACCGAGTCTCCAAGGCGCTAAAGTGGAAGAACGCGCGTTCGATAATGCACGATAACGAAGAGTACGAAGCGCGTTGGAAACTTTAACGTGATGTCAGACTCGAATATATCGCGAGACGTCACTGCGCCGAGTAATTAAAGAGAATGCGTTTTTTGTTGTTGTCTCGTGATTATTATTATTAAATCAATCAACGTACGAGAGGATAAACGACAAAAGCGCGTGAATAAAAATCCATCGCGATAAATATCGACTGGAATTTTCGTAGGCAGAACGAAAACGTCGATGCACTCGTGAATTCTCCGGGATCCTCGTTGCTCTCGCGGGTTCAATGAAAAAAATGCGCGGAGGAATGCCTTCGATGTTTCCTCGTACAGCGAGATTCGAATAAAGACCGCCGCGACGGTTCGATATTTTTCTTTCTCTCTTTCATTTTTATTTCACGCTTCGACGGAGAATTCACGAGCAAAATGGCTTTTCGAGCCTTTTTTCGATAGATCCTGTATGAATTCTTCCGTTTCCAGGTGCTCCATGACTGTACGAAGGCACGCCGCGAAGTCGAGCTGCATTGGAGAGCCTCCAACTGCAAGCACATCGTCCAAGTCAAGGATGTCTACGAGAACACGTACAGCGGCAACAAGTGTTTACTCGTCGTCATGGAATGGTGAGTCATGGAGTATCTTATCACGAGCTGGATGAGTGGGGAGAGAAAGAGAAAAGATATAGAGAACCGAGAGGAAGAGAGAATGGAATTCTCGTCATCACCTGCGGGGACGTATCGGATTACCGACCGAGAGTTTCGTTTTTCCAATTGCAATTTTTGTCCTCCGTTGGATGGGCAGCCTTGAAAGTTCGCTTCTCGCACGGCGGTGATCTCAACGCCTTCGCGGTGACCGACGTGGACATGAAACAAAAAAGCATATTCGTAATTGAGTTCAGATCCAAAATGAGACTTTCGAAATTCGAGTTCAGAGCGATACGATTTTTTCTATCAAAATCGAATATCGAATATTCTCCTATTTCCGGCTGGCTCGATTAATCCTTTCTTCCGTTTTTCCCAACAGCATGGAGGGTGGCGAGCTTTTTCAGAGAATACAGGACAATCAGGACGGCGCGTTCACGGAAAGAGGTGAGATGAAAATCGCTTATTTAGTGATGGAGTCGATAAAATTTGAGAATCGAGAGTAAATGAGAAAAAAATGAAGAAAAAAAATGATTTTTGCGAGTATAATCGAGCATTTTTCGTTACAAAAAAGGGTGCGAATTGGGATGAAAAGAATAGAGGTCTGTCTGCGTTCGGAGTGAACATATTTTCGTAATACGATTGAAAAACATAGATGGAAGATTCGAAATTGCGAGAAAGCGTGCAAACAGTGCCTGATACTCGACGACGTTGATGAAAATATATCTCTTTCAATGGTCGTGTAATCGCGAATGAAGAGATATTATCGTCCAACCGTTCCGGAAGATAAATCATAAGAGCAGTCTTTCGCGAAGATTTACGCGCACGATTCTAACGAAGAATGTACGCAGACGAGACTTCCGAGATGACAAAACTGCGGGCACAAAAGATCACGAGGCTGCAATTTCGCTTCTGTTTCCTTCCCTCTTTAGCGATCGCGCTCTTTAAAGCCGCAGTCTCATTCCTTCTTCATTGTTTCAGAAGCCGCCGAGATTATGTACGAGATTTGCGTCGCCGTGAAACATCTGCACGACATGAACATCGCTCACAGAGACCTCAAACCCGAAAACCTTTTGTACTCCAAGTCGGGTGAGAATTTTTATTATTTTGAAAGAAAAAACAAACATCGCGACTGGAATTCGAGATTCTTAATGAAATTAGTCTCTAAATTACGATTTCCCAGCAAAGATTTTTGGCGAAACAACCACCTTCATCCTCGATCTTTTTTTTTCGATCGTCTACTTGGTTTTTCACCGAGCGCCACTGTCACTGATTAATCGTCGTTTCTGTGACGACGAAAATTTTGAAAAACTTTGAGCAATCATACCGTGAGCTTTCCGATTGATTCGTGCGAGTCGCAAAGTCATGTTCGCGCGGAATGCGAGTGGGCTGACGTGGGAAACGGAGAAAGAAAGAGAGGAAGAGGATAGAGAGAGAGAGAGAAACGTGGAAGTGGAAAATTGTTACCGCATGCTCGAGTCGAGACTATTCATGATTGATTTTCTTTATGCTTGGCGACCGTGTGTCACGCGTCATCACATCCGACGACAGCAATAAGAGGTCGAGCTCTGAAACGCCAAGCATTTCCATCGTCGTTCGAAAGTGTTTCAAAGTTGAACAAAAAAAGTACGACAAAAACGAAAAGATCATCGAAAGACTTTCTCACTTCCTCGGTATCATCGATCATCTCTATCCAAGGGGGGGGGGGGGGGGGGGCTTTTCATGCCACTCTTCGCGAGGGTTCGCTAGCTAGAATCGTTTCAAGTCCCAGAAACTCCTTTTTTGACATTTTCGAGACGCGCAAAGATCGAAACCACCATTTTCCGGAGCCTCAAAATCGATACAGTTTTTTTTTTATTTTACGCAGAGAGACGTCGTAATATACTAGGGGTAAATAAAATGATACTAGGGGCATTGAATGGAATAAACCATCAAGTTTTCGGGAAATGAGAAACATCTCGTTTTTCACTCGAGAGTTTTATTCGTAGCTGTGTATGTGTATATTTCGCTGTGATCCCAGAGGCATGACGTAACTTGCGTGATAAATGGGTGAAAGAGAGCAGAGATCGTATCTGTGCTTTATCGAGAGCTGAAAAATCGAGCGGTTCGCTTTCTCCCTCCCACCGTGAGTCCTCGAAGTTCTTACGATATCTTTAAATAGTCATGGACTCATCTCTGAAGCACCAACAGACTGGGAGAGAGAGAACGAGGGAAATATAAAAAGCGGAATATGAGAAAAAATAGGCCAGTCGGAAAATTGAGTCTAGAAACGGATAAATAGAATTTTCGGTCGAATTTTCATTTTCCAAATTGAACATTTCCGAATATTCGCGAAATTCATTTTCGAAATACTTTCCATCACCTTTTCATCTAATTTGTTTTTTCACTTGCACAGACAGCCAAGGAATTCTCAAGCTCACGGATTTTGGATTCGCCAAAGAGACACATTTGAAAGACACGCTGCAGACGCCCTGTTACACGCCATATTACGTTGGTCAGTCCCTAGATGATATTAAAAATAAGCTCAAAAGAGAGAAACGAGACGATCCGGAAGATTTTCATTTTATTCTTTTTTTTTCAATTCTCGGCCGGAATATTCGTACTTGGAATATTAAATTTGCATAATTATTCAACAGCTCCTGAGGTACTGGGACCGGAAAAATACGACAAAAGCTGCGACATATGGTCGCTGGGTGTCATCATGTACATACTGTGAGTTTACACAAAAATGTAAATCCTTCTAATATAAAGTTCATGGGGTCCCGAAGTTGATCCTGTATCGAAAAAACATCGCGCGATTGTTGAAAAAATTGGACTGTTTTTTTGCGTTTTCTCACTGAAATTTCGAGTTTTCGCGAAAAACTCGACGAGTTTCGCAATCAGCGGGAAATTTCCGATTGGACAAGACTTTGAAAAGTTGAAAATTTGAAAAAAAAAATTTCGGCTCATTTTTGGCCAGTTTTCCAGAATCGTCGAAAAGTCGGAATTTCAAGTGGTTATAACTACGGTTCTATTTGAGCTATATACATTTTTTGGGGGGGTTTTGGAAAGCCCTCGAGTAGACTTAGAGAACGGTAAAAGTAAAATGTCGATAGCTAGATTGCTTCAACCTCAAAATCGATGTCGAAAATTGGCGAAAAAAACGCAAAGGGGTATGTATGGAAAAATTGGCGAAAATCGATGGTCCAACTTAAAAAATCTGCCAAAAATCGAAAAATCAAGATATCGACATAAATCAAACGGCATTTTGAAGCCTCATCAATTGCGAAGAGAATAAGCACACGTTTGAGTATCTACCCCAAAGGGGAGAAAAATGGCGATCATTTTGGTGAATCAACTCAATCCGGCAGAAAATAACGAAAAATTTTGGATTTCAAAAATGATTTTTAATGGTCCATATCGATGTTTTTTTCCCCGCTGATTACGAAACACACCGGTATTGCATCAAAAACCCAATATTTCCCTTTTCCCTTTATATTCTGTTCCCTTTTCCAGACTCTGCGGCTTCCCGCCGTTCTACAGTAATCACGGCCTCGCGATATCGCCCGGCATGAAAAAGCGAATAAGACTCGGCCAGTATGATTTTCCGTCGCCGGAATGGTCGAACGTCAGCACCGAAGCGCGAGATCTCATCAAAGGAATGTTGTGCACCGATCCAGCCAAGAGACTGCAAATTGACGAAGTTATGCGCAACAAGTGGATCGCGGTGAGTAACAGCAACAACGGCAAAAACATCGATACTATTAATAGGACAGATAAAAACTAGGATATTTCGAAAACGCCGAAGACACTGATTTGTGCGTGTGCGGAACGTTTTTCTCCCCCCAAATTGCAGAAGCACACGGAAGTTCCGCCGACGCCGCTGCACACCGGAAGAGTATTGCGGGAGGGCGAGGAACTGTGGCCGGAAGTGCAGGAGGAAATGACGCGTTCGTTGGCGACGATGCGCGTCGATTACGACACCGCCGGCCTCAAGCAGCTCGATCACACGAACAATCCGTTGTTGAACAAACGACGACGAGCGAAACAGACGGCCGGAATAACCGCGACGCCGACTCCAAATCCAACGGCCGCCTCCTAGAATCGCGCCCCGTCGACTAATCGCGACGAGATTATCAACAACCGTTCGATACTTTTACGCGGATGCCTCAGTCTCAGCGTCATGAGCATAAGAATCGTGCTGTTCTGACGCGTGCTCGAGACCGCGATCATGAAATCATCTCGGAGCACCGAAGAGTACTCGGCTCTTGTTTCTTTGAAAAAAAAAAAAAAAAAACGGAATGAAAACGAAAAAGCGCGTCTTTTTCCCTCCTTTTCTTTCTTCCGATACAATCTAATTGACGCACGAAAGGCCCTGAACGCATTCAGAGGAATAAGAATCCCACGAGGGGTCGTTTTTTTTTCAAAATAACCTTCGAACCGTCCATCTTGCAGCGCGCTTTGTCCAATATTATTTTATTATTTTTATTATCATTATTATTATTATTATCAACGATGTCACAGCGAAATTGATTGGATCGTGTGAGTTTATCGTCACGAAAACACCGTGCTGCTTGAGAAGATTCGATCTGGCACGACCGGAAACGAATTGTCTCGTTGAAATATATTATAATTTCGTTAATGGCGTTGTTAATAAATATTAAGGTGGTGACGTTGTAGCAGCGATGAAATGACCACCGTCCGCCGCGTTTGACGAGGTGCAGATTTTATATTTTTTAAAGAATATTCCGACCGATCCGAAGATTTGCCTGAGTACATGTGCTATATATACATAAATGTATATTCTATACTTACACATAGATTTGTGTATTTTGGAAATGTTCGGTGCTCCAAATTAAACAGGCTCATTCGTACATGCGGGATTCGGACGAACGACGGTCGAACGGATATTCGCGAATAGATGAAAAAAAATATGACGATTCCACGAGGGAACGCGTGGAATCGGTTTTTGTAAATCGAGACGAGAAATATGACGAGCTCAATTCGCTAATTTAGAACTGGAAAAAGTCATTCAACGAAATGCCGTGTCCTAGCGGCAGAATCGCGTACTAACGAACGGCCGAAACTTTGTAGCAGGCTGCCATGCTGAAATGTTGGTCCAAGAAAACGACAAATAACGTAGACGTCGACGATTCGATTCATTTTTTTACGTCAACCTTACTGCACTGTTAGGTATGTGTAGAGCGTCCTGTATGACATCGTCGATGATACAATACGAAATTCAATCAACTTTGGTAAAGGCAAAAAGGCACTTTGACGTTAGTTTACAAAAAACAGGATGAGATTATTTTCGAATTATCGACTTTGACTTGTTGATTGAATTATTGACTTTGTTAATGAAGGGGACAGAAAGGAATGTGAAGCTCGATGAAATATAAGTAATTTTTTTTATATCGGCGTGAAAAGTTGGAAATAAAAAGATGCGTGGGCTTGTTGGAGCGTGGCGAAGGTTGAAACGTTGGTCGCCTTGGCAAAGTTTTCTCGCCTTCTCCGCATGCATCTACATGCGTATAAATATAAACGGGGTGTTTCAAAACTCGATGTTAACAGTCTAAAACTAGATTTAGGGTGAAATTCCGAGTGGAAATGTACCTTGATATTTTTTTCGTACGACCAAAACTTAGCGAGCTATCAAATGTCAAAGTTGGAGCGAATCGGATAATTAATAACTCAACGACGATTCGTCGGATGAAAAAGTGCCCAAAGACTTTTCGACTCGAAATTTGATGCCCAATGTGGTATTAAATTATCGGCATTTTCATTTGGGACACCCTGTATATCCGAAAAAAAGAATGCAAAATGTTTCGATCACTTTGAAGCAATGTTACACGGATTTTTATGACGCAAGAATTTGATAATCAATCATTATTATTTTGCCTCGATCTTTCTACGTTTTACTCCGTTCTGAAGCGGGACAATAATTTCGAAAGAGCGCAAACGCATCGAGGTGACATAAAAGACGCGTGTAGTTTAAAGAAAAATATTTTGAAACGATACAAATGAAATAGTCAATACTAGGGTTAATGCACGGTGAGTTTGTGTAATTTTAAGTAGGAATCGCAGAAAACCGTCGATGCTCGAAGCAGACGAGTGAGAAAATACGAATTACAGAAACGGAATTACGCTGCTTTTTTTAACGGACGCGCAATGTTATTTTGCGTCAGAAAGAAAAAGCCATTACTGCACCAAAGCTCGTACGTGCACCTTTCACCGCATTGATTCCAGTTCGATATCTTTTATTGTACATCCCAGAGTCCTTGTAAGCGTTGGGCCATTAGCATAGACGCGAATTATTTCGCTTCGATTTATCGAACGTTAAGAGTAATGAGAAAAACGTCCAGCGTGAAAATATACATACAGATGAAAAGCAGCGCTAACAATGTACGAAGCGTTGATTTACTTGACGGAAAAGATGATTGAACCTCACAGTCGAAGTCAAAAGTTAAATTCCATCGGAATTTTGACTTTGCCTGCGTCATGAAAATATGTTAATAAAATGTAATGGAATGTATTGCGCGTAAACGATGGTAATGTTACAGATATATTATTATTGCTACTACAAACATTGTAATATTATTTATATTGGTCTTGAATTAAATGGAAAAAAATTTTGTTCATGTTTCGTTTGCATCTATCGGGTTGTTGGGAAATTAAATCCACCTGTTTTTTTTTCGCGAAAACGAAATGACTCTCCGAGCGTCCTAATAGCTTTACGCGTAGTTTTTCGGGATTTTGAAGAATTATCAGCCAAATTGCGTCAAGAACGGAATAGGTATTTTCGAGTACGATTGTACTCTGCGAAAACCGTGTTTCGTTGATTCTCTTTTTCTAGTTTTTGCAGAGAGAGAGAGAGAGAAAGTTTTTGCGCTTTATAAGCGCAGATCCCACGACACCGATGAATATTACGCGTCGAATCGTTGGAGAGGAACATCCTCGCGGATAAAAGCTGAAAAAAGGGCTGGATTTCGAAAATTTGGGAAGAAAACCATGAAATTTTATCGTTGCGGGGCAGTTTTCGTGATATTGACGGTGGTGGCGTTGCGATCGCAGGCAGGATCCTGCAAATACTGGTGCAAACACCACACGTCTTACTTCTGCTGTCCGAACGGAAAATCGGAAATGGTCGATGGAAAATCGACCTGGCCGATGTTTTGGTTCGCCCTCATGAGCGCAACCTTGGGGGTCCACGCTCCGATTCATCACGAGATAAATCCTCATCACGAGACGGTGAGGAGAGTACCGAAAATGCACTGTCCACCCGCGAGATGGGAATGCCCACGGAGTCTGGAATTCGCCGGGCCACCCACGTGGTGCGACCAGGACGAGGACTGCCACGACAAATGGGACAAATGCTGCTACGACGTCTGTCTCGAGCACAAAACGTGCAAACCCGCGCAATAATTTTGTTGGCTTTCTTCTCATGCGTTAACTTATTATTTTGCGATTATTTTTGTTGCATAATTTTTTATTTCAACGTCGTTTGACTGATTCGAAGGACGACGACGTTTTTGTACAAGTTTGTATGAGTAATAAAGAAGAAAACGAACATTTTAATTGAAAAAAAAGGATTTATCACAATTATCTTTTTCTGTATTTGTACAAAATACAGTATAACATTTCTTTCCCCACAAAAATCATTTTTTAATTTTTAAACGCTCTATAAGGATTGTATATGTCCATTTTCATGTACAATTTGTATAAAATTTATTTTATAGAATTGTTATACAATCCTTATAAAAATGTTCCACCTGGGTTCAAAGTAGTGGCAAATGAAAAGAACGATCGACAACTCCATCAAAATTGAACCACGCATAGAGGAAGCGACGCTGAACAAGTTGCTCCATTTCCGGTTGTCGGAAAATCGTTTTGAGTTTTTTTGTGATCTCGCATGGCGGATGGAAAGAACGATCGACAACTCCATGAAAATTTAACCACGCATAGAGGAAACAACTGCGAACAAGTTGGTTCATTTCCGGTTGTCGGAAAATCGTTTCCAGTTTTTTTGTGATCTCGCATGGCGGATGGAAAGAACGATCGACAACTGAATGAAAATTTAACCACGCATAGAGGAAACAACTGCGAACAAGTTGGTTCATTTCCGGTTTTCGGAAAATCGTTTTGAGTTTTTTTGTGATCTCGCATGGCGGATGGAAAGAACGATCGACAACTCCATGAAAATTTAACCACGCATAGAGGAAACAACTGCGAACAAGTTGGTTCATTTCCGGTCGTCGGAAAATCGTTTTCAGTTTTTTTGTGATCTCGCATGGCGGATGGAAAGAACGATCGACAACTCCATGAAAATTTAACCACGCATAGAGGAAACAACTGCGAACAAGTTGGTTCATTTCCGGTTGTCGGAAAATCGTTTTCAGTTTTTTTGTGATCTCGCATGGCGGATGGAAAGAACGATCGACAACTCGATGAAATTTTAACCACGCATAGAGGAAACAACTGCGAACAAGTTGGTTCATTTCCGGTTGTCGGAAAATCGTTTTCAGTTTTTTTGTGATCTCGCATGGCGGATGGAAAGAACGATCGACAACTCCATGAAAATTTAACCACGCATAGAGGAAACAACTGCGAACAAGTTGGTTCATTTCCGGTTGTCGGAAAATCGTTTTCAGTTTTTTTGTGATCTCGCATGGCGGATGGAAAGAACGATCGACAACTCCATGAAAATTTAACCACGCATAGAGGAAACAACTGCGAACAAGTTGGTTCATTTCCGGTTGTCGGAAAATCGTTTCCAGTTTTTTTGTGATCTCGCATGGCGGATGGAAAGAACGATCGACAACTGAATGAAAATTTAACCACGCATAGAGGAAACAACTGCGAACAAGTTGGTTCATTTCCGGTTGTCGGAAAATCGTTTTCAGTTTTTTTGTGATCTCGCATGGCGGATGGAAAGAACGATCGACAACTCCATGAAAATTTAACCACGCATAGAGGAAACAACTGCGAACAAGTTGGTTCATTTCCGGTTGTCGGAAAATCGTTTTCAGTTTTTTTGTGATCTCTCATGGCGGATGGAAAGTACGATTGACAACTCCATGAAAATTTAACCACGCATAGAGGAAACAACTGCGAACAAGTTGGTTCATTTCCGGTCGTCGGAAAATCGTTTTCAGTTTTTTTGTGATCTCGCATGGCGGATGGAAAGAACGATCGACAACTCCATGAAAATTTAACCACGCATAGAGGAAACAACTGCGAACAAGTTGGTTCATTTCCGGTTGTCGGAAAATCGTTTTCAGTTTTTTTGTGATCTCGCATGGCGGATGGAAAGAACGATCGACAACTCCATGAAAATTTAACCACGCATAGAGGAAACAACTGCGAACAAGTTGGTTCATTTCCGGTTGTCGGAAAATCGTTTTCAGTTTTTTTGTGATCTCGCATGGCGGATGGAAAGAACGGTCGACAACTCCATGAAAATTTAACCACGCATAGAGGAAACAACTGCGAACAAGTTGGTTCATTTCCGGTTGTCGGAAAATCGTTTTCAGTTTTTTTGTGATCTCGCATGGCGGATGGAAAGAACGATCGACAACTCCATGAAAATTTAACCACGCATAGAGGAAACAACTGCGAACAAGTTGGTTCATTTCCGGTTGTCGGAAAATCGTTTTCAGTTTTTTTGTGATCTCGCATGGCGGATGGAAAGAACGATCGACAACTCCATGAAAATTTAACCACGCATAGAGGAAACAACTGCGAACAAGTTGGTTCATTTCCGGTTGTCGGAAAATCGTTTTCAGTTTTTTTGTGATCTCGCATGGCGGATGAAAAGAACGATCGACAACTCCATGAAAATTTAACCACGCATAGAGGAAACAACTGCGAACAAGTTGGTTCATTTCCGGTTGTCGGAAAATCGTTTTCAGTTTTTTTGTGATCTCGCATGGCGGATGGAAAGAACGATCGACAACTCCATGAAAATTTAACCACGCATAGAGGAAACAACTGCGAACAAGTTGGTTCATTTCCGGTTGTCGGAAAATCGTTTTCAGTTTTTTTGTGATCTCGCATGGCGGATGGAAAGAACGATCGACAACTCCATGAAAATTTAACCACGCATAGAGGAAACAACTGCGAACAAGTTGGTTCATTTCCGGTTGTCGGAAAATCGTTTTCAGTTTTTTTGTGATCTCGCATGGCGGATGGAAAGAACGGTCGACAACTCCATGAAAATTTAACCACGCATAGAGGAAACAACTGCGAACAAGTTGGTTCATTTCCGGTTGTCGGAAAATCGTTTTCAGTTTTTTTGTGATCTCGCATGGCGGATGGAAAGAACGATCGACAACTCCATGAAAATTTAACCACGCATAGAGGAAACAACTGCGAACAAGTTGGTTCATTTCCGGTTGTCGGAAAATCGTTTTCAGTTTTTTTGTGATCTCGCATGGCGGATGGAAAGAACGATCGACAACTCCATGAAAATTTAACCACGCATAGAGGAAACTACTGCGAACAAGTTGGTTCATTTCCGGTTGTCGGAAAATCGTTTTCAGTTTTTTTGTGATCTCGCATGGCGGATGAAAAGAACGATCGACAACTCCATGAAAATTTAACCACGCATAGAGGAAACAACTGCGAACAAGTTGGTTCATTTCCGGTTGTCGGAAAATCGTTTTCAGTTTTTTTGTGATCTCGCATGGCGGATGAAAAGAACGATCGACAACTCCATGAAAATTTAACCACGCATAGAGGAAACAACTGCGAACAAGTTGGTTCATTTCCGGTTGTCGGAAAATCGTTTTCAGTTTTTTTGTGATCTCTCATGGCGGATGGAAAGAACGATCGACAACTCCATGAAAATTTAACCACGCATAGAGGAAACAACTGCGAATAAGTTGGTTCATTTCCGGTTGTCGGAAAATCGTTTTCAGTTTTTTTGTGATCTCGCATGGCGGATGGAAAGAACGATCGACAACTCCATGAAAATTTAACCACGCATAGAGGAAACAACTGCGAACAAGTTGGTTCATTTCCGGTTGTCGGAAAATCGTTTTCAGTTTTTTTGTGATCTCGCATGGCGGATGGAAAGAACGGTCGACAACTCCATGAAAATTTAACCACGCATACAGGAAACAACTGCGAACAAGTTGGTTCATTTCCGGTTGTCGGAAAATCGTTTTCAGTTTTTTTGTGATCTCGCATGGCGGATGGAAAGAACGATCGACAACTCCATGAAAATTTAACCACGCATAGAGGAAACAACTGCGAACAAGTTGGTTCATTTCCGGTTGTCGGAAAATCGTTTTCAGTTTTTTTGTGATCTCGCATGGCGGATGGAAAGAACGGTCGACAACTCCATGAAAATTTAACCACGCATAGAGGAAACAACTGCGAACAAGTTGGTTCATTTCCGGTTGTCGGAAAATCGTTTTCAGTTTTTTTGTGATCTCGCATGGCGGATGGAAAGAACGATCGACAACTCCATGAAAATTTAACCACGCATAGAGGAAACAACTGCGAACAAGTTGGTTCATTTCCGGTTGTCGGAAAATCGTTTTCAGTTTTTTTGTGATCTCGCATGGCGGATGGAAAGAACGATCGACAACTCCATGAAAATTTAACCACGCATAGAGGAAACAACTGCGAACAAGTTGGTTCATTTCCGGTTGTGGGAAAATCGTTTTCAGTTTTTTTGTGATCTCGCATGGCGGATGAAAAGAACGATCGACAACTCCATGAAAATTTAACCACGCATAGAGGAAACAACTGCGAACAAGTTGGTTCATTTCCGGTTGTCGGAAAATCGTTTTCAGTTTTTTTGTGATCTCGCATGGCGGATGAAAAGAACGATCGACAACTCCATGAAAATTTAACCACGCATAGAGGAAACAACTGCGAACAAGTTGGTTCATTTCCGGTTGTCGGAAAATCGTTTTCAGTTTTTTTGTGATCTCTCATGGCGGATGGAAAGTACGATCGACAACTCCATGAAAATTTAACCACGCATAGAGGAAACAACTGCGAACAAGTTGGTTCATTTCCGGTTGTCGGAAAATCGTTTTCAGTTTTTTTGTGATCTCTCATGGCGGATGGAAAGTACGATCGACAACTCCATGAAAATTTAACCACGCATAGAGGAAGCGACTCTGAACAAGTTGCTTCATTTCCGGTTATCGGAAAAACGTTTTGAGTTTTTTATAGAACTTACATGGCGGATGAAAAGAACGATCGACAACTCCATCAAAATTTAACCACGCATAGAGGAAACAACTCTGAACAAGTTGCTTCATTTCCGGTTTTCGGAAATGTTTGTTTAATTTTTTTATAGAATTTATAAGAATCGATCGGACGATCTCGCGAGAAGCGTTTTCCTTTAAAGTAGTGGCAGATGAAAAGAACTATCGACAACTCCAACAAAATTTAACGACGCGAGTTTGCAAAACCCCGCGAAATTTTTATCGATCGGAGTTGCCTCGAGGACGCGCGGCTGGTAGGAGAGTTCGAGTTTCGCGAAGCGGGTGAAACGCGCGGCGTTTTATCATACTGAAATGCGGTCGAACGGTGGTGGAAGTCTCCATCCACTCTTGCGCCCTCACCTTCATAATATCCCTGCGGAACGTAGTCCGCGCCGCTTTTATAAGCCTCAGTATCGTCGTCAACCAGTTCCAGTCGTGTTGTTATCCTCACACAGTATACTCGGTAAGTGCATTTTTCCGAAATCACACATACATTCCGCATTTCGCATTTTTTCCGCACGAAAATAAAAAATCAGTGTGTCACTTTGGTGCTTTATGCTCGCAAATCAGTGACATTCGCGTTGAAAAACAAAAAGACGGAAACCACGCACGGTTCATTGTTCGCCATCCCCCCCCCCCCAGACACGTACAGTACCGGACAAAATGGTTTCACATTTCGATGAAGGGCAAAATCGTCGTTTTTCGCAGAGGAGAGAATAAAAGTGTGTACTTTGGTACTTTGTTTCGTTCAGTACGGAAATAGCCTTGAATTGATGAGATTAGCATCGAAAAGCGTATAGACGAAGACCGCCACGCACAGTCCATTGTTCGCCTCGCTATTGTTTTCATTTCGTCTTTTCGATTTTCGACCTTTAACCTGAAAAAATGTGACTCTGTTCACGACGTCCGCAGACATTGATCGTGTCCCTTGTTTTGGTGTGTATATATATATATATATATAGCACCGCGAGCAGACGCTGTGGCGTTTCACTTTTTGTGAACTCGCGGCCACAGCTGATCGCTCTCGTTCTATCTTTGTGTTATCACGTTCGTTCGCTGCGTCCCCCGTGTGCCGGTTTTTCCATTGTGCCCGGCAAATTAAAATGCGATACATTATCGAATTTATTGATGTTACCTAGTTCGTTTTGAAAAATTTTGATGAAAAAAATGCATCGAATCGATCGCGTTCCAATTTTTGTAAAAAATAAAGCATTTTTTTCTCGAATTTCTTTGTAAATCGCTGTTGTTTTTTAAATCCGCCATTGACACAATCGACGTCTTATTTCGCACGAAATTCGTAGCTAAATTGAATCTTTGTTCAACGATTGGCGAGTAAATGCTAAAAATCCCGTTCACTCTTGTTTCGGAGAAACGATTTTCGTGCCTCGACGAACGTCATGGATATTTCTCGCCGCATTTGGCGTCGTTGTTGAAGACTCGCGCAATTTGCGCTCTTTGTCTCTGATGTTTTTTTGTACACGCGCGAAAATATAATCGTCTGCGTTACTCGACATTTATTCTCTCACTTGGCATCGATTTCACCGCGGATAAACGCAGCATTGCATCTTTGTGTGTGCATCGCGCGACGTTTCACGCTGCACAAAATATATGTATATAATTAGGGTGTCCGTTATTTTCAAAGTTTACTCGTTTCACTCGGGTGGACGTCGAATCGTTAGTTTAAAGCCGAGAAGCACAATGAAAGGTTTGCGAAAATTTCATGAATACAATAAGCGCGTAAAAAATCTGGTAATTTAGGGGGTTATGGACGTTTGAAGTTTCTTTCGTCCCGGAAAATGAGAGACACCCTAAGGCATACACACTTTGGGCGCTTTGGGCATAGTATAAATATCGCAGGAGTCTAGAGACAGTTCCCTCTCTCGGCGAGTCGTTGCACTAGTAATCGAACGAAAATGTTTTACCGACACAAATATCACGCTAATTGACGATTTCTTCCCGTGGAACAGCGAATTAACGTTTTTTTTTTATTAATAAACGCGTATAACCGGAAGTCCGTAAAAAAAGATCAATCTCTTATGAAAAAAATGAAAGTCATTTGAACAAGTGTATTCGGCGTTATCGCGGAATATATTATGTATGAAAAATACCCGGAATACTGACCTTGGGACTTTCGCGCAATGTTGAATGGAGAGTTTCCGCGATAAAAAATACACAGCTTTCGTGTTTCTCGATATTCAATGTAACCAACGTATTTCCAATCAATTACGGGAATAAAGTTTGACGAGTTTACGCCGGCAATAATAGAGTATCAATGTTGCGATTGATTCTTCTTTAGCTCTTTTTTTCGATTTTCAAACAATTTTCAAGGTCGAGAAAGTGATGCTCGATTAATCCTGCATGAACCTTTCGTACTTATTGATCGATCGAAATATACGTCTGTGGTATACATATCATACTATCTTAGGGTGGGTTAAAAAAAATGACTATCATCATTCTTCCTGATGTACCGGAAAATTGATATCGAATCATATTTGGTCAATTTTTCAGTATATCAGACGTAAAAAACATTGTTGTTTTTTTTTCACACACCCTAATGTACATAAAGCAACGTTCCGAGAACGAGTCACGTTTGTTTCATGATTATCGTTTATGGAAAGTGTCGTGGACTTTGATACGTCGCTGGTCAATCGTTTTATTATTAATCGGAACAAACACATTAATGAAAGTAATTCCTTCAATTACGCGAATGCGGTGCGAGGGGAGCATACGAATTTCTAACCTCAAAAGCGAAAAAAGTTGACGCATCGACTCTCTTTGGCGGAATGCGTGTTTTTTTCGTGGAATTCGACAAAAAACGTTCAGATTCAGGAAACAATGATGAACATTTTTCTTTTTTGATGAATCAATCTTTTTTTTATCTTACGTTGAAGCATGGAAAATTTGGAGATAAATAACCGGACGATGATTAAGTGACATTCGGGAAAATGTAGCACAAAGAATTCGAGATACGGAACGAAAGATATTGGAAAATTTTGTTTCGTACTCTTGTAGAGAAAAATGTCCTCTTTGACCTCGTTTCTACTTTTGACCTTTGAGACTCGATGTAGTAACAAAAAGTACTTCCGTTCGTGTTACCTGTTCGCATGTCCGTGTGCGAGTAAACGGTGACTCAATTTTTGACCGAAACGACCAGTCATGGAATCGCGTTGGCGATACACTTTTTTTTTTATTTCACCAAACAAAAGAATTTAACGTCATTTTTTTCGAATCATCGTACACCGACCGAATAATCACGAACAAAAATTCAGAATCTCACGGAGCTTTGATTATTTATTTCATTTTTCGTCTTTCGCGAGGATTCAAAATGGCGGCGGGGGCGCGATAACAACTCTTAGATTTTTTCCCAACGACAGATATGCTACATTTGCTTACCGGTGGAGACTCTGTTGCTTCGACCTTGCAAAAAATCGACATTCGGGATTGTTGCCAACGATTTGTCACTTCGCCTCCTCCTCCACGTCCTTCTTTTTTGCCAAACAGTTATTTTTATACATCCGGAACACACGCCCGTTGCACTCGATGCACTCAACGTTCGGCTCATTTTTTTTTCTACTCTCTTAACCTCTCAGTCATACACGGGACATGAGAAACCCGATACCAACTCGGTCGAATTTCGCGAGAACGACGAAAATAAAAAACAGAATTTATCCCTTACACACTCCGGACTTTGACAATTGGGCAATTTTTCGCAATTCCGCTTAAAAATTATGAAACGAGAATCAAATGAACGTGAGAAAACTGTAAAAAAATGCGCACGAGGATAAAGCGTTTTTTTTTCATAGAAACGAACTTTGAGCGCCGAGCGTTTTTTTATGCGAGTGATCCAGCGTACCCACCGCCACCTCGCGGCCTATCGGTGAACTATTAATGCTCCAATATTTTATTCATTTCTTCCGCGATACAGTCTGTTACTTTTCTCTTCCTATTTATCAATTGCCGAACGAACTGTGACCTTTGGATCAATAATACGCCATTCTTCTTTTCTATCGAATTATACAATAACCGGATCGAAGGTAATTCAGCGGAGAGAACGAAAGGTGTAGCCATGAAGTGAGGCTTTAACGTTTAATTGTAGATCGAACCTTTGGCCGTAAGAGCGCGCTGCATGTATGTATAACAAAATGAAAAACAACGTATTTCTTCGTTCAGTCGAAAGTACATTATTGATGTCATTGAAGTACATTCTTTATCGTTATTGAAAGTCATCTGCTGGCGGGGACAATTATATGCCTGATGTGCACACAAGGGCAATCGGTAGAACGATAAATTCACGAACATTGTCGTACGCCGTGCAAGTCGTTGATCGCATCTTGTACGTGGCGCGACCAAACAAGCTTCACCCGTAAATCACGTGTAGTTCGAAGGATTTTTTTTCCAAAATATCATGTAATAATCATAATAAATGCTGTTTGGAATAAATTTGAAAATGAGGAAAAAATAGTGCTTAAGGGCCCAGTGGATCGTGGAATAATAATATCTATTTCTTTTAAAAAATCACGTTACAGGTGAATAGTATGATTAAAGAAGTAAACAACAGAGAAATAAAACACGAGTGCTCGCGGTCCGAAGGGCTGCACACTTACCCCGATCACTTTAGGGAAGAAACGGCGATTCGTACGAGTGAGCGGAGCCAATAAGCATCGATGAAACTCTGAATCATTCGTCCTTTGTCGGGACACTGTACATACTGTAAATAAAAAAGAAAAAACCAACAAAACGAAAAAATCGAAAAAAAAACGAAAAACCACAAACGGAAGATTTTCGAAAAGGAAAGGAAGAAGGGCAAGAGGAATTCCCATCAACGCGTACACGACCTTCGGCTGACTTTCGTTCGTGATATTATTTAAAGGTGTGCCATTATTTCACTTGAATAAAATTACAAGCGCGAGGACGCCTTGCAGTGAGGAAAAGAAAATTCAAAAAAAAAGAAAAGAAAAATGGCATCCGGAGCTCAAGACATTTCTCTCGGGATGAAATTATTGACCGCTGGAACAGCAGCCTGCATCGCCGATCTCGTCACTTTTCCTCTCGATACAGCCAAAGTGAGAATGCAGGTGAGAATATCGATTTTTTCCAATTTTACGAAAAGGTTTTCGTTTTTTTTCAATTTTTTGGAAAATCCATTTCTCTTTTCAAAAATCGAAGATATAAATTCATCAGGAAAATATTTCACGATAAAATCGTATATCTTCGATCGATAAAGTAACCCTGTAAAGAGAGAGTTTAAGACGAGCGAAATGAGTGAAAAAGTTAGGTTATGTGATTCGAACGAAGTAAAATGACGATTCGATGAAAATTTCTCGATCAAAGATTGCCGGTGAATGTCGACCGATTCTCGTTGCATCAGCGGAGGGCTCGGTGTTCGCGATAAGATCTAGCATGCCAGGCTTGTTCCAGACGATCGGAAACATCGTTAGAGTCGAGGGTGCAAGGTACGTTAAACGCATTTTTAATCAGCCAAATGCCGTTAGAACCCGTGAGATTGCGTCGTAAATGAAAAAGAACAAATTCGATAAATCAATACGGTGGGTACAAACGCATATACATATATTGCTATTTTCCGCGCGTTCTTCAACGCTGCAATTGATCAATATCTATCGAGCACATTAACTCTCTGCTGCTGTGCGTCTCTCATGCAGAAAACGCTCTCGCACGGACTTTGCCTTTCTTTTCACGTTCCCTTCGAGGTTTTGTAACGCTTTTTGACGCCGCGGGAATAACTTTATCCATTCGTCTTGCGATTCCGTTTTTCCATCGAATCACTCGACGACGCAAAAAGAAGAATTCCTCGTTGATTTTCTGGCTTTCGTTTTTTTCTATTCTTCTCTTTTTCCATTTTCTTTCCTTCGAAATTGAGGATAAAACACCAAAGATTTCGACTTCAGATGGCGATAATATCGCAATGTTATTAAAAGTCGTTGACGGGTGAAAAAAAAATCGAAAAAATGCCGAACAATTTGTTGATAACTTTTTGATATCGTCGTGACCGAGAATCGTATCCTTAACCTCTAAAACGTTATGATTTTTCTTCTTTCAAATTCTTCTCCTCGCGTTCCAAAACGCACTGACGTACAGACTCCTTATGAAACAATGATAATAGTCACGAGGGGTAGAGCGAAACAAAAGAAAGAGAAAAACAGGCTCCGCCGAGGCGGAACGATTAGAGAGCGAAACGAAAACAAAAACAGAGAGGGCGAGAGAGAGAGGGAGAGAAAGAGAGAAGGAGAGAGAGAGAGAGAGAAGCGAAAATTCGTATTGTGAAAAATGGGGATTTTCGTTGTCGTTGTTCGGTGAGATTTTGTGAGAGGGCGTGAGTTTGAGCGAGGGTGGTTGCAGGAGCCTGTACGGAGGTCTTTCCGCGGGACTCCAGAGACAGATGTGTTTCGCCAGCGTGCGTTTGGGCCTCTACGACAGCGTCAAGTCGTTCTACGCTGGAATCATCGACGGTACATGAAACTACAAACAAAGCTCTAATCCTCTCTCATAAACGTAACTACCAAAAAAGATAGAAAAACAAAAAGAACAAAAGAGACAAAAAAAACCAATTGGATTCTGCAGATTTTCGTTCTTGGCAGAATTCCGGGCAAAACGAATAATTAAGAGAATCGAACGGAGAAAGTAACTAAACGATGAATTATAAACAATAACATTCCAGAAGGAAGCTACGAACGCGTAACGTCAGTTTTCGCGATTACCGACGTCCCTACATATTCCTCGTTTTTTTTTCTTTTTTTTCGTTTTTTTTTCTTCTCATTGCCAGGTAAAAATCGCTCGGCTTCGATGAACATCGGCGTTTGCATGGCTGCGGGTATAACGACCGGCGCGTCGGCTGTCCTCGTCGCGCAGCCCACTGACGTGGTGAAGGTTCGCCTTCAAGCTGGCACCAATGGCAAAAATTCCCTGAGATACAATTCGACGTTTCACGCTTACAAGAGCATCGCCTTCAACGAGGGTCCGCGAGGCTTGTGGAAAGGTTTAAATTGTTATACTCGATACGAGATCCATATTGGACAAATTTGAAAATTCAATTTTTTCAAAAATGTTGAAATATCCGTCAAATAATTTTTTGTCCTTGACGACAGGCACTTTCCCGAATATGTCGAGGAACGCCATAGTCAACGTCGCTGAAATCGTGTGCTACGACGTTATCAAGGAAACCATACTGAGATCCGGCATACTTCGCGATGGCATACCCTGCCATTTCGTTGCCGCGACGTCAGCCGGACTCTGCACGACCCTCGTCGCCAGCCCGGTCGACGTCGTGAAAACCCGCTACATGAACTCATCTCCGGGAGAATACAAGGGCGCTATCGACACGGCCGTCAGAATGTTCGTCAACGAGGGTCCAATGGCGTTTTACAAGGGTTTCGTGCCGAGTTTCGTCCGCCTCGTATCCTGGAACATCGTACTCTGGATAACTTACGAGCAGATCAAAAAACGCATGAGATCATCGACGAAAGATCACTAAAGAGGGAAAAGAGCAAAAAGAATGATGCGACCCGGGAAAGAAACGAAACACACGCACCAAGTTTACTAGTGTCGGTGGAACCCGCAAGAGGCAGCACGCGCATAATGTTTATCGATCGAAAACTACCATTTTAATCACGTAAAGTCTAATCGTACGTGTATATCGGCGTAAAAAGATAAATTTCTCAAAAAAATATATATATATATCAATTCTGAAAGGATAAGCCTAAAGTTTGAAAAAATGTTTGTCTCAAAATCAAATTCGGCAGGAAAATGTCCTCATTTGCTCGAGAATAATGCAAAAACGCAACAATTTTTTTTCCCCTACGATTCTCACGAGTATCCGCGCTATAAGAGAACTTTGTCTCGTGTTGCATGTTAAAAAAACGTAACAATGTTTTTTGTTCCCGCACAAAAATCCTAGACGTGTGCACGAATGATGAGCAAGATGAGGAAGAGCAATTTTTTTTCATTTTTCTTCTCAAACTCGTCAATTTTATTCTCAACGTTAGTTGACTCGTATTTATGCACGAAATTGTATATCGTGCAAGCAAGCCTACGTAGAGATAAAAAAATCAAGTTTAGAAGAGCATAAGCACGTATATATAAAGACAATAAAATAAACAGATATGTCCATCTCTTCTTATTTCAAGAGTAATATTATTTCAAAGCGAAACTTCGATAATCCTCTTTGCTCAAAGCTCAAAGTGTTTGATGGAATACGATTTATCCCGAGCCGCTTCAAATTCAAAATTCAATCAGATTTGTCATTTGTTCGATGAATGATCTTTGTACGAGTTGAAAATAGAGGAAATGAGATAATAAAATAGCTCCAACCTTGCACAATCTCGTACTCGAATTTATAATCGCAAAAAAACACGTAAAATTTTCCTCACTTGTACGGCTATCGATGTATCGCTCATCTTATTTTACATTAGTTCAATAAAAATTATCAGGAGATTCAGATATCTCGCCATTCGCAAAAATAATCCCACGATATTTTTTCGCGAGTTCTTTCAATCTATTTATTTAACATTTATCCAGTGTATAACCTGTAAACGTCAAGGTTCATCGAAGATACAACATTTCGTTTTTTCTTACATATATCCGTGATGAAAACGTCGAACCTTTCGTCGCCGTATTTGCTGAGTAAAAAATCCCTTTTTGTTATCATGAATTTGCGTTTTGAGAACGGAATCACAAATCTACCTTTGTCAACGGTTCGGTAAGGAAACCTCCGGTGTTTTTTCCGAGCTCACGCGCGGAGATAAAACATGGCGGATATCGTACGAAAACGAAAATAACGATGGTAGATTTCGGGCAAAGCACAACGATTTTTGGCACAAAATGTTTGTTTTCCATTCGTTAAGTAACACATGAACGATCATTATCAACGATTGTTACGATGAAGACTTTAGGTGAAATAAAGAGAGACGGATGGGAGAGGATGCGACGAAATGAGAACATTTTATTAAACGATGCGACAGTCGAGAGGAAGTTGTCGAAACTTTGAGAGGAAATATACCGACGAAACCTTCAGACAATTCGGGCGGGGATGACGCGAGGAAAGGTCGCACGAGTGAAATCAGTCGTCGAACTCGGACTCGTCGTCGGATTCGCAGCTCGAGGTTATGTCACCGGGTACGCAGCCGTTTTCCTCGTCCGCCCCCTCGTAACTGCCATCTCTCGTCGGAATCCTATAATAAAAATCGAACAATCCAATCCATCATGGGGCCAACCGCGACACGACAAAAACCAAAATACAACAAAAGTGAATAAAGCCGACGATCGTGTTTTGTTTTTTTCTTTTGCTCCTCGTATTGGCAACAATGTATCCACAGCTGACGAAAAGAAGCCTCTTTGCGTTATTGTCTTTTATGTCGCTGCAAAACAACGCTTTACACGAACAGCACGACACACACACACACACGCGTATGGTTAGTGAGTTATCGCACGGGAATAAAGTAAAAGCAAAGTAAAATAAGGCGAAATGTCGATTGATTCTTTCCTGGTTAAAGACAAACATCGTAGTGACGAACGTGAAGGGATTCTCTTTTCGTATTGTTATGGATTTATCTAAAACCTCGTGTCCATCGCCTCGATATGTTGAATCGCGTGCTTATCCTGTATGCACTTTGGCGGTCTCTTACATTTTCTCATGACGCAATTCATGGGACAACAGGACTCCTTCCTCAATCTGTTGTACAATATCTCGATGATACATATGTTCGACGTAAAATCGCATAACGTGTAATAACGTACATGATCGAAAGAGCGACATACTATTGCAAATTGGCCCGTGCAATCGCCGAGAAACCAAAGAGTGAGGTTACGTTTTTCTTTTCTTCGCGCATTTGTTCACGAAACGTTTTTTTTTTTTTTTTTCATTTTCGTCGCTCTTTACGAATCGTGAAAATCGTCGTGATGAATAATCGCGCGATGCACGTTGACAAGCAAGTTTTTCATAATACGACGATACCACGATACGTACTTGTCGAGCGTCCATTGTTCCTCGCCACCGTCCTTCATCATCGACAGAGCTTGGCAAAAGTGTTGACCGACGTCTCTGAGATGTCGCGTGTCTAGATGTAATCCCGCCAGAGGGCCTTGATCGCATCCGCAAAAACTGCTCTCCATTGTGTAACTTCTGTCGATAAAAAAACAAAGAAGGCGAGGGGGGGGGGGGGTAAAACGTCTCGTCATGCCGGTGCGTCAAAGTGATTTATAATTACGTGCGAAAAAAAAGTGATAAAGCAAATAAGTGCGATGATCCAAAGGCCGACGGAGCACTTTTTAAAATGTTTCGTCATCGCGCCATTTTGAACGAATCGAATTACATCGTTCTCTCGAAAATGCAATTTTCATGTGATATCGGATAACGAATACGTAATAATCGATGTACGAGAGAAAAAATGACGTGACGAGAAATCAAAGTGTGATGTCTGAACTGTGCGATTGCGATAGTACCTAGAAACGCCGAGTTGGCGCCATATGGCGACCCTGGCCGTGGATTCCTTGTGTCTCTCGACCTTGAAGGAACACAGAGGCAGAGCAAAAGCTGGAGATGTTTTCTGCATTAGACGCGGCAACATCTGGTGTGTAAAAACAGTACGAATGGAAATTTGAGAGAAACGAAGGTCGGTTAAGAATTTCCGGTGATACTTTATTCATTGCGATGTATTGTGCCGCTTCGGACGAGAATAATCATATTTACCAAATATTGTACCGGCTGGTCGGCTTTAGCGCGATCCAGCGGGCTCCAAGAACCCGATTTTGAACAACCGAACAGAAAAACATTTTTTCTCCTCGAATGACCGTGGTAATCGACAAATACGTGCGGCGGTTTTTGCAACACCCTGCTGCAATATTCCATCAGACCCTTCGTGTGGTATATCACAGGGTGTAGTATCTGGTTAGGGTTGCTCCAACGTCTGTTAAGATCCTCGTTAGTGAGGCCATACCGGTTGCTGAAGACAAAAATAGAAACGGCTATTATGCTCGCTCATTCTTTGAGAAAACAAAAAAAACATCGTGCACGTACAAGGAAGAAAGCTCGTCGGGTATGTAGCTATAAAATCGTGGATTATACAGGGTGGCCCAAAACTCGATGTTAATAATTTAAAGCTTTAAAAGAGCTCGCGGCTTTTCAAATTGGAATTTCATCCGCGATTTTAGACATCCCGTATATGCATATACTGTATTAGTGCATTTTCGCGAATGCAACGAAGCGCATCTGCGTGTTTAATCAAGTCAAAAAATATAAATAATTAGACTCGTCGAACAACTTCACATCGTTCATTAAATTTTTTTTTGTCCAACATAACCTCACTTTTGATACAAAAAAATGTCCCGTGGCAATCAATGATTGTTTTTTAACGCTCAAATTGCGGACAATTAAATCATCGAGTGAAATAATGAAATCGATCGAGATAATGATTGAAAGCGATGATTCAAGAATGGTAAACTTGGCATATCGTATTGAGAGATCATTTAAAGATTCCAAAGCACGATTGGGTAGTGGAAGGACGTTTCCGGCAGCCGGAAGCGTCGCTGGCTTCGCGACGCGATCGTCGCGCTACGAACATGTCGCGGAAGTCGACGAGAAGCTTCGCGTGTGTCGCGCATAGCAATAGTAGGCTAGTACTGCTTGGTAACTGACGACGATTTACGTCCTGTTGCTTTTGAGCGTCGTTCGCCATTTCCTCCGAGCGCTTCTCGCTTCGTCATATCTCGAGACATCTTTCTCGTCTCATCGCGAGCATGGGGATCAAATCGACTAAATCTCTGCGTCAAAAACAGTACATCCGGCGTGATGGAGAGAATCGTCGAAACGTGTCGAGTAACAAACAACAACGTTTATTCGAGTATTCACGAGAAACGAGAAAACATTGTCGACAGAACGTGCGACGTACAGCAGTACGAACTCGAAAATAAACTCGGATAATTTACTCCCTACAAAATCGATCGAGCTCCTGGCAAACTGGAAATTGCCCTCTCTTTATGCTTTCGCGTGCAAAGGCGAGTTTTAACGTTCGTTCGCCTCGTTCGATCCTGATTTTCGTTTTGCCGTGGTAAACGACCACGATGGATAATCATAACAGTATCTTCGCTCGTTTCTTTTTGCCTTTGTTTCATCGCGAAGCGTCTTCTCGGAGGACATTTGTCGGCGAAGCCAGCAGAGATCGCGAGATCAAATATATATTTTCAACGTTTACTTTGATTCTCGTTTCTTTTTCCCCTTCATTGTTTCGCGTCGCATTAAACACTCGTGAGAAAAAAATCGAACGCAGTCATCGTCGATGAGAAACGAGAGAAAAGAATTACGACGGGAGAGCGACGAGATCCTAACCTCACTCTTGTTATTACGAAGCGTGTTATCGAGCTTAGAAGAAAATACAGAGTGAGAGAGAGAGCCAGGAAGTGGCGCGGGGGAGGGGGGGGGGGGGGATTATTACGTTTGCTCGGTCACGTAACAATATAATTCGAGTCAGTGGACTCTCTTGGCGGAATAAATATAGATATACATCGATATAAAGACGGATATGAGAGCGGATCGTTGTCGCTGTCCAATTTCAGACACTTCCGTTAGTTCGCCATTCATAGTTCCTTTCTCCTTCCATTTCACGCGATAACGCGCGTATGCAAATTCCAAAGGCACGCGGGATCGAATACGATAAAAATTGATGCAACACGTTTGAATTATCCATAATAATCATCGACTCTGAGAGGGCCGAGTCATCGCTGGTAAAAAAAGACGAAGAAGCATCGTAATAGCTACGCGTTTCTAACCTCTTTCGACGAGTATCGCGCGTTATTTAACATCGTAAAGTTTTAATTCTCACACCGAACGAGTCGGAGAAAGACTCGAAGGCTGAAAGGATTAAGTGATTCTTTATAGGAAACATCTTCGGAGATACCGCGAGAGAGAAGCGTTGGCGGTATCGCGAGAGAGAATGTTTATATTTTCTCGCGAGAAGAGTCGAGATGAGAATGCGAAAAATAGGGAGAGAAACGGCGCGAATCTAGGCGTCCGATGTAATGGCCCAGCATCGGTCTAAGCGCGCGAGATCTCCGCGCGTATAAATACGCTGCAGCAGGCAGACACGTCCGCCTAAAAGGGAAACGTGTATATACGAACAAATATATATACAGGGTGTCTCAAAAATGCTGATAATAAAACGCTAAATCGGAGATGAAAAACGCGAAAAACTTTGACGATTGATAACTCGTCAGGTTTTGGTCGTACAGAAAAATACCGAAATACACTTCCGCTCGGAATTTCATGCCGATCCGCCTCGAACGATTAACGTCGAGGTTTTTTTGGTCACCCTGTATATGGTTCGTACATAGAATCTCGGAGAATCTCACAGAGAGCAATATAATCCTCCCGAGGTTTCTGCGCATGAGAAGCGCATAAGCTCGGCAGCTCGAGAACAAGAGAGACGAGCACATCGCGAGAGTCCTCTTTGCGCTGTAAAAGACAACGCGATAGAGAAAGAGATATATAGCGAGTTCTCTTCGATGTCAATGACTCGAAACCCTGAGAGCCTTGACCGCGAACTTCTGCTCTCATGTTGAGGAATATAATGAAATAGAGATTGGAGGCAATGTGGATCGGTCAAACTGAAATATCGCGCTCGTATTTTCCAACGTGGATCCATTAGTTTCAGTCTCTATCGCACAGGAGATGGCGCTGTGGATTATCATTTTTCGGAATCAATACGCACCCCCATATCTAAACGTTATTTCATTTCCGGTCATTAACACTTTTTGTCTTTTTCGAACACATTTTCACATTTTCCAAGACGAATCGTAGTTGCGTTTCCGAATTTTCGACGCTCGATGGATAATCTTAATCGCGAGTGTGATCCGTATTGCCCCGACATCCTGACCGTGAGAGACAACGTTCCAAGACGCGTGGTAGATGCAGAAAGTGTACCGAGAGCAAAGTATCACAGCGCAGGGGGCTTTGAGCAAAAGGCAGACATGTAAATAGTATAGGATCAAGAGGAGAAGAAGAAGAAGCGTGCGAAGCTTTGCTGACCCTTCGCTCCGTCGTTGCTATATACGAACGATATAGAGAAAGAAGGACAGAGAAAAAGTGAGCGAGAGAGATTGTGAGATAGGACGCCGAGTACTTCATTAGCGTACACTGTAATCTCCGTGTGGTGCAAGGACCTTCGCGCTGTGGCTCGAGCCGCAGTGGAAACAGAAGTTTCTTTCTCCTTGGTTCAATCTCGGCGAGAGAAACGAGAAGCCAAGAAAACACTCTGCGATTTTCGGCAACACGCTGGCTTTCCCTCTGTGCCTCTTATTTTTCTCATTCATCACAATAATCAAACGTACGTTGGAGAAAAAACACGATGTCGTCATTTTCGAAAAATTGCCACCCGTTATATGTTGAAAACTAGTTCACGCCGTTTCGTTCACCGAGGCGCAAGATGCCCGTTCGTATGAACGCTGCGTGGTAATTTATCGCGTACTTGCGAGTAAAAAGCTCGAGCTGATTACCCACCGAGTGTATTCCGCTTTATCGGGTGTGAGACTCGTCACGTATGAAGAAATTTCGTATCTGAAACGACGGAGAGTCTTGAAAGGGGAGGATAGGAAACATCTCACGAACGCGATGAGAGCGCGAGATGTCCGCGTCCGCGCGGCGCTGCCGCGGAGGCGAGCTGCGAGGATTCTTCGTTCGTTAGAGAACGAAACTTATGGGGGATCGCTGTAATGTTATACAGGTGTGCGCTTGTACGTATATAACGTATTCTAGGTTATTTCGCCGCGCGGCGGAAAGATCTGCTTGACCACGTTCGGAGAGTTCCTTTTCTTGGAATGACAAAAAGAAGGATGCGAGAGGGAAACAGATAGAGAGAGAGACTAGCGTTGAGGGCGCCTCCGGAAAAAGCGACGGCGACGCGTAGGGAGTAAAAAAGGAAGGAAAAAAAAGAGAATCAGTGTGTGCCAGAGCGCACGCTTTCTCGCTGCTCCTCGCGATTGTAAAGCAAAATCCTTGGGGCAACGAGAGAAGGAAGAAGAGCAATGAAGGAAGAGCAAATGGTCTTCGCTTTTTCTCTCCCTCTCCTTTGTCTCTCGTTCTTCATCGCGAATTCTTTCGGCACAGCGCCCTCTGTAGGCTATGATACGCACGCACACTCTCATTCTCACGGACACGGCTTTCTCGTCTTCTTCATCCGTTTCTTTGGATCTTTTCAGCGCGGGCTATTTGCAAACACACACGGAAAAAAATGATTCGTGAAAAGTGATGACTGATGTTCAAAAATCAGTGGGGAATAGATGAGCATATGCAGTTTTACACTGTAAACTAATCACATTACTGAACCTCCATTAAAAAATAATGGATCAGGCGTGCTTTTTTACCATTTGAACTCGAAGAAATGCAGTTGTAAACTGTAAAAATCCCTAATGATCACCGTTAAAAAGTAAATAGTAGAAGTTACATATTAAATATAAAATATCGCTGTACTTCAGACGTAAAACATACAGGTTACCGAAGAAAAATTGAAAAATATATTTGAAAAAATAACGGTGAGATTCAACTGGTATTCACCGATTTAAACCATAAAATACTTCAACGAGTGAATGTCAAAATAGAGATTAAATTTCATTAACATGTGGTATTATCTGCTGAAAAATGCAATACGTACAAATTTAATTTTTACAGTGCCGATTGTCATTTCCTAATGAATCGTCCGAAACAAATTTTAATAGTGGATTGTTGGTAAATACTAATACGAATACTTTGCACATATTAACGTGATTACATTTGCAAAATTTCAATGCGCTTACTGAAAATTACAACAGGCATTCGGCATTTCACCGCGTATCCCCGAATTTTTACAATGTACACCGTAAACGCGTGGACGCGTCAGCTTGGCCACGCATTCATTGGCCGCAGCGCGGCGCATTGCCACGATCTCGCTCACAAACGATCATGAGCCAGGGAGAACATATAATAGCAGCATAGCAACGATAATTATTGTCCTCGACTTTAGGAGGATTTTTGCTATACCTGGATTGGTTAATTGAAATTATTTTTTACTTTATCTATAGCAATGACAGATACAAATTAAGCATTCCACAATGCAGTACTTGTGGGAAATTACAATTTTCCAAAATGTTATAAGCGATTTTTGAAGTTATATCCATTTTGGTGATTGAGAACAAAAGTATTTTTAAAAAGATTGATTGGTATTTTCCTAACGATACATATATATATATATATATATATATATATATTTAATCTGTGAAAATAATGGTGTTAGATTAACATAGAGCTATTCACTGTCTGCATTATTTGCTATTTCACAGTGTATAAATTTGTCAATCGAGTCGTTCATTTTATACAATTTTTAAATGTAAGAATTTGTGGGTTGGTTCGTGTACTTCTTGCAGGTTCACATTGTAAAAACTCGTGGGTTGATTTGTCTACTGTTCACAATTTCACATTGAACAAAGGGGTGCGTCGCTTCATTTACTGTTTACAAGTTCACATTGTAAAAAGTCGTGAGTCGGTTCATCTACTATTTTCAGTTTCACATTGCGAAAATTTATCAATCGCTTAGCATAAACTCAGTAGTCATACAGTTCTTTGTGTGAAACGTGGCGTGTACTTTTTACAGTTTTACGTAGCAAATATCAATGGTTTCGTACCGAGAGGCGCTAGTAATGTGAAACACAGTACATTTTGATGGGATTTCCATAAAAATTTACGGGATTTTTTTTTCCGTGCAGATACAAGCGAGAATCGCATACGCTCACAATTAAGCATACCGAACGTCTCCAGAATCGATGGTAATCGTTTCGGGATGAAAATCCGAGTCGAAATGTATTTAAGCACTTTCTCGTACGACCAAAACTCGCAGAGTTATCGGTCGTCAAAGTTTCGGCCAATCGGACGCGCGCCCTCCCCTCCCCCGCGCGAGCGCGCGCCACCCATTGGCCCGACCGTCTCGCGACGGAGCGTCGAGTCGTCAGCGTGCAGTTTTGGGGCGCCCTCTACATGGTTAATACTCACATATGTATGCACTGTTCAATCTTTTGCTGAAAGACTGATGACTCGAGAATCCACTCGATTATATTCGCCCGCGAGTCTCTCGTAGATCTTTCAACGAACTATACTAGCCATTCGTTCTAAGAATATCTCTGAACTCGCCCGCAGGATTTTAAGCTCCCTTCCTCATCCCTCGCTCTTTATCTCCCTTGTTCTTTCGCGGTGTGTCTCAGGAGGAACTTTGAAACCTGAATGATCGCCGGTCGGGATCCTGTGGCTGTGCGGGCTTTTCGAGATCACTCGAACGAGATAAATCGACGATCGATCATTCGAAATCTCTCGACAACGAGTATGCGCGCTACGAGCTCGTATATTCTTCATCGAAAACTGACTGAAGAATTTATTACAATATCGCGTAATTGCAGGTACGTGGAGATGGCTAGAGCGTAAATGAAACCCTCGAGAACGTGTTCGCGTTCGAGAAACCAACGATAATGCTAGTATACGATTTTTCGTGTCGTTAATAAAAACAGAGGAAAAATAGTGGCGCGGGGCATAGCGCGAAAAATCTTCGACGGAATGACTCCGTCATAAAGAGGAAAATAAAAGATGGCGAAAATGAGAGGAAAAAAAATCAATTCGGCAATACCAGGAAATTCCATTATAACGAGATATACGAGTTTGAGACGGAGGGGTGACCGTGTTGACCCTGAATAAACGAAGGTGTTACGAAGAAGGGTATAAAACGAAGGAACCGTAAAAAAGCTTTAAAAAAATTATATACACAATATGTATATAGACGCGAAGGACCGAAGGAGAGAACACCCCGAAAAACTTTGCCAAGCCGCCTGCGACTGATCTACGAAGAAAAAAAAAAGTGGAAACAAACCGTCGACGAAATTTTCGTTCAGCGACGCGTCTCGGCTATTGAACGAAGAGAAAAGGAAGAAAAAGAAAACGAACGAGAGAAAAAAAACGAAAGAGCAAAGTTATCGGGATGCTGAAGAAATTTCGGAATACTTCGTCGTCTGGTGAACAACACAGAAGTCAGAAATGGAGCAGGCTTCGAACGTTCCTCGCCTGTTATCTCATTTCCCCTCGATTTTTAGCTCTGTTATTCATTTTCTGCAATTAATAATCATCGCTGCAGTTTTTACAAGAAGAACGTACAAAAAAAAAGCATTTTAAAAAATTTCAAAAGTAAAAGCAAAGTTTTTTGATACCAAGAAGAAAAGGGCGAATGTCTCGTCCATCATCTGTGCCTCTCTCGTTTCTCTTTCTTTACTATTCGCTCTCCGAACATTCCTCCGCAGTGCCTACAAGTGGTCCCAAAACTGGATGCTGATAATTTAATGCCACATTGGTCCTCCTTGAGCTATTGATAAATAACAGTCAAACTTTGACGGTTGATAACTCGACAAGTTTGTAGGTCGCACGAAAAATCACTGAAAAAAAATTTCGAGGCGGAATCTCATCCTGAATCCGATTTTTAAATTAGTGACGTCGAGTTTTGAGACATCCTGTACAGTGACGTTTGACGCACTCACACGCGAATGCTCGCGTAAAAGAAAATAGCGAGCAAGTATAAATACCGGATTGCCAGCTCTTACGAAGCCGCCTATACATAAATACATATCATTCATCCTTATATATACATATATATATATATATATATGTATGTACGTATAACGAGAAGCACCAGTTTCTAAATATAGCTGAGAAAATGTACGAGTCTATATTCGCTAGAGGGCGGTCATGTGTAGGCGCTCGCATGCGAGTTACCGCGGGGGAATCGCATTCGAGAGGCTTTTGCTTCTCCGCGAGAGAGCGTGGGTGGTCCAGCCGAAGAGAGATGCATTGGTGCGTCCTGCCGGTGCAGGTAATCAGAGACGTTTGAGCGAGGCCGTGAGAGAAGAAGTACAGAAAAATAAAAGGGGCGAGTTTCGTCAATCCTAGTCCTGTTTCTTTCGCAACGCGAGAAAAAAAAAATTTTCCATTCAAATTAATAAAACAAAACCGACTCTTCCGAAATACATATTTGCCCAAAATACGTCCACGACGTTTTTACGTACTCCTCGTTATCCCCGGACTTCCGCCTACCGTCGTAAGTCGGTACTTTTGATGAATCGACAATTGCGCAGCGAGATCAGTAACGTGAAATTTGTATCTGGACCGTTTTCATCAACCGAACATCTTTGGACGATTTTCCGAAAAGACTGCACTGAAATGCCGTTATTTTTCTCGAAAAAGACTTGACAAACGATCGTAACGGATAAATACGGTTTTCCATTGAATCTACACGATGACGAATATTTTTAGCGTATGCGCGTCTCGCTAAATGGACACCATTTCACTGCATACCTCGGACGTCCCGAGTTCTCGCACTGTACTTGCATTCCACCGGCTCAGGGAACGTGACATTGACGCAACGACCACCTGCTTGCGTCTCACACGTTCTGTACAGGTGCTGCTCCTTTATATATAAATATATATATGTGTTTATAATTTTGGAAGCTTTATAATACATCGATATTCGACTGTTTTCGAGGCTTGCACCCATAGACTGTCGACGCATCTTTCATCATGAAAAATGGAATTAAATTATTCGCGTCCCTCGTCTCTTTGGGTCTTTTTCCCCATTTTTTTTATCGCGATTTCGTCTTCATCCTTCTCGCACGACTGTAGGCTCCGCGCAAAGAAGATTCTCGTGAGACGTATAATATAATCGCGAACGAAAGAACCAATCGACCTTGCGGCGTAAATTTTTGCCCAACGGACAGCAGACGACTCGACCCTTCCGACTCGGTTTCACACATCACCACCTGCTGCACCACGGGAGGAACGGAAAAACGAGTTTTCTCGAGGCATTTTCCTCGTGTTTTTCTTTTTCACAAAAACAGCGATTATTTTTTTATTCTTGTCGAATTTTCATCATGAAATTATCGTTTTTCCAATAGAGACACCGAAAATGGTCATTTTCGCAAATAACGATATTGAAAAGTAGTTGATGAAGCGTTGAAAAGTCGGAAAAATGTTGATAAAATTTTTGCGATTTCGCGAAAAAATCGTACGAAAGACGCGACGTCAATTCCGTCTTGTGTTTTTCGAGTCTTCGCCTTTGCATTATAAATTTTGGTCCCACACAGCTTCCGTCGACGTCCGCGAAGCTGCGACGAAAATGGTTGTTCCTCTAATTTGCCTCGAGTCGTTGATTACCGTATGGTAAAAGAGTACACCGCAGAGATTCTCTTATTTTTCTCATCCTCCGTAAATTTCCACTACACCGCCGCTGGGTTTCTCTCTCTCTCTATCTGTATCTGTATCTTTCTCTCGAAGGAAGAGCAAAAGTAGTTTAGTGATCGGTGGAAGCCTTAAGAGGGAAGTGAGGGTGCTTTACAACGTCTCTCCTTCTCTCTTTCACTTTCTCGTTCTCTCTCCATGTTTTTCCACGGCGCGGAGCTTGAAATAGACCTGCACCGCCGTGGAATCCCCCTGTAGGATCGCTCGAACGAGAGAAAAAGAGATCAGAACGACGTCCGCGCGAACAGGAACGGCAGACTCGCTCCTCGTCCTTCTTTTTTTCTTCTTCTTCATCGTCTTCTTCTTCTTCTTCTTCTTTTGCCTCTCGGTTGCGACGTTGCTCGCTATAACCCCTTTACATCCATTCGTTTTTTCGTAGTTGAGAAAAAAGAAAAGAAAAAGAAAAAGATCGTGCACAGACGAAAGATAAAAGAGGGAAGGGAGCAAGAAGTAGAAGAAGAAGAAGAAGAAGTAGCTCGCGTCTTTGAAAAGTTGCTCCTAGGCGACGAGTCGTCCACGGTTTGCGCGAGTTGCAGCCAGTGGGGGGGGGGGGGGGGGGGAGCAAAAAAAGGGAGCGTAAAAATAAAAATGCAATGTTGTTGTGGAAACTTTTGTTTCCACGCGAGTGAAGCTCACGGCCGAGACTTTTTTTCCTTCTGTAATTCAACGTTCCCGAGTGGATTTACTTCGTATTTATTCGGCAACCGTTTATAACAGCCATTAAGTATTTATCGCATGTTAATAATTCAGTTTAATGATAATAAACATTGATGATTCGATGATTATTATTTCAAAAAATTGTAATCCCGTCAAACCGTATGAAAACTTTTATCAATCACGTTCGATCCGTGATACATATACAGGGTGTCGCAAAAGTGGATGCTGATAATTTAAGGCTACATCGGGGATACAATTCCAAGACGAAAAGTCCTTGAGCGCTCCGCGATCCGACGATTCCCCGTTGAGTTATTAATTAACGAAGCTGGGCCAATAGGACGCGCGCGATTGTAAATCGTTCGACTGTTCGTAACTCGTTGGGTTTTGGTGGTACAAAAAAATAGTTGAATACATTTCGACTCGGAACTTCGTCACGGATCCAACTTTCGATTTTCGACATGGAATTTTGCGTCACCCTGTATATATTCGTATAAATATATATGTATATATGCAGGACGTGTGTTTATTCGCGTAATTTGATTGCATGTCAGTGTCGGACTTTTCCTCTCTCGCTCTCTCGATTCCAGGGGGGAAAAAAAACAAGCCCGAGAAATTTCTCGCACAAATCTCCCACCGGCAGAGAAGGAAGACATCTTCGCCCCTAGGGCACGATTGTCGTGTTGACCCTTGCTTCCCGACGTGGCGAACAATCCGAGAATTCAATGAGCTCCAACCTCGAGTTCGATGAACTTGAAAATCCGACATTGAAGTATTTCACACCGTGTGAATCGAATAATTGCTGTGTCTTTTTTTTTTTTTAACAAATTGCACCGAATTTTCGAAAAACTGCGATAATCAGCCACTTTTCGCTGCGATTCCGCATCGTCTCGTGTGAATTTCGTCCCGATCTGTCGGTCCGTTTCGGTAAATTTACGTTTCGAAATTCGCGCGATTATAACGCGAGGCATGTCTCTCGGACTCTTTGAAAAAAATCTCGCGCCTCCGTCGCGCTGTGCCTCTGATAAATTAGCGTCGTGTTTCACGTATGGCCCCACGCGAGATAAGTTATGTGGGTATTATGTGTACAGTGCATAAACATGTATATACAAAAGACGGAATTCCATGTTGCACTCTGCGTCTGCACACGTGTATGAAGGGTCGCGTTTGCAGCTTTTGCGCGACGAATACGATCGTGGCGTTTATCGTGTGTACTTTGAATTATCGTACCAACGAAAAAAAAAAAAAAAAAATTCCCTCGCAGCACACACTCTGTGCGCGTACACATTAGGGTGTTTGATCATCAAAAAACACGAGTGTCGACTCTGGTCCAAGGTGAAAAAGCGACGTCAAACGATGCGAGAAGCCTTTTTCACGAAGGTAAACAAACTTCAGCTCGATCGCGGACTGCCTCGACGGAGAATTTAATTTAACGCGAGACGTCGCTTTTTTTTTCGCATACGCGCGAAATTCTTTTTTTATCGTTCGCGTTTTCGCTATTAGAAAAATCGAAAGAAATTTTTCCGAGAAACAAAACACTCCGGCGTGCTTGTACATTTATCATTATTTCATTAATCTACACGCGAGATTCGACCTTTCGCTGGGGGAATGAAATCGGCGAGATGAAAAAGAGGAGCTAGAGTTTCCATAGGTGATGTTTGTAGGGGCGGGCGGGCGGCGGAGAAAGATTGAGAGAGGCTGGGAAGAGCTGAAAGGACGAGCTGATAGGCGATCTCGCGCGTCGGGAAGAGGAATAACAAAACGAGGAGGCTCGAGCGTCGGAGAGGAGAGATCCCATCGACTTCCATACTGCCTAAGAGAGACTATTATACTTTAATATATACCTGTACCTGTATACATATATACATATATATACATATATATATATCGTCGATGCGCGAGGTTTGTGCGTGTGTCAGGACGAATAATAAATTGCCGGAGACTTTGGTATACGACCTGTCGACGTAAAAACTCATTATTATTATTTTCTCTAATTATACACGATCCAAATGGCCGTTCGTCAAGCTTTTTTTTTCTTCTCCCGCTTTTCCTCTCCCTCGATAATCTCGTTCTCTATAAACGGAATATCGCGGCGATACCGTCGATCGCATATTCGTAAAACTTCGCGTCTTTCTTCGCCGTTGTTCCGCGCAATTACCGAAAAAAGAAAAAAAAAAGAAAAAACGATGCGAGTAACGCGGCCGGCGATTCGCGCGAGAAAAAATCCGCGCGGAAGGAAAAAAACGTTGTCCGTCGTCATCGCCTTGTTTCCGTCGCATCTCGCGATCGTTTTTTCTCCATCGCGTTTCATCATCGTTAATATTCCTCGTGGATGTCGTTTTCAACCGACGGTGAATGAATCATCCCGGCGAGCCTGCTGCGGAGGAACGAAAAGTCGGACGAAGGGAGCTCGGGCGCGCGCGTAGCGGACGACGAGGACACTCGCGACGCCGCGCGGAACGTACAATAAAGAGGAATCTGACGAGATCGAGCGTGGCGCCCCCTACCCCCACCCTCGCAGCGCGCTCCTTCGGCTCTCGCGTGTATCGCTCGGGCGGAAGACTCTTAAGGGCGGCCACGAGGCTACGCGAGGCCAGTTCGAGAACGCGAAGCTCGACTCTCACATCCGGTCTTCCGTACGGAGAAAACGGAAATCGATTCGATATTTCAATTTATATATATATATATATAAATATACACACACGTAGATTTATATACAAATCAATCGAATTTCGCTACTCGTTGAGCGGTTTGACACACGAACAAAGACTCGCCGAACGCACACACACGCGCGCACACACAAAAAACGGCCTCAATCATGAAGATCTGCGTCTGTCTTCTCGTCATCGCGAGCGCCCTTGCGTCAGGTTGGTGAAGTTTTATCTCTTCTTCTATCTATTTTTTTTCTTTCATCGTCCGTTCCGCACGTCGTATTCTAACCTCGTTCGAGAGCTTTCATTCTCTCACATCGAATTTACGTCGAAAACGGAAGAGAGTAGCTTCGAAAAATGACTTTTGAATTTTCGAAAAAACAAAAAAACAAATACGAAAATACAAATTTGTCGCGTTCTTTCGCATTTTTCTTTCCGCATGACCGCGACGATCTTGCTTCAACGTTTGCGCGTTTCGAGCGCGTCACGTTGGCCACACGACTCGTAAATTAATGGAATTAGAGGTCGGACTTTGTGCGCCACGCGAGTCACGAGACGGAAGATTCCGTCTTACGATCGTTGGCTTTTGTACGCTCGCCGGTCGCTGGACATACACACGCGCGTGTGTTCGCATCTGTTTTCGTATATACAGGACGATTCGGCGCAGCTGGCGAGCTTTGCAACGGCGGATTTCGGACGACGTTCGGAATCGAGACGCTCGACCTTTTTTTCCGATTCTCTCGCGAATTTCATCTCGATTCTCGATACTTTTCAAACGAGCGGTCGTTTCTCGCGATTTTAAAACGAGAGAGAGCAGAGTCGGACCGAAATTTCCGTGGCGTTTTGCTTCGGCGATGTTTATTCGACGAAAACATCCGCCCAGCCCGTGTTTAACCTCAAATTCGGCGATTCTATCTGTTCCCGTTCAGAGGCTATCGAAAATGAAGAAAAACCGAATCTCTTTCTGAATCACCCTGTATATGCATCATTCATTGCGCGCAATAAACTTCTATTGGACTTCCTTTTCACTCTGCGTTTCATCCGAGCTCGTCTCGCGCGGCAGACGCGAGAAAACGAATTTTTCAAAACCGCGTGCAACGATGTACGACACCCGGTATATGTTTTTGTGAAACATCGAAAGTCGCGGAATCGTCGACGAGAGTTTTGAATTTTTCGAGAAAACCCGAATTTGAGAGTAAAATGCGTATACCGAGGTTTTCTCTTTGTCTTCTTTACCATCCGAGCTGATAAATGTACGCGCGACCAAACCCCCTTCGATTACAGCGGGTAGTATCGTTTTCCGCCGACTATAATTATACGTACATGAGCGAAGCTCGCGAGAACAGGACTAGACGTTTCAAGGTCCCGGGGTCGTTTACCACCTGTATCGCCGGTTTTGCCGCGGTGTACTTGCAGCCGCAACGAGAGAAAAAGATACAGCGTGCCGCCGCGGTTCGTATTTGTCGGATCGCAATTAAAGTTCCCTTTGTTACCGACGTGATACGGATGTTGAAAAAATGTAAATGTTTGAAACAATCCATTCTCTCGCTCGAAACTTTTCTTCATTTTTTGAGAAACAAAGATTCCATCGAACTCGATCTAAATCGAAAGAGGAAAAAATATCGCGGTAATCGATTAAATAAAAAAAACAATTCAACTTCAACGCTCAAAATAAAAATGATAATAACAACGATGCCGTAAAGGGGGAGCCGAAACGGTCTTTCATCGGTGACTCACGAGCTCGTAAAACCCGTGAGACCTCCGATCGTCTTCGTTCTCCCTTCCTCGCGGACTTCCGGTGTGCGCGAAAAATTATCCTCGCGCCTCTTCGGCAATCTCGCGATCCGCGATACATAATAATGATCGGCGAGCAACGCGTGGGATTCGTGCGTACGCGCGCGTGGAATAACAATCGAGAATTTGAAAAAAAACAAAAAAAACCCCTTAAAACCGTCGCAAAACATCGAAGGACTGGAAAAACTGGAAAATCGCGGAGATTTTCGGTGCGGAGATCTCTCGTCGAACGTCCATTACCGCGACGATTTATTAATAATTTTTTATCCCTCCGTGCGTCGTACAAGATTGGTTCTCGAGTGAAAAAAACACGAGGAGAAAAAAAAACGAAGCGTTACAGAAGAAGAGAAGAAAAATCGAACGTCTAGACCGCTTGGAATTCGTGCTGCATTCTTCTGCTTTTTTTTTGTCCTCCCTCGTCCTTCTCCGCTCGTCTCGCTGTATCGAATTTTCGTCGTCTCCTCTCCCAGCCCCGGCTCTCATCTCCGTCGTCAACTGGAATTGCCGGACGAGGCACGCTTGTCGGAAATGTCTTTACAGCTCTCCCTCCCCCTCTCTCTCTCTCTTTTTCTCTCTTCGACTTTCGTACAGAGTCGAATGGTGAACGTGCCTCGAAGTGACAATCATTCGGTCCGAACCCTCTCATTGCCCGCTCCTTCCCTCTTTTTCTCTCCGGCACTTTTGCATCCGCGTATATAATTCCACACTTATCTCATATGCGAGCCCGCTCGTTCACTCCCCCCCCCCCCCCCCCCCCCCTCCCACGACGTATGTAATTTACTTCCATCGAGCCAAAGAGAAAAAAAAATCCGCCAAATATCCCGCCTCGATGAGTCGAAACGAGCAAAAACAACCAAAACTCTCCCGCCCATCGATTTTCCTACTTTCAACGTCATTCGACCTTCCTTCGTCTCGTTTTTCCTCTCTGGGTCCTTTATTTTTTCTCTTAATACCGCCACATCGCGATAAGACATCTTTGTCTCGCGACGAAGAGCCTCGCGTTTGAGTCTCGAGAGCGAGAGTGTGAAATTTCCATTTCCTTCGTCGTTCGGTGCTTCGAGAGGGCGCACGCGGCGCTCTCACGGAATTCTTTTTGTTTATCGACAATGTCGGACCGTTTCGAGGTCTCGCCCGTGAGAAATCTCGTTCGACCAATCTCTCGACTCTCACGAATTATTTCCTACCCTTTTTGTGCAAACATAAACAGGTGGAACGGGCGAAATAAAAAAAAAAACATGCTATATAATTGAGCCGCCTCGCTCGAGATAACGCTCTCGAGTTTTGTCTTATCTTTCGTTGAAAGCGAGAGCTGATAAGTCGCCACGTTGAGAAAACGAAAATGCGTTTCGGGCGAAACGACGAGCGCTGGATTTTTTCATTCATTTTTCTATCCAACGCTTTTTTAATCGAGATGGCAAAGAAAAAAAAGTCTGAGGGAAAATTGAACGAGAGACACGTGGGTTCCCACGTGACTGTCGCATTCCGACATCATTCTCAATTCCAGCCTTCCTTCTTTCTCCTCTCGCTCGAAGAAATGTTCCTTGTTGGGAAACGCAAATATGGAAAAATGAAAAAAAAAAAAAAAAAAATACGCTTCACACGAGGCTGGGGAATTTTGTTGAATTACGAGATGAAACTTGTTTGTTCGTTCTTCGTGTTTCTCGTGGAAATATCATACACGAGGGCAACGACGAAAGGAAGAGTGAAACGATGATGCAAAGTGTGCTTGTGCACCTACCCAAACAGACCGGATGTATAAATAATTCATAAAGCATACAAACGCCTTTACGCTCATCTCCCATGACACGCGGTATTATCCAGCATCGGACTTTTTCTCGTGTGTCAATATCATAGCGTGTAGTTGTATTTTTTCATTAAAAAAACAAAAATTCAAACCATTTTTGTCCGTTCGAAGGCTTGAATATTTTTTTGTAAATTTTTCATTCGCGATCCATTGGAAATTCGCTCGAAAAAAAAACAAAAAAATATGAATACGTTTTTGAGTGATTGAAAAAAAATTTGAAAAAAAATTATAAAGAAATGGAAAATGATTTTGTATCGACAGGTCAAAGAATAACGACCATCCAGCTGGATGGTGTGCAATATTTCATCTCGAGAATGAACCCCTACAGTCCGGAGCTGAATTATTTTCTCGCCTATCAATACTGCCGCTCGCTCGGCCTCCAATTAGCCTCGTTCGAGACGAAGGAAAAGGCCGATACGCTGACGGAGTATCTCCGAAACGCTGGTTACACGAAATACGATTTCTGGACGTCGGGCAATAAACTCGGTACGGATATGTTCCTGTGGATGAGCTCGGGTTTGCCCTTCAACGTAACGTTCGACTACATGCGCAGCAGACCCGGTAACAGGGCTGCCGATGTTCCACCCGGCACGGAACCCCAGAGGGTAGCGCGTGAGAGGTAAATTACGAAAACGAATCTTTCACTCGCATTCCTGCATCAAGGTTTTTGCTCGGATTCGACCGTTTTTTTGCGTTTTCTCACTGAAATTTCGAGTTTTCGCGAAAAACTCGACGAGTTTCGCAATCAGCGGGAAATTTCCGATCGGACAAGACTTTGAAAAGTTGAAAATTTGAAAAAAAAAATTTCGGCTCATTTTTGGCCAGTTTTCCAGAAACGTCAAAAAGTCGGAATTTCAAGTGGTTATAACTACGGTTCTATTTGAGGTATATACATTTTTTGGGGGGGTTTTGGAAAGCCCTCGAGTAGACTTAGAGAACGGTGAAAGTTAAATGTCGATAGCTAGATTGCTTCACCCTCAAAATCGATGTTGAAAATCGGCGAAAAAAACGCAAAGGGGTATGTATGGAAAAATTGGCGAAAATCGATGGTCCAACTTAAAAAATTCGCCAAAAATCGAAAAATCAAGGTATCTCGATGAACCAAACGGCACTTTGAAGCCTCAACAGTTGCGAAGAGAATGAGCACAAGTTGGAGTATCTACCTCAAAGGGGAAAAAAATGGCAATCCTTTTAGTGAACCAACTCGATCTGGCAAAAAATGGCGAAAAATTTTGGATTTCAAAAATGACTTTTAATAGTCTATATCGATGTATTTTTTCCTGCTGATTACAAAACACACCGATATTTTAACGAAAACTCGATATTTCGATCCGAAAATGCAATAATACGAATATTATCAATAAATTACTGTTTTCTCATTGAAATTTTAAGTTTTCGGAAAAAAGTCCATGTGTTTCGAAATCAGCGGGAAATTTCCGACCGGACAAGACTTTGAAAAGTTGAAAATTTGAAAAAAAAAATTTCGGCTCATTTTTGGCCAACTTTCCAGAAACCTGAAAAAGTCGAAATTTCAAATGGTCATAACTACGGTTCTATTTGAGCTATATACATTTTTTGGGAGGGTTTTGGAAAGCCCTCGAGTAGACTTAGAGAACGGTGAAAGTTAAATGTCGATAGCTAGATTGCTTCACCCTCAAAATCGATGTTGAAAATCGGCGAAAAAAACGCAAAGGGGTATGTATGGAAAAATTGGCGAAAATCGATGGTCCAACTTAAAAAATTCGCCAAAAATCGAAAAATCAAGGTATCTCGATGAACCAAACGGCACTTTGAAGCCTCAACAGTTGCGAAGAGAATGAGCACAAGTTGGAGTATCTACCTCAAAGGGGAAAAAAATGGCGAGCATTTTAGTGATTTTACTCAATTTTGCAAAAAATGACGAAAAATTTTGGAACTCTAAAATGATTTCTAATGGTCTATATCGACATATTTTTTCCCGCTGATTACGAAACACACCGGTATTTCATCGAAAACCCAATATTTCCGTCCGAAAATGCAATAATACGAATTTTATCAATTAATTTTCTAGCGGTGATAGCGGAAGCGCGGACGCTTGCGTCGCCATGGTCGCGCCGACTCTCGCGTGGCAGGCCGAAAATTGCATCGACGTGAAGGATTTCATTTGCGAGCAGACGCGATGCTATTACTACAATTACGGGAGCATATCAGTTTCGGCGACACAGGGGTAAGAGGTGAGACATTTACCCGACCGTACGAGACAACCATCGTTTCGAATATCAAAGTAAAGAGAAAGAAAAAAAACCAAAATATACAAAAGAAAGAAAGAGCAAATCAAACGAAAAAGATCTAATAACGGAACAAAACAAGGCGAGCGCCTTGGCTTGACGCGTGCACTCTTCGCCGTTGATTAATCAATTTTTGTCATCTCTTTTTCTCATTTCATCGTAGCAAAGTAGTGGTGAAGAGAGAGAGACAAATAAAAACCAAGATTCGATACTCGCGAGCTTCTTAATTTAGAGAATTATCCGTAGTTGAACGCACATTCGTACGAGACGGTTTAAAAACTCGATGGGTTTATGGACATTGACGAATTCACACGCAAACACCAACACTAAAATGTAAAACACGAGACGCTTCCCCACGCCCCTTTCGCAAAATCTCCGAAAGATTCCACGTCGACTCTGCGCACGTTTCGGTTCTCTCGGGGACGCTGAAAACGTCCACCGGCTGTGAAAAACATCGATCTAAATGGCAAAGTTTATTTTTCGTCTAATTTTATCGTACGATCGAGTCGACGTGAAATATTCGAGAGATACTTTTTTTTTTTTTTTTTTATCGAAAACTAACTGGATTAGTCCGGTAAAGCGCTTGGATAAATCATCACACGTTTGTATAGCAATCTGTATTTTTATACAAACGTGTGTAATTAACAAAACTAACACGCTGATGCTTCATTCGAATCCGAGAATACGAGAAATCATCATCGCCTCAAAGTTGCAAGGTTAAATTTTTGATTCTTCACTTTTGTGAAAATCGGCGTCATGTTTTTTCGAGCATCACGAGCGAAAATTGATTTCCCGAAATCTTGGATCGGATATCGCAAGAGATAAGAGAGAGACAGCGAGAGAGAGAGAGAGAGAGAGAGAGAGAGAGAGAGAGAGAGAGAGAGAGAGAGGGAGAAAATGCGACGTCAGATAATCAGTTTTTTGAGCTTTTCCCGAAACGACGGTTCCATCTCCGTCTTTTCTCGTTCGTTCGGTTGCAGAAGCATGAGACCGTATCTGACGACGACAGCAGCGCCGCGAGACGACACGGACGAGGACCACGTGACGAACAACAAGGATAACGGAAATACGGAGGTGGCGAGCGAATCGGGGGAAACGACGAAGGAGAAAGAGGAGAACGAGAGGTCGGAGGACGAGGAAGACGCATCGAGCTTCGACGAGAGCCACAGCGATGTCAACGCGCTAGAGACGAGCGAAAAGGAGGCGGAGGGGGGGAGCACGGGCTCGTCGACGAACGAGAGCAAAAAGCTGCAAGATCCGATCGTTGGGAGGTTAATGACGAGCGCGGTTAATTCGGGTGTCAAGACCGACGTAACGGCCCCTATATTATCGACGAGTCGCGACAACCACGAGAACGCAAAGGCGGAGATCAGCGCGGAGGAATCGAGAAAGCAGACGACTTTGAAGCACGACGAGAACGAGAAGGATCGCGAGGTTAGCATCGAGGCTGCAAAGTCAACGAGGCCGGATGACATCCCCGACATAACGAGTCTGTTTACCGACGGGCCGATCGTCAAATCGCGGAAGGAAACGGCTTTCGACGGCCTCGAGACACACGAGATACGCTCGGCGCTGCGATCGAACGCGCACGGGAAATTGGAGCACCGCGAGAGCGCCGACATCGTCGATATCGTCAGCGGCCTCGTCGGTAATGCAGAGAGCGACGTGATCAACAGCGAACTCGATGAAAATCACACGATCGGACCGTACGACTCGGTGCAAGAGGATTACGTAAACGATCAGACCGAGGATGGCAATGCCGAGAGGGAGAGAGCGTCCCTCGCTGCGTCGTTGGACATTGGAGCTCCCATCGTATCCGGTGTCAATAAGGAACAACAGGACGAAGACTCGAGCACGTTTCTTCCCGAGGCCGAGCCTGACTACAGGTACAACATGAAGTGGCGCTCAATGGGCAAAGTATTAGACCCTCCGTCCAAGTAATCGAATTATATAATCGTCGATATTATGTAATTTCGTTATTAAGTATTATTATATTGTAATACCGGCGAAATATTGACTCCGATGGCGGTTCAAGGAGAAACGATGATGAAAAAGAGATTCCCGTGGCGGATAATCCACTGCCGAGCCGAATTTGCGCGTGAATGTACAGCGTGCTTGTGTTGTGATAAAAGTGTGTGTGTGTGTGTGTATGTTTGTTTTCGAGAGAATCTTCCACCGTTGCTATATTCGGTAATTATTCGGAATCCGACCGGAAGTCGCTACCAGATTTCTTTGTGCGTTCGACCTTTCACTAAAAAGTTTCATCATTCCAGGCGAAAAAATTGCAGGCTCCTTCAGGTCTTTGGTTTGAGCTTTCGGGTGGTTTTTTTTTTCAAATTTAATCCGACGAATCCGGATTCTGTTCGCGAATGAATCTGGTGCCGATTTCCGAGTGAAAATTGCGAATGATTGCCTTATTATATTCTTATGTACGATGAAATTTTTGCAAAACTCGGTCAACGTTTCACCTCGGTTTTCTTCAACTCGTGAGAAAAAGAAAAAGATCGGAATTACGATTGACCGAGCTTTGCCAAAGTTGACGCTTCTTTTTCATTCTGTATGCAAAGAGAAAAAAAGATGACGAAGTGCGGAAGCGAACGAATACGCTCGCAAGACGAAACGTTGGTTCGAATAGTGTTTGCTGGGAAAATGAATGAACATGCGTCTTTTTTTCTACATTTTCGTAAATTTGCAAGCAACGTTTCCGTCATCCAGGCGTATTCTAGCTGTACGAGCTTGAGGATTTGAAAAAAAAACAATAAAATGTATTTTCCCTCGCGTTAAGACAATCATAAATATTGATCATACACGTAAGGCGAAACGCTCTTAATCACGTAAATGCATTTTCTTTTATTCGTACTTTGTCTTGGTTTTTTTTTTCGTAATAACCGTTCTAAGGTATCGGCGGTGCGAGTGGATTGCGAACGCAGGAATACAACGTGTAGGAACATAGATCATCAATAAAGTTAATTTCGCGAAATCCGCCTTTGTAATAATTTACTACCCGTCATTTATATTATGTATAGTATATAAAATACTGGCGTAGTGTGAAATGGGGAAAAAGTAGTTCGCGGCGGAGTCGGAGAAGAAAGGTGGCGTGCGCGTCCCGCGTTAGTTCGCAGTTTCGCCAAGCGCGGCGCGCCGCACGCGAGTTCGACCGGCGCTCGCCTCATCGTTCAACGATCCATCGAATGACGGAAAAATAAACGGATTGAGAAAAAAACTTACCACCCGTTGACGACGCCTTCGATGTTCAACATCGGTACGACCTTGAAGATGTAGTCGTCTCGCAAGCTGCTCGCGTATGTGGAATTGCTCAGCAGGGATTCCAGTGTACCGTGCATCACCCAAGAAGCGTTACTCTCGCCGGGATGCACCCTCGAGGTGAGAAAAATGATTTTACGATCCTGAAAACGAGTCAATGTTCTACGTTCAGTGTTTGCGCGATTGTTTGTCCCGCGTTTCGTCAAAACTTATCATTTTGCTGAAAATTTCGCGACGATAGAATTTTCAATGGCTCTAAACTCACCTTTATCGGGTTTGCCTTTGTGTCGGTTGAGGTTATGGTGATAATCGGGCTCTCGTTGTGATTCAGCGTCTCGCAGAGCGTCTCGATGCGAAAATGTATCCGCGAATCGTCGTTTCTCTTGGACCATTTCCACAATTGCGTCATCAGCTGGGCATAAGTGTAGGGAAAATGATAGGCCAAGTAGCAGACGTCGTTCGCGTGCGGAAACGTCACGCTGAACGTCGTAGTGAGGTAATTTTTTCCCTTGCCCGGTCTTCGATAACAATTTCTGTAGTAACATATGTCGCCACCGGTTCTGACCCAGCCGGAGCGATTTTCCATCGCCTCGATAACGCTGAACAATATCGGCTTCATGCCGAAATTGAACTGCGAATTTCCCTTCTCGCAATTGACGATGTTGAAGGTGTACGGTTGACTGGCTTCCATGTTCGATACTTCGAAATAAAACCACTGATGACTCGAGGCGCTGTTTACGTCTGGCGTTAATATCAGATCGTACTCTTTAGGGCCTATCTGTGCGAAATTTCATCGTTCAACACACGTTCGTACGCGCTTATTATCAAGATTCTTATTTTTGCATATATCTTACATATACGCTATAAAACATGTAAATACCAACTAAATTACAATACGATACAAACGAAGTAAACAAAAAAATAAATACATCAAAGTAGTTGCGAAAAAATCGATATTTCGTACCTGAATGGCTTTCCGCAAATTGCCACTTTCGAATCTCGATTCGAAGCGCAGCCGCTTGGCGTCGCCCGTGCGCTTCCCCGCCCTCCTCTCGTCCCCGTTGTACAGACGAGGATCGCCCGACGCCGAATTCTCGCGAAGAACGATCGAACGGTCGTTTTCCGTAAATACACAACGGGGATTCTTCGCGAGAGCGTCAAGGTCATACGCAGTCTCGTGCATCATAGAGCCAGGATGAAGCCCGCGATCGACGCAGGTGAGCAATTTCGAGCGACAGACCCTGCGGTCCTTGTCGTTGAGCGGCTCGATCCCGCCGAGCGAGTCGCCACCGACGAGGTCGGGATAGGCGACCTTGGCGAAGGGTATGACGCTCCGGACGGCGCTGGCGACGAGGCAATAAGCCAGACGCTCGATCTCGAAATTCTCCTCGTTCATCTCCTCGAATATCCTCAAGCCGCGCGTCGGCGTTATCTCGTTGACGCTCGAGTCCTCGACCGGCCAGGAACACCCGCTTGACCTTGACTCTCTCGGCTTGACGAGCCTCAAGGTTCTCGCTCTCGTTTCCTCCTCCTTGAGGTCCAACTGTCCCGGCAGTTTATCGGCGCTCGCCGAATAAACGATAAACAGCTGGGACCTCAGGTCGCCGAGTTCGCGAAAGAAACGGCTGTAGGGCACCAAATCCTCCTCCGACCTTTGCGCGTCGATGACGAAAAATTGCGAGTCGTCGCGATCCCCGTTGCCCCCCGCGCTTCCGTCCCTCGCGTCGTCTCGACGCTCGTCGTCGTCGTCCTCGCCGCTCTCGTAATCGCTGCACATCGTCTCCAGGGAGTTTATACTGTTCGCCTGGAGAAAATTTCGCTCAAACATTTTTCGCATTTCCCACGTATTTCCGCTTCCCGTGGTCGCTGTGGGATCGGGAGAAAAAAATGTAATACGAATGTCATTAACTTGCCGGACTGTCGGCGTCGCTTCCGCTGTCGGCGCTGCTCGATCTCGTCGCGTTCACATCCGGTAGTACGAATCTAATGAATTTTCAAGCCAAAATCGTTGAGATTAAAAAGAAAGGGATGAACCGGAAATGGAATTCGCTCGGCGTTCGAAAATTCGAGCTATTTTGTATTTTGTTTATCAACCTTGCCGGTGACAGCTCCGCCACTGGTAATTCTTTCTTCTCCAGGCACTGATTTATTATTCCGCACACTCTCGAGAGCAGACAATCGTAGGCTTTGTCCTCCGGACAATTCGCGCAGAAGCGGTACAGCAACTGCAGACCGTTGTTTGATTTTATCGTTCTTCTTCCGGCCTCTGAAAAAAACCTCGTGGTCAAAAATTTCGAGAACGCGTTCGCCCGCACGATTTTCGCAAAAGGCACCTTTTCCTCTCGAGAAATCGTAAAACTGCTCGCCTGATTTTTCACTCTTTCCGAGCGACGATAAACGAGACGCTCTTTGTCCTACGATCGACCTCAGAGGTCGCAAGAATTCAAACGAAATACGCGACCGAGGACGAGCGCGGAATCGTTCGTACTTTCTCGTGAGAATGATCGAAGCACGCGGAACGAACGATAAGTCGTTGATGAATAATTTACCGTACGACGAAAGGGAGAAAAAAGCGAGAGAGATGAGTTACGAAAAGATGAAATAAAAAAAATTAAGTCCCGCCCGATGGACACACCTTGAATAAATAGGATTGAATAACAGCGGCTACCTGCTCTCTTGTCGCTTTTTCTCGAGGGAAGTACGAGCCACGTATAAATGCCGCTCTTGAGGATAAAGAAATAAAGAAAAAAGAGGTATAGAACGTCTCGGTTGACTCACTGATGGAACAAAGATGCTGCAGAGTGTTGAGAGCGTAGTTGCATATTTTCAGTCTCATTTGCCCGTCGTATCTGTCCCATCTCTCAAAGAGGCGCATCAACAGATGGACCAATCCCACTTTTACGAATTTCGTGCAGCAGAGCTCTGCGAACATTTTCGTACGAGCATAAATATACGAGCATTCGCAGCTACGATCCTATCGTAGTTTCCCGAATTTAATAATCGGAATAAAAATTAAGTTCCGTCCGTATGGAATATGATCGAAAAAAAAAAAAAAAAAAAAATCTCACTGCTCGTGGTAAAGTGTTTGAAGCATTCCAAGAGCGTTCGCAATTTGAGGTTGGGTGAATATCCGATACCGACAAAAGTCTTCTCCATCGTAGCGACGATTCCATCCTTCACGAGAGTCTGAAGGGCGAAGGCTGAGAAAATAATTTTCAAAAAAAAGAAAGAAACAGATAAAGCACAAAGATTTTCTCGTCTTCCCATGAAAAACTCTCTCTCGTCGCTCACTGTTTTTCGCGAGACTCTTGAGGATCAGCAAGAGCGGCAGAAGCGTTCGGGGATTGTTGTGCTGCTGGCGAATGAGACCGTGAAACACCTTCACGCCGTTCAAAATTTTGATTCTCGTGGCGAATTTTTGATCCTTTTGGGCGACCTGAAATGTCAAAATATCGCGAAATTTTGTGTTCTTTTGTAATTTGTGACACGAAACATTTTCGTACTTCTTTCCCTCTCTCTCTCTCTCACCTGGCCGAGAATCCAAAGTATCTCCTGAACGAGAACTTCGCTCATGATGCTGTCGGCGTGTTGAGAATTTGCCAATTGTTTCATGAGAATTTGCGTGCCGCCGAGATTGATCAACTGCGTTATAGCGAAGCGACTCCCTTTGTCTGAAAAATTCATGCTCTTTTTCGTGTTTGACGAACCGAAAAAAAATATTAAATTGAATTAAAATCATCGGCTTCCTTCTTACTCGGTGAATTCCGCGCTTTTGTCCCTTTCGTCTTCAACTTTGGCACTCTCGGTGATATGCACTCGTGCAGAATCGCCGTTATGCTGCAACACGCCACGTTATCTCGACACGACTGTGCGAACAAAAGACGAACGACGAAATGAGCAAAAAAAAAGCGAAAGAAAATTCGTCCCGAATTCCCCGATTGAATTTTTCACTCGTTTCGAATCCCCGCAACTTTTCGAATTTTTGAAAAAAGAACCTCGCTGTTACTGTGGTCATCAGCCTCGAGGGGAGTGACGACGAGTAATTCGACGCGACCCGCGTCGAAAAGCAAAAAAAAAAAAAGAAACAGAGTCGATAAAAAATCTAAAAAAAAAAAAGCTTCTCCCCTTGTTTTCGTGTTTTTGCTGCCTTCTCGCGTTTTCAATTCCCTCGTTAGCCCTTTGAAGTTTCAACGGCGGAAAAATTCAACCGACGATTCACCGACGGAGAGAATTTTGAAAAAAAAAAAGAAAAAACGAAAATTCGCGTCATTGACCTCGAGAAGAGTGAGGAATATCTCGACAGCGCCGGATTCCTTGCGCCACAATTTTTCCAACGTTCTCTCTCGGGTTCGTCGATCTGCAAAAAAAAAAAAAGAAAAAAAAAATAACGATGAGAATAATAGATTCCAACGTCCCTCACGTTGGGAAAAAAAAAACAAACGGGGAAAACCGGAGATGAACAGCGCGAGAGAGTCGTGAAAAAAGAAACGAAATCCGAACAAACTCGATCTGAATATCTCTCGCGCGAGATACGCGTTTTTTGTCCCCCGTTCGTCTTCCCGAGTGTAAACTTTTTCGAAAATAGCCAGAAGCGTTTTTCGAGAACGAGATCGTTTCGCACCATCGATGACGCTCGTTCCGACGAACGTCCGAAACAGCTGTTTACACTTGAGTAATTAATGGACCGAAAAGAAGGACGCGACTCGCGAGACTCAAAATGGCGCTGGGAAAATTCGAAAAAATCGTCGAATTTCGAATAACGAAACTTTTCGACAAAAAAAGTATACATCGAAAGAAAAACTCGACAAAGAACAAAAACCATCGAAACTCAAACTTTCATCCTCCGGCGAATTCCGATGACGTTTTTTCAAAAAAAAAAAATCAAAAAAACCTTGATTTTATAAATCTCAAAAATCGAACGCGCGACAAATTTACCGGACGACGTGACCCTGGCGTGAAGCTTCGCCACGGCGTTCCTGATCGCGTCCCCGTTCTCCTGCATCCTCGGAATGGACGACTTTAGTTTCTCCAAAAGCGCGTCGTTCACCGTATCGTCGGAATTCTTCGCGTACGGCGACATGACGCTGATGAGAAACGGAAGAAGAAAAAAGCACGGATTAATGAAAAAAAATAAAAAAATGTAATATATATATAAAAAAACAAAACTGGGAGAAAAGAAAACGAGGGGGGGGGGGGAGAGTCAAGATGCGTACGAAAATCTCGCATCAATGGAGCAAACTTGGAGGGGAAAACGAGAGAGGGCGTCTTGGGCGTTTGGCCAACGCGAGACGCTCGAAAAGCATCATGGAGACCCAATTTGAGAAATACCACAGTGAGGGAAGCTTTCGATCGTTGAAAACGTATTACCGAACACACAAACACACGTCGATCGGACGACAAACGCGAACGAGTCTCGCGGTCGTGTCATTTACCTCGACAAATAACGTCCAAAGCTTCCGAGCAGACGAGAGAGCACTTTTGTTAGGGCGCACGCGATGACGGCGGGAATAAAAGCTGGCAGTGCGGAAGATACCGATCGACGAATCTTTAACGCCGAAAGCTTTCGTGCGAACGAACTTTTTTCGCCGTTAAGTAGCATATGATTCAACAGAAAAGCATCGATCTACTTTATAGCGCTATTTTCATTGTTTATTACTACGAAAAAAAGAGAAAAGCCTCGAAGAACGCTGCTTCGTCCTTCAATCGTCCTTCCGAAGGGCAATGTATATTTACTCATTGTTCTCGCTAGCGGGCTCCTCCTCCCCCTCCTCCGCCGCGTCATCGTCGATCGCTCTGTTCTCCCCGCGTTTCGTCGTTCGCGAAAACGCGATTTTCGTGTCGCGAGACTCCGCGGCGTTAGATCCGAAGCAGGTTGAATTATTGGCTCGCGCGAGAGACAAGTTCTCCTTGTTGAATTCCGCCTCTCTTTTCGCCACGCCGGGACCGTTGTTGCCGCTGCTCTTCATCGTGACAAGTTGGCCGACCTTGACGGTGTTGCGGCCGACCCGACGGGGCCAGTGCACCCGCACTCCTCTTCCTTTTCTCTCCTCCCTTTTGTTTATCGATAAATCCCGCTGAAATTCCCGTCGCTCTTCGGAATATGCCGAATTACCGTTCGGAATATCTATTCACCCTGGCGGAGTCCAAAATCTTCGTCATTTTTCGTCCCCGGACTCAAAATTCGTACTCTGCGTATCGCGCGATGGTCGTTGGACGGAAAATCCATGAAATTTATAACGCTTCGAGTTCCACGGAGTGTTCCCTTTGAATATTCATCCGCTCTGTGTTCCTCTGCGACCAGGCGGTTTCGCAGTACGCTTCTATAAATACCGCGCGTGTTTCGCGCACGAAACCACCTTGCGCGCGAACGAACGCGAGCGGATGACGTTCCGGTGATACGCCGATGTAGGCAACTGGGACGAACGGACCATTCCGCGATGCTTTTCTAGGGCGCACCTTGGCAATCGTCGAATTTCGATTTGGACTTGATTTTTTTCCCCTTCGATCGATTCTCCTCGTGCGCGCCGAGTTTTCCCAATTTTTCCTTATTCAACCGACATTTCGCCGTTTTTCCCCTTATCCAACGTTTTCCAACCGATTTTTCAGACTCCCGTGACGATTTTCCATCCGCTCCCCGTCGCGTTTCCGATCGATTTTTCCTTCTCTCGAAAAATTCGCTGGTTTTATTTTGATTATTTCGAAAAATTCGAGCGAAAAGAATGAAACTCGACGAGACCGCGAACCGACCACGCGCACCGCCTCGTCGTGGCGGTTTGACGTTTCACGATGCCAAAACCTATGTTTAAATCCTCCTCGAACGGTACAGCACACACGCGGCTTGGATATTTATATCTCGCGATTATAATCGCGTCCTCTTCCCTCGCGTCTTGATTCTCCCCCCCCCCCCCCCCACCCCTCCGCGCGCGTCTCTCATTTTCGAAAATCTCGACGGTTTCTTCGTTTCCGGTTTCCATTTCCATTTTTCCTTTCGTTCATTCTTCTCCCCGCTCCCCTCGACGCCGAGAAACGATTCGCTCGGAGCTTTTCTCGTTCGCGTCCTCCGTCGCCGCGATCGAGAGGATTAACGATCTTGTGCGAAAATCGTTGCCATTTTTCTTTTTTGCTTCCGTTATCCGTTCCGATTCCCTTCGCGTTTCGAGAAAGGTCGAAATGTCGCGGAGAAGCGCAGGGAATTCTGCCAGACTCATTTTTCATCGTCTCTCGCCACGGATTTTTCGTTATCTCTCTGCGATCCTCTTTCTCGACTCGTGAGAAAAGCTCAGCAACGATTCGCTTGTAAAAACCCGGAAAACAGGTGACATTTATTTTCGACCTCGTTTTTGGCAATCGAAAGGTACACCAAAATTGTCGTAATTTCGACTCGAGATCGAAAATTCTCTCTCTCTCTCTCTCTCTCTCTCTCTCTCGATTAATTCGATTTCTCGACGTGTCAGACGCGACAGGGATGCCCGTGTTTTCCTCTCGAGACAATCCATCACGTGGCAAATTTTCAATCAACGATTCCAACGAAAAACGCGAGTGAAAATTTTGCAATCATTTTTCATGTCGGTATCGATAAAAGTGTCGCGAATTTCCCGGATTCCATGCCGTCCGGAACGTCCTTGATTAAACTTTGGTCGCACGAACGATGCTAACGTGAAATCCGACACACTCGCGCAAACGTTATCGAAACGCACTGATAATCGCATGGAATCGTTAATTACCCAGCACGATGTCGATATTCTCGGGTCAGAATCGAAGCTTTCCCCGACGAGTCCTCCTCCATAGCGTGACGCAACGAGCGAGCCTTCGCAAAGAGCGAGAAAGACCGGAGACGAGATAAAAGCGACACTTGTACCGAGGCGATAGCGATAATTCATTCCTCATTCTCTCGGGGTGTACATCAAATAAACGCGCGAGTGTGTCTCGCTCGCGTGGACTCGACTTTGTCGTTTAAAATAGCAAATTTATTCCCTCACATTATCATCAGCGTGAAATTTCGTACGATTCGCTCGTATATATATATACATACATATATATAAGCGTCGCGTGTGTAACCGGCACTTGTTGATAAACACGCGAGTGGAAAGACGAGAAGAAAAAGAAAACGGCGAAATTGATTTTATCCCTGAATAAACGAGAAAATATCGCGAATCTCGCCGATAAGTTTTCCGATGAAATTGCAGAGAACGGATGGAAAAAATGAGTGGTGATTAAAGAAAACAAACGACCGGGTGTCGGATACGAGATCGTCGGGCGTATAGATTACCCTCGTTTTGCAACGACGCGAACTGAGAGCCTCCGACGCCTCCATCCCGGAATGCCTCGCGATTCTTCTCTGACGTTCTATACGCTACAGAGAGAGAGAGAGAGAGGAGGCGCGATGAGCTTATCGATTTCGCGCGAGGGTGTGTTTCACTCCTCCGGGCGAGAGAGGAGAGAAAAAAAAAGCACCGAGGCGCTTCTCACGCTGTACAATTGCGTTTTTTTTTCAAACTGTGTAATACGTCACGCTTGTAACGAGAGTGCAATAATATTGGATCATTACGGTGCGAGTTAATGTTGTTATTGACTTTTGCAGGAACTAACCAATGCTCGAAGCAAGATCCGTTGAAGCTGATGATGCGACGTTGATTCTCGATGCGAAATTTCATCTCTTCGGCGCCGAGCATCTCCAGCCTCTTTCTTCTCCTTCCTCGTGCGCGCGAAAACTTTGGCTCACCGATCGACTCGGCCACCGACGAATCGTCCAGCTGTAACGTCATCATCCCACGTGACCAGGTGTCTCAACGATGCTCCGATGGCATTTGAAAACGTTTCGTCGATGCACCGACACTTTTATACCCTCCGCAGAGACCCCACACACTCGTTTCACCGAGTTTCTCTTATCAGCCCGCGCTCATCTATCCCTATTAGGGTGCATCGCCCTCCTGGATTCGTGCTCCACTGAGGCTATGTGCATTTGAAAAAAAAAAAGATCCAACGAAGTGTCTGATTCGCGACTAGAGCCAATTTCACGCTGCTGGTGAAATATCGTTGTGGAATGCCATGGTAGCGTTGGTGCGTTTTTTTTTCTCTTTAGATACGTTACATTTTTAAGGCCCCTCCCCTATCGTAATTTAGAAAGATTCTCAGGCAAAATCTATAAATCGTGTAATCGTATAAATCGTAAAACAAATATATTTAGCGACGCAACACGGAGGGACTGACGATTTCGCAATTTCGAAATTCAGCAAAAGAATTTTTTTGCAGGGTGAAGAAATTTTCAAAATTTCGAAATTCTAAAATCGACCGAATTATAGATCTTGCCGGAGAATTTTTCTAAGCTTCGAGTTAGCCGATAATACGAGAATTAAGGAACACGCTTGAATTTTTCTCGAATTTTTCATGAGTTTTGAAGCTGAAAAGATTCATTCAAAAAAATAACGAATTGTCAAAGGTCATCGATTTTGGTATCCTCGTTGCACTTCGACGATGAAAAGTTTAATTTCGCGATGCGAATATACAGATTAAACGTTCTCATTCCACGTTGTGTATCGCTCTGGTAATTACCTACGAAACGCGGAAATTGGCTCTGTCGAAAAAAAAAACTTTGGAGCTTTTCGAACGAGGGCAGAGCCCAACGAGGAATTTCTATCGATCCGAGCTTTAAATTGCATCGAAACGAGAACTTTTGAACTCCCGGCATGCGCAATGCCGCAAATGAACTTTCTCGCTGTCGTAGCGCAAAAACGAGATGAAACGATAATCTCGAGTATTTCGGGATGCCAACGAAAACATGGAAAAAAGCGTATAAACCTCCACCGACCATCGCGAACAGCCAAAAATGTCGCGTTTTCGAACCGACATTTTTGTACTTTTCCGTCTGGCTTTTCCGAAACGGAGACGACACTTTTTTTTCCATCCAAACACGAAATTGAGGGAATTTGATATTTTAGAGATAGTTCGTTCTTCAAACTGCGCAAAAAACGCGAGGATATCGAAGGATCAGACGAGATTTTATCTCCCGCGGCAAAAGCATGACGGACGACTCTTGATTATCGAGTAAAACACGTTGCTCGCGATTCCGACGAATTTTTTCTGCATTTTTTTGATTCTCTCGCGATATGCACGCACCAATCATCACAGTGATGCTCGAAATATGATTTTTTAACCTCAGAGAAACGAGATTTGCATGTGCAGCGTCGCAAAATCCGCAGCCAAAGTCGCCAATGCCAACCGGTTTTGCATATACGCTTATTTATATCGATCCGTTCGTTAATTCTGATTGAGATTTGCGACAATTACTTTTCTCTCGTCTCGTTTTTTTTCCTTAGAGCATACGATATCCGTTTCGTTCAGTCACACTCGAACGAATTTCGTTGTTATTTGAGTTAAAAAAAAGGCAAGAAAAAAACCTGAGCCTTGAAACGAAACCAGCGAAACGCTTCCTTGTTCTCGCTCTCGAGGAATCTTAGCCTGATAATCTCGAACACCTTGGCGAAGATATCTCGGAATTGAGAGGGCGATTGGTTTCCATTTTTTGTGACTTGCATTTTTCAAAATTTCTTCTCAAGAATACTTGACGAATTTCCAATCGACGCCTCGAAGAGGACGAAAACTGAAATAAAAACAGAAAAGGTCTTGCTTGATTGAGATAAAAAAAGAATTCTCACGAGTTTTTGCTGATAAAAAATCGTCTTATCGACGGTTCGAATAATTTATTCGGCAATTAATCAAAATTATGATATCCGGTCATTAAGATACTCTGATATTCATCGAAGGAAAATAATTCTCCCATCTCCTCACGTGCTCTCGCGACGCAGGAGACTTTTTGCAGAACGAGAGAGGAAGAAGAAGCCCCGCGTCTGTGTGTACTAAAAAGCGATGAGAGAGAAAACGCAGCCTCGCGAATAAGCCTGAATCGCCTCGAGGGACCAAGTTCTCACCGCGGAGAGGATAAAGAGGGACAAAAAAAAGAATCGTTGACCCACCCACCGCGAACGAGCAGAGTTTAAAAAGTAATAAAAGAAGAGGACAAAAATTGACGAAGAAAAACCGTGTGCGTGCATCAGGTGGGGACATTCGAACCCCGAATACTATATAATCCTTGCGAGCTTCGAAATTCCTGTTAGTGAGGATTCTCAACGATCCTGGAAACGTCCGAAAACCTCGCCTTGAAAATATGAAGATTGTACGATTCCGCAATTATCCTCGTGACGATAATTTCTCTTCATTTTTCCTCGTCGATGAAATTTCGTTGCTTTTTTTCATAGATTTTCTCCTGTCTCCTCGTCTGCTCGGTCCGTCTCGTCCAAAGTGCAACTTTGACGTCGATACCGAAAGGACCAACGTCCGAGGGTGTTCGAGCCTCGAAGTACATCGTACCGTCCAATTATCCCGGATATTACATCTACAATTACGTGCAGGTAACTTCTGAGCCTTCCCTTTGGTTCCGATGATAATTATCGAAAAAATCGCACGAGAAAAAGGCGAACTGAATAAAGTGAAATAAAAAAGGACCCGAAAATTTTTCAGATCGATCAAGGTCGAGGAATACCTCTGGCGATATTCGACCATGGACATCCTGGTGTCATCGCCGTGCAACCGACGTACACCTACTACGGGACGCCCATTTACGACTACAGATATCCGTTTAATCAGGTGAAAAATAATCATACCTGTTTTAATTAAGGGCTCGCTTATGCCCGAAATTTCGTTGGTGAAATTTCGAAAATTCACCAACATTTGTGTTCTCCCTCTCCCCATCAGCTTTTCCCCAGTTTTTCCGGGCTTCAACCACCGATATCAACCCCGATAGGGCAACCTGCGTTTTTACCACCGGGTGAAAAACCGAATTTCCAACCAACCACTCAGAAACCACCCTACGAGGACGACGGCGTGGAGAAGCTCGACGATAAACTCGATCCCACCCTGGAGGGCAACGACGACGACGATTCCGTCACCATAGATGCTATTTAGGTCAATTGCGCGTAACTATAATTTCGAAAAATTCTCTCGTCTCGTATTTTCCTCGTGTTCATAATAATTATCCGAAAAAAAAACATTTCCTCCAATATTGCTTTTCAAAATGTCGCATCAACGAGTGGCTCAATCGTACGGAGGATAAAATTTCGAGAAATGCAAAGTGATGATTTCTCGGCGTGGAAAATATCGAAAAATTGTTCCCACTCGATTGTTCCCCTTTTAACGACAAAAACGTATGCTCGCAATTTTATCTCCCGTTCGTTGATCCCCACGCGGAGATGAACAAAGGTCACAGAGAGAGAGAGAGAGAGAGAGAGATTTTATTTCTCGAGAATCACCACCGACCGTGCGGTATTTTCATGTCGATTTTTCCACTCCACGAGAGACAGTCGGCTCGGATGGTGAAAAGCTTTGCGATAATTTTCCATCGACCAACGGCAAATAATTATTCGAATAATAAACAAATTTAAAAATGATTATTTCTATGATAATTCTTTTACCGTTCGCGATCGGAAGCTGGCAACCCGCCTCGTGTTCGACGATCGACCTTGAGGCGAATTCCGTCGACGGTGCTCGTGGAATCTCGCCCGACGAGGGCCTTCCGGTGCACGATTATGGACCCGAGCGTGTCGCGAAAAATGCAAATTTTCGTCCGAAGAGAGTTCCGGTGGTATCGACGAGCACGGAATCGAGCATAAGAGCGGCTTACGAGAGAACGTTTAATCGCACGACCGACGATTATTACGCGAAGCGCAGAGCCGTTCTGGAACGTTATTACGCGAGGCAGCGAGAGATAATGAATAAATTTGGCAGGAAAACAACGTCTCGATCACCGGAAGTCGTCGCGACGATGACGAATTATCCAAACGATCGTCGAACCTTCGAGGACGACACGACTCCTGGGGAGGATTCGTCCGTCGAGGATGCGACGGTTTCCTCGCCGACGACCAACAACCTGACCGTCGCGGAGGACGCGATGACGGCGACGGGACTGTCGGACGAAATAAAAGAAGGCGAAAATAACAGCTCCGACGTCTCGTGGATTTATCGCTCCAACAATTGGAATCCGAAGCTCCTCGACAACGAAACCGACTCTGACATCGAAGCGGAGTCTTCGAACGTCTCGGCTGAAAGAATCAATAAAAAAGTTGAGTATCGCAGGTGTACAGATTTTAAAGACGAAATTCCAAGCCGAAAAGTCGATATTTAAATCAGAATCAGATATTTTTTTGTAATAATCGTTTTATACGTATAAAAAGGATATTAAAAAAAATAGGCCAGCCCGAAACGTTTGCACTTGTTTCTACGTCGATTAATCAACAGAGGCAGGATAATTGTCTAGGATAGGAATTTATATATTCATTTTCGTATTTATTTATCTCCTTCGGATGCGTATATCCATATATCATCATTACTATTCAAATACAACGTGTAATAAGCATAGAGAGAGGGAGGAAGAGAATTTCTCGCGCAACGATCCGACGATAATTAAATCGTTTTCCCGTTTTACAGGAAATGCCCGGTTATTACAGACTCGGCGAGTTCAAAGGTGACAACGACGAGCGAATAATATACCAGCACAATCTCGGTGTCGGCCTCAGAGGGTCCTCGAGTTTGGAGGCGAATTTCGAGGTTGTTCTCGAAGGTGCATTCGCCATAACGGTCATCGAAGCTTTTCCGTACGCAAATACGAGAGCGCGGTTCTCGTGGATTTCCGGTGGACCAGGCACCAACAGCGTCAAGCTCAAACTCAAAGGCTACGAGAACGAGGGCTTCTCGTACACCGTCAAAGTCTGGGGCGTGCCCGTACAACGGGGATAACAACAACAACAACAACAACAACAAACAACAACAATAATAATCGTAAATAATGGACGAGAAAGTATCGACGATATTCGACCCTCGAAATTCTGCAAAATAATTACGAACGGAGAAAATGAAAGATCGCCTCCTGGCCCCCGACATCCGGAGGAAGGATCGCTCTTCGAGAATAATAGTGATAATAATAAACGCGGGGAGCTTTGAAAATTCAAGATTTCTTCTTTTCCGCGTAGCTCAACGGCGACGTTGCGTCCTCGTCGGTCGCTTTTTCAACGCGTCTCGACGCGGCTCGCGATTTTTCGCCGCGACGTTTCGTCGGTTCTCGGTCGTTCTCCTCCGCGTCCTCTCCGTCGTTCGTCGACGTGTCCGGGCGCTGCGGACCTGTCGGAATACCCTGGTAGGACGGATCGAACGGTACCGGAAACGGCACGGGACCAAAGACGCGAGGCGGTCGGGGATAGTCGACGTAGTAAGTCCCGGGGGCTTGGATCGGCGGAAATGGACTGTAGGCGTTGAAATAAGGGTCGTAATAGACGGAACGATAATTCGGATAGAAGCGCAGGGGTACGCGGTTGTTCGGGTCTTTTTTGTCGTTCGTTTTGTTCGACGTCGACGACGAGGCTCCCTCCGAGCTGTCCGACGACAATCCCTCGTCCGGGTACTCCGCGTTCTCGTTCCTCTCGTTGGAAACCTTCGTTATTCTCTTCGGCGGTGTTTTGCCACCCTGGGAATCGTCGCCGTCGAAAGTCTCTCGACTCTCGCCGTCCTCCGGCCTCCCGGGTGTTCCCGGGTCGAGCTGGACGACACCCGGACCGGCGAAACCCGGCGCGATCTGCCCGTAATAAAACGGTGGAACGTAGCCGATCGCCGTTCGGTGAATCAACGGTTGTATCACCGGGTACGCCCTGGAAGGTGCGAGATTCTGGTTGCTCGTTATCACCGCGTTGTACACCTTCGGTACCCGAAGCAAACCCGGCTCGGGCACGGGCTCGACATTTTTCACCGCCAGGAACACCAGGAGAAGACACTTTCGCCACATCTGCGCTCGAAAGACAAAATGACATTTTCGTCAAGGTCAATGTCAAGGCAATTGTTTTTTCTCGTTGCAATATCAGAATCATCTCCGAAATCTTTTAGCGCTGTTTCACGCGATTATGGAATACGTAATAATGTACCACGTGACAGTTTACAGGATAATAAAATTGTGTGTCAAAGGTGAATAACGATTCGCGCCGATTCGGAGGCGCTGAAGGGTCTTGGCGTTTTTTTTCTTTATTTCTTTCGGGTATCCGCCGAGGATTGAAAATGTCGGTTTGGAGGAAGGATCACCGCGATTGTTTTCTTTTCGTTCGACACTCTTCTTACAAAATCGATCCATCCTTGAATCTTCAATCTGATATAACGTACAATTATTAGTTGGAACGTCGTGAGAATCATCGACGTGGAACATCAGAGTGGACGGTCGCGCGCGATGAGAAACAATCAAGGTGACTCTTTACCCCGTGATTGTTTTTCCTCGTTCGATCCGGTCTGGGGACATTGAGGACGTTCGAAGATTCAACCGGGCGATTAAAATTCACGGGGCGTCGGCGTAATTCCGCAAGCTTTTGCGAACGTTTCGATCGTTTTTTTTTTCAGCAAAAGAATCGAAATATTTGTTTGTATTTTTTTATACGACACGAATATGAATTATCCTTGATTAATGTCACTTTAGAGTATTTGGAACGCATCGTATGGAATTGTCGATAATACGTTTGACAATGGCTGAGATTGATAGTACAGTGGATGGATAACAAACGTGGGTGTGTTGCGGGAAAAGCAGAAAGGAACCCGAGGTCTCTTTATCGCGTATAATTCTGCATCCTCGATGCTGATTTCATCTTCGATTCATTTTCCAAAATTTATCAAAAGTTTTAACGAAACGAAAGTCAGAAAACGTGTCACCCGACAAAAATCATCGAGAGGAAGGATTTTTTTGAAATATTACGATTTTTTAGGAAAAAATTTCGCACATTTTACCGACGGAGGAAAATAAATAACGTTGAGAAAAAAAAGACGGAATCTCGAAGATACGCCATGCGGCTTTGTTTCAGCGAAGATAAATTCGTGCGAAAGAGGGAAATGCATTTTTTTGCGAATTTTCTTTCGGTTTTTGGGAATAAGAAGAAAAATTTCACTTGCCTCGGGTCGAGTTTTTTTCTCTCTTCGAACGTCCTTCGTTCGTGGATTATCGCGAATGAGAAACAGCGCGGTATGGCCTCCGCTCTCTGGTGTGGACGATCGAAGTGAAGGAATCGGTATGAGCAGCGGAGAAGGATTTTATAGCGAGAGTCTCGCGTCGATTCGCAGGCACATAAACTGGCCCTGGGTCCCAGGGTTCACGTGTCCCACTCCCGCTGTATTTCTTTCACACATGCGTGGCTTTGTGCGCGCAAATGTACGTGAGTGTACATAACCTAGCGACACGAGTCGCGAGCGAAAGTACACCCGAGAACTCTCGGTTCGTCAAACCGTAAATGTATTTTTTTTTCCAGCATCGCGACCACTCGAATACAAATTCTGCAGTCGCTATCTTGATCGTCGCTATCATTGACTCTTTTCCATCAACACGATTTTATCGAATTTAAAACAAGGGACAACACCGTGTTGTACTCGAATGAAAATAAAAGGGCTGTTTTTGAGATCGACTTTTGCGAGAAAAGAGAACGGAATCTCGCTCAGCAATCTCGAAGCAAAAAATTCACTTTTCGTCGACGTTTTCATGGCCACTGAAGCTGCCGAGGGATTGTGAAGACGTTGGTTTCGCTTATTTTCTTCGCGTAATTTCGCCTCTCGTAAAATTATCATTTCACGCCGACGAAGGGAACGTTTTTCGTTTTAATTTATTTTATCAAAGTTACAAAATGTCTTTTAATTGCAAGCTCGCTTAAAGCTACTGTGACGCATTGTCGAGTGGGCACTTTTTTTTGTACCATCTCCCACCCGTACGATTGTTTCTAGAAAATTTGATCATCCACTATTTTGTACACAGCTGATTCCGCCGTCGTTTTTCGTTTTCAACGAGTGTCTCCGTACGTACGAAATTTATCGCAATAATTCTGTTTTCTTATTCAACATTGATACACAAAACGATGTGTATATACATATACATATATACATGCTTATGTATACGTAATCCTGCGGAAGAAAACTGGCCTTAACCTAAATCGATTTCTCCATGGGCACACGATATTCCACAATCGGCCGAGGAGAAATGACGGACAGAAAAATAAGCATATTCCGTGATCCAGTCAGTTTCGTTGATTAAAAATTAGAGAGAAGCGCAGCGTCAAAGCTGCGGTCCGTGCGAGAGGAAAAAGAAATCAATCTGAAGTTGGTTATTTACAGTTACGTGATCATTTTTCGTTCGTTCGCAAAACGCGAGGTTTCCGTTGGGGAAAAGTCGGGATTTTATATCGGCTCTATCGGGATGTGACACATCCTTCGTAGCAGCAGAATGGGAAAATTTGGGAGAAATATCGCCATTACGAGAACAAGAGGCGAAAGCATCAACAACAATCCTGCGTACGCCACTAACCACAATATTGGCGATAAACCGAATATAGGATAGAGCATCGTTGTATCTTTATCTTCTTTTTCCTTCTTTGTTTTTCTTCTCATCCAGTGAGAATCAGCCGACTGTTTCGAACGAATCGAAAGTTTGCCGCGTCATGATTCAATCGCTCCGAGGCGGAAGTCGCGACGTTCCCGGTGTCATCGTTCTCGTCGTACGGTCGTACAGGGGGCGCTTTTTTCCAACCCGTGCTCTTCGTACCTAAAGACAAATATTTACAGTCGAATTTCCAGCGTTTCCGCGTTTAATTCGGATAATGAGAAAATCGAAAATTTATCGCGGGATCAAACTTCACGATGTATCCGCTGAAACGCGAGTGGCGCGGTAATCGCGATAAAACTAACAAGATGGCGCTGCGTAGCGACGTACGCGTTATAACCTCACTAAAACGATGAGAAAGAGAAGGAAGATCGTGCTCAAGATGGGTAACGAATGGAAACGATGACGAAAATTACGTCGACAAAACGCAACTGAAGCATAATTATTTCAATCGAGATAGCGTTTAGCTGTTTTTTTCCTTTGCTCTCGACTCCACTCGCGTGTACCGATTCGTAAAGTCGAGAGAGCGAGAGGCCCATTCACCGTAATTATAAATAGCGAATCTCGAGTCTTCGGGGGTCGCGGCGAAGGAGCGACGAGGAGAGAAAGGATGAAGGAGGAGGGGTGAAGCGAAGGGGTTAAGGAGCGTATTACATCGCACCGCGTAAAGAGAAATTTTGCCCCGGAGTTATTGCGCAAGAGGAGAGCACGAGAATTATACATAATAAGAGTATTATTCAACATTTTTCTTATGTATCGAGTGAAATCAGACGATGCTTGACGACGGGATTAAGGTCGTATTCCGAATGAATTTTTAACGAAAACTGACGAATCATCGCGAATTCCGATCAATCGTTGAATCAAATTCTCTTCCTTCAGAAATAATGTAACAATGAGGCACGATTGTGACATAATAATCATGATAAAGAGACTTTTTACGACGGTCGACGAAAAACACGATGTCCTTGCATACTTGCGCGCACACACACACAGACGCGCGCGCCCGCGAGAGCTTTGAGCAGAATTCTCTTTGTGCAAATTCTCTTTCACGGTTCACCGGTCTGCGGAATGTGTCTCGATCCAGTGTAACATTCTCAGGAACAAAAAAAAAGGGATACAGTGGGAGAGAGAGAGGAAGAGAGGAAGAAGAAATCTTTATCGCGTATGTTTTTTTTGTTCAAAATTCATACGCGAGATCCAGATAAAGCACTCGCACACATTTATGCACACACGCACACTTACGATAATTCGATACGAGAAACTGGATGACTGTAGCGCTGAGCGCGCGTGCTAGACTGCTGTGACTTAAACTTCGACCGGCTCGGTCGACGCGAGCTTTCCCTTTCTTTCGACTTTTAACACCGACCGATTTTTCTCTCCCGCTTCTTTGCCGAGCCTGTCACTGTCGTTTCTTTTTTTTCGCCCTACCTCAATTTCGAGGCGATTCAACCTTGCGAAGAGGCAAAACACACAGACGCGCGCGCGCGCAACACGCACAAAAGTGTAAAAAAGACGCGCAAACAAAGTCGTTCAGGGATTTGATCGGAAGAATTTCTCGCGACGAAAAGTTGACGACATTGAAGAATGCGGGAACGGTCGAAGACCTTGACTGTTCAAACTAACCTCGGATGACATTTCGACAGATTTGCTTGAGGTCGATCTTTCTTTTTTTTTGTCATCGCGATTTCCAAAATCGTTTTTTGTTCAGCAAAACCGACGACGTTTCTATAGTTTATTGTCATCGAGCAAGGAAATAACGACGAACGTTCGACATTTATTTACATGTGACTTTTCTCTTAAATCTTTATAAAAAATTACTCGATTTGTTTTTCACCCTAAATCGCATAAAAGCTTTGTATAAAAACGTCCTTGATCCGAAGAGACGAAAAAAAAATTATATATATATAAATACATGTGCCTATACTTTTCTTTTTTTGCTTTTACTCCCGTTGCGTTTCCTGTTTTCTTTTCATACGCCGATCAGATCTTTTCCGTGAGTTCCGGCACAGCCTTGAACAGATCGGCGACCAAACCGTAATCGGCGACTTGAAATATGGGGGCCTCGGGATCTTTGTTTATCGCGACGATAGTTTTGGAGTCTTTCATCCCGGCGAGATGCTGAATGGCTCCCGATATACCAACGGCTACGTAGAGGTCCTGAAAGTACGCGATGGATAATTATGTTCCGTAAAAACTTTGTTTTGCGCGAAAAAAAATAAATTCGGGAAAGCAATTTGTGGACCAACCGGCGCGACGATTTTGCCGGTTTGCCCGACTTGCAGGTCGTTCGGCACGAAACCGGCATCCACCGCCGCTCTCGAAGCTCCGACCGCGGCGTTGAGTTTATCCGCCAGGGTGTACAGAAGCTTGAAGTTATCTCCGGACTTCATACCCCTTCCGCCGGAAATGACGACTTTGGCGGATGTCAATTCCGGTCGATCGGATTTACTGAGCTCTTGCTTGACAAAATCGATTTTGTCCGTCTTGCATTCACAGGCTGGCGCCGTCTCGATCTTCGCCGTTCCGCTCTCCGACGGAGCAGGCTCGAAAGACGTCCCTCGTACGGTCACGATTTTGAGGTTATCTTTGACTTTTATCGTTTGCGTCGCGTTGCCCGCGTAAATCGTCCGAACAAACGTGTCGGAGGACTTTATTCCCACTACGTCACTGACCGGAGATACGTCTAGTTTCGCGGCAACCTGAAAAACGTTGATCGAAATTACGGTGCGGTTGATAAATTTTTTGAGGTTATGATCGGCGTAATAAAAGTTTTTGATTGATATTAATTACGTACGACCGTATTTGCGCAAAATGTTATTGCCGATTGTGAAACTTGTGATACATAACCTACAAACGTATTTACACTCACCCTGGGCAATAAGGCTTTACCGAAAGAACTAGCTCCAGCTAGTATGTGACTAAAGTTGAATTGCTTTTGCGTTGCGAGTATCAACGGAGTCAAAGACTCTGGCGTGAATCCCTTGAATGCTTCATTCTCCGCTACGAGAACCCTGCCCACTCCGTTGACCTTGCACAATTGTTCGGCAGCCGGGCCGCACTTTGTTCCCGCTACGAGTACGGTTATGTCACCTCCAATTTTTTTCGCCGCGCTGATGGCAGACCGAGTTATCGCGGCGAGGTTTTCGTTATTATGCTCAGCTATTACCAACGTTGATTCGTATCTCGATAGAGAACCAAACTGAAAAAAAAAGAAATCGTTTTTAAAGATTCTGTTACGGAATACTTCGAAGCAGAGGTATTGCATAACACGTTCGACTTTGAAAACGATGTATTTTCGATTATTCTTCAAATAAAAACACAATCTCGATGGACGATTTCAATCTTGGAGACACTCACTTTGCTGGCGTGGAATTTCAAAGTTTTCGAAAATGTGGCAAACATTCTAAACGTTTTGTATATATGTTCACAGGATCGAAAGTTTGCGTGCTGAGAGATTCCGTACGGCAAAGTTCTTCCACGTTTTTGGAATTTACAAAAATTTCGCCAGCTCGTATTTTCGTCAACACATGTTCTCCGGGTCCAAAGTTTATATGAGATAACAGATGGTGTATGCAGCAGTCTGATCGAAGACAGTTTTTTTTATACCAACGGCGCAAAGTTCGCCGAGCATCAAGTACCGATCATCAGCTGACGCTTTGACAATGGAAAAGTAAATAGTTCGCGGGGGCGCCGCGTCAGAGGGAGAGGGCGCTCGGCAATTGGTATGACTCGCGTAGTTATTGAAAAGAATCACGTGACCGAATCTCAGTGCGAATTTTTCGAGTGCCCGATCGTGTGACTGCGTTTAACATCATAATTCACATAAATACAACCTCCGTTATCGTCAATGGTATGTAAACGTTCGGTTTTTGCAAAGTACTTTACGCGCTATTTATTTGCGCCGTTGGCAAAGCGACGGTATCGTCAATGACACGTGAACTTTCGGGTGTTACAAAGTAGTTTACGCGGTATTCATTTGCGCCGTTGGCAAAAAGATGGTTTATGCTGCAACGCTCTCGCAAAGTTTCCTTTGTCCGTAAAATTGCCGCCAGTGAATAAATACAATCTGACGATTACCTATAACGACTGTGATTTGTATCTCGTGGCTGTAGCTGCCTCCAAATTCAAAACTTCGTAACAAAGTGTAACTTCATTATGCCGTGGTGGAGATTTAACGACTCGGTGCTCGCAAACGTTTTCGTCAAAATTGCCGGACGTCAGGATCCCGCGTTAGATGTTTGATCGATTCATTCATACCTACCTGTGGCTCGTCTTCGAAACCCGTTCGTGTCATCTCGGTATATCTAAAAGTTCTGCAGAGGTGAGTCAGCGAAAAAGGAACGCAATAAAATATCAACAATAAAAAAATTCAACGTTCGAGTTTTTCTTCTTAATAATAACATAACCCCAATACGTAATCTTAAATCGCCATATTGCTTGCCAGTCATACAGGCTTTATACTGTATATACATATATACACACATGTATACATATGTGTTTCTTACGGCCAATATTAATAGTAATTTTTCTTTATAATTGTATACACATATATGTATATATATATATATATATATATATATTCGTACATGGTATTATACAACTATATTTCACCGTCTAGAATAATGGAAGTTGAGGGGGGGGGGGGGGGCGTTAGATTCTTTCAGGCATCAAGGAAAAACATGCGTACAATTTAGTCGATCGTATTCATTTTCCGTTTATTCCATTATTCGCTCGAGGAAAATATCGCATTATTATATGATACGAAAAGGGCGCAGAGAAAAACACGGGAGGGCGCGAATTTTCGAATGAAAATAGCTCGGTACAATATTTTCACGCATAACAGAATGTATTTTTATCATTGTTATTATTATTATTATTATTATTATTATTATAACTATCATATTATCATCATTTATTTATTTATTCGTTAAATTATTCACACTCGCACCTCGGTCAAATCGTGAATGGTACATGTCTAACCTTAAAAATTAAAAATAGTTCACACGAGATTGTTCGCATGTATCGGTATTAATACGAAATTGAGTTTTCTTCTTGTGTTGCTCCTTAAGGATATTCTAAAAAATGCTGGGAGGCTTTTATTTCACAGTTGCCAATGTTACAATGTGCTCTCGTAACGAATTGTGTGTCATTTTGTTTTATTTTTAATCGTCTTGTTTTTTTTACTCTATATAGCGAACAGAGTGCCTTCACCCGTTGTTACCGATCTTCGGTAAAATCGATGTTGTCTGAATCTCGTATTTCAAGCATAAAGTTACGTCGAATGTATTGTTTTTTTTTTTTTTTCTTCGTTTTTATATATCAAATTATACACGTACCCCGACTCGAGGAGCATTCAGCACGCAGAGCATTTATTTTTCTTACAATTTTTCGTTCGATTCACAAGTGCGGCGAGGCGTATTCTTCGATTTACAGGCAAAGATGTTGATGGTTATACACGATTCAATGACGAACGATTGTATTTCTCATTATTTAAAAAACTCCTCTTTTCCCCCTCTTTTTTTGTAACTATTCACAGTGATTACGTAAAGACCAATGGGCAGCTCGTTTTTATCGCAATTTTCATATATCGTATGTATACATAGTCGGTATGATTTACTCTAAATTATTAAGGATGCAACGTTTTAGGTTCTTTTTTTTTCTCGTTTTATCTTTTATGTGTCTATATATATATGTATATATATATATATATATATATGCGGTTTTTAAAATTCTTTATCGAAGGAAGTGTAAATTTGTGTGCCACGTCGTCAATGTATTTTGTTCCTTTTTTTTTAATTCATACACATTTACATTAGTACTTTTCGCATCCGATTGGTGGCGCTCAAGCGAGTTTCGTCAATCGCACGGCCCCAGGGCGGCGGATGAAGATACTTTTTTGCCTTTTCCCTATGGATTTTTCTATAAAAAATATTCCGACGTACGATATCGCTCGATTTTCCCGCTTTTCCCTCGTTTTTCCGTTCTCGATCTCGAGCGCTCGGACGCGTCCGAATTCGATCTTTCTCTCGATCCGGCGACGATTTTTTAAATTCACCTTCGGTCGATCAACAGCGCCCCCGATGTTGCTTATTTCGAAGTAATTACATTTTCGTCGTGTTTTACGCCCTCCGTTGGCGAATGCCAACTTTAATTTGTTTCCTCCTTATCTCCCAAATTAATTTCATCCTCTCTAAACGTTATTTCTCGAGTCAAAATTAGTGTAACTCGATAAAATATCTATTTTCATTTATTAATTACATTAATTATTATAATAGTCCTTCAATATCATACGTCCCCTATTTCTTTCCGCCGCTTATACACGTCTTCATTCCCACGATCAGTTCCAGTCGAACGTCAAGATTTTCCCGTCTTTGGGTTGTTTGTTTTTTTTTTTTTCAAAAAAAAATTTTTAATCTTTTAAATCACTCAATTTATCATTTTTCTTTTATCGCTCGTCCATGGTGATTTTTTCGGGGCTTTCTCTCGCGTTTTCATCCCCGAAACATCGTAAAGTTTCTCGTTTTTCGTGTTTTATACCTTCGCTCTCTTTTTCTCCTCGTTTATTCTAATTTATTTGTTTATTCCCTTTTTTTTTTTAATTTCGCCTCGTATCGCGGATAATTATGAATTTTACGTCCTAAAGACTCGGCGCGTGGAAATTCTCCGGGGAGAGTTTGCGTGTGTGAGTTTTTCGGGCAACGAACGTGGAGCCGTTTTATTTTTATTTTCTCGTCGCGATCTTTCTGGTTTTTTCGTTCGCTCTAACGATTCGTTTCTCGTCGATGCGAGACTGAAATGTTTTGTTTTTAATTTTTCCCTCGCTCTACAATTCTCGCAAGGCCTTTTGAGCATCTACGAGAATCGCTGATCAGCTGATGTCATTCGGGTTCTTATTTCGATTTTTTCGACTTTTTTTCGTTTCTCTTCTCAGGTATGAGTGGGGCAGTGCTTTATGTACAACGCAGGCAAGACAGAACCCACGAAATTATTTTGTTATTTCTATCATCCTCTTTCTCTCGTCCTCGTCGTCTCATCATACTTACATGAATTTGCATTTTCACTTAAAATCCATATTTATATATATATATGTGTGTGTATATATGCATTTATACATTAAGGTGTCTGTTGATTCCAAAGTTGACTTTTTTATCATTTGCGCACGCTCAAAATCAGTTTTTCATCCCCTAAAAACCATGTTCGAGGGAGGATAAAAGTCCACTTGGACGACAACGGACACTCTAATATATACAAATTTGCGTACGAAGAAATTTCTTCGAAATTTCTTCGTTTCGCTACGTTAATGTTGGTGTGTCTGTCTTTTGGTTAAGGAAAAATAGCGCAAAGGCAAGTGTACGTGAAATTACCATTCGCTCTTAGCCGGTGACGCGTTACTCTGAATTTCGCTTTTAAAAACGGGTAATTTTGCATGACGATCGAAATATTTATCAACAATATCATCAAACGATCAAACGAATAACATTATCGATTTTAATCGATAATATTTTTTGTTTTTCCCATCGAATCTCGTTGAATCGCTGTCGAGATTTTTTGAAAACACTCGAGAGATCCGTGGGACCTCGATAATCGGTATCTCAAGGTCGCGATATTGAAAATATCGAAAAACCAAAAAAAAAACGATTTGAGCCGGTTTGAAAGAGAAAGGAAAAGTCACTCGTCGGAATTTCGTGCGTTCGAAAGCTTTTGGTGTAAAGACGACGATAAATTTCGGTATATCATCGCAAGGTTGTGCTTCCTCGTGCCTAGATGGCGATTTTATCGTTGACCGTTAAAACGACGCGGTCAAAATGGGGATGTTGAAAATCGAAGAATGATTACTCGACTTTTTCCACGTTGGACAAAAATACGATCGGTTAAAAATGGTTGGCTGTGTACGTGGAGAAAAACGTCGATACATCATTTTTGTTCGTCCCTTTATTCTTCTCATAGTAAAGTCAATAAGCTCACTTCTTTCACGTATATCGATATACATAAGCTTCGTTAAATTGTGTATCGATAATAATAATAAGCGTTCGATCAAACACCATTTATTTGCATCCACTTTTGCTTCCTCGGTCGTCGATCTTTCCTGTTTTTTCGCCCCCTCGTCTTCCTCTTTTACTATTATTGCAATAACGAGCTATCGATTTTTCAACTTATTTGTTAGTCATCTTACTTGTTGCTGTTGTTGTGTTTTTTTTTTTTTTTTGGTTTTCTTTAATATTTATTTTTAATGACTATAACACACTAATTAATAACAGTAACGACAGAAAAATATGATTTTTCCTCTGATTAACGAAGTTATTCTTTATCCGCATGGTCGCGCGTCAAACCGTCTCGTTTCTTCCCCTTTGTATACATCTTTTTGTTTTTTTCCCCTTTTTTTCGTCCCGCTCTTACTCTTTCAGAAGGAAAATGATCATAACCTGTTTTATCTCTCTCTCTCTACTGTTCTTCTTCGATTGGATAACATTATTATTATTATTATTATTCGCATTTCTTTCGCTGGTTTTCCATAGCTAGGAAACGCAATCATCGACCCGCAATATCCTCCACAAAGACGCAGCTGATCTCAAAGACGTAGCACGCACCGCACGAATTGTAAATTAACATTAAAAAAAAAAAAAACGACAGCGGGAAAGTCGAATTTTATCCCTCCGCACACTTTTCAACGTTCGCACTTCATTTTTTCGGAAATTTCTCTCTCGCACGGGATGAGGCCTGGATAATGCAGCGATTGATGTATTTAATATTATCTCGAGATATCTCGGCGATGATAATAGTTAACTTTTTATTTTCGTACGTGAAATTCTTAATTACCCCGACTAGAAAGAAAGAAACGAAGAGAGAGAGAGACGGACAGACTTTGGAAGAAAAGCTAGAGAGAGAGGATGAGGCATTTTTTAGTACAAATACGATTATTCGAGAGTAATAAGTACAAAAATCACGAGTACGTAACGATAGAGACGCTGTAATACCGACCGTCGATAATCCTCGCGAGTTAAAAATCGCAGCGGCAACTTCAGAGATAACAAAAAAACACGCTGAAACCGGCGGATGCGCGCGCAGCGGTAGTCGCGCTTGAACTAGTCCGCCAGAGGGCGCCGCTTCCCGCTCTTTCGATGAAATCCTTGAATTTCCACTCGGACGAGGCCGAAAATTGAAGATTTCTTTCGTTTTGTTTTTCTTTTCTCCCAACGTCAACGAGAACGACGTGGCAACGAGGATGATGTTGCTCCCTCGCAAAATTCAAAGTGCCCAAAGTTTTTCGATCCACGCTCCCGTTAGTCTCACATTCCTTCTTTCTCCTCATCGTCCGTTCTTCCTCCGCTACTCCGAGATTTCATCTCGGTGTCGTTGCTCGATCAAACGAAGAAAAAAAAAACGTCGGTTCGTAACTCGATACCGCATTGATCTTCACGCGGGACTCGGGGCAGAGAACGATCTCGTTCCTTTGTTCTCCAATCGTGTTGTACGAAAGAGCACAGTGTCCAGCCATAAAAAAAATCACAACATCCGCTGATTCGTCGCTTTACGAAGATGCCTTTTTTCTCCTCGTTTCCTCATTCGTCGATCAAGGGCCTTGGCCTTTGAGGCTAAATCGCACATACCAGCTGATTGGGTACATTTCAAACGACAATATCCTTACATTTTTATTACACATATATATAATATGTGTATATATATATATATATATATGAATTTTACACTCTTGTGGCAATAAAAAGTGTCACGGTTTGTCTCGCCCAAATTCAAGATGGATATTCAATAATTACGAACGACTTTTTTGGAAAATAACAAAAGTGCCGAATAACCCGCAAACCACGAGGCTTTCTCTTGCGCGCAAAAAGTCCATTTTTCGAAAGACCAGCGGCTGAAAGATGGTCAATGAAACACCCTGTTTATCATGAAATTACAGACATTCGAAATGTATCCTCACAGCGGTACATTTTACAGAGACTTGTAAAAAAGCAAGACCCTTTTATCAGCATTTTTGCCCACGTCCTCCGCACTGAATTCGCAATTTACAATAATCGCATATTTACATATGTGTTCCCTCACGTTTATGCGTAACCTGAACATCGCTCGGTTAACGCGCAATCATAAATCAGTAAACATACGATATTTATGTACATAAAATGCACATGTACGGGACGAACACACGCATTCCGTTGCTATTGTTATTTTTAACGATATAATAATCATTATTATTATTATTATTATCGTTACCAGTGTCTAGAGTGTATTTAAGCTGTACGTAGAAGATAAAAGGACACGCCCGCGACGGATCCGGTGAAAACAGAGTTTTTCAGAGTGAATCTTCATCGAGGATGTCTCTTGTGCCGCGTGAGGCTGATCACTATTTTTTTTTTTTTTTTTTTCGTAAAATTGAGATCGCCGGAGGAGACGCGAGTTTATGATTTTTTTTTTTTTTTTCAATTTTTCGTTCACTCGTTCGGAGGATCGTCGGCCGGGTGGGGGGAAAAAAGTCAAAACGACGAAAGCGCGCGAGTTTTTCGAAAATTCGAAAGCGTGTGCGTGTCTCCTCAGACGCCTCGAGGACAATTTCACGCAGCATCTTTCTCGGTCCATCAGCGACCGAAAAGCAGATCCGACACTTTTGTACGCTTGTTTATTCTTTCTTCTATTTCTTCTTTACGCTCCTCTCGGGAAGAGTCGAAGCGCGCGGCAAAAGTCGAACGAACGAACTCCCGACGTTTGGTCCCAACCGTAGCGAGACAAATATTCAGTAGACGCCCAAATTTAGGACGCATCGTTTTTCGCTTCTTCGTTTTCCTCTCAGGACGTACGCACTCTGGGTGTACGTGCGGTATTTTTCTCATCTTTAAAAAAAAAATCTTCAACTGTCAGAGAGAATTTCATTTTTACATATATTATATATATATTAGGGTGGTCGTTAAAAATTAAATTCTTTCAGACGCCCAAAAAAATCCTTCCTTTTGACGAAAAACTACGGGAAAAATTTTGCTTTTTGATTTTTAACAAAAATAACACGTGCCGGCGGCCAATTTAAGTTCATTTTTCGATAAAATTATAGTTTTTTGGAATATTTGTTACATTATTTAAATTTTGATAAAAAATCATGAAAATATGCTTATAGGAAATCAAATTCTCTACAAAAGAGTTTCTTTTGTTTTTAGATGAAGTTCATATCCATCGAGATAATCTCATTGGTAAACTTATTAACTTTATTAAATCATTTATTTTAGCACTAAAAACTTTATTTTTCTTGAAATATGAACACTTCTATTAAAATATCTTGAATTAAATATATATTATATATGTAATTGATGACATGATTTTTTATCAAAATTTAAATAATGTAACAAATATTCCAAAAAACTATAATTTTAACGAAAAATGAACTTAAATTGGCCGCCGGCACGTGTTATTTTTGTTAAAAATCAAAAAGCAACATTTTTCCCGTAGTTTTTCGTCAAAAGGAAGGATTTTTTTGGGCGTCTGAAAGAATTTCATTTTTAACGACCACCCTAATATATATATATAGTATATGCACATATATATAATACACTATAATCGGAATTCTCGAACCGTCGTTTTTATATTTTTCCTTCGCGCGTAAACTCGAAATTGTCGGAGACGTCGATGAGATCGAGCATCCGTCGACGGTCCAGCTGAGCAGGATCGATAAGTTACCACCGATGGGTCGAAGAATTATGCGGCAAAATTGAGGTTTTTTTTTAACGCGATATTACAGCAAGTAGTAGCGAGACATCGTGATCGATAATCGTAAAATAGTAGTAACATTATTAGTTGAGAAGAAGCAGCAGCAGCTTGCCGCATCGTTAATTCTAATACTCGTCATTTTCTCTTTTAATCCTCCATCTCTTTCGCTCCCGCGTTAATCGGTAGTTCATCTCGCAACAAAATCTTTCGTTCGTCGCGAATATTCGCGTGGAACGATTTTTTTTTTCGTATTTTTTCCTCCCCCCCCCCCCCCCCCCTTCGAGCTATCGAAATTCTAGTTACATTGTAAATAAACTTATACGATAGTCTTGTTTATCTTTGACGATAATTCGCTAGTTCGATCACCGAGCCACAAGACACATAGTGGTGAATTATATATTCATAGTTTCCTTCCTTATCGACAAGCGCGCCCTCTCCTTTCCTTCGTTTCCTTCCTCGTTCTTCCCTCGGTTTTTCGGCCAATGAAAGGAGCGAGAGATAGCGAGTTTTGCATAGTTTAATTGCTTCATCAATTTTACATGTTTATATATTATATAACTTTTGAGAATTTTTCTTCAACGATTCGCTTCCGGTTGTACGAAAACACGCGAAACAATGAGCAAATTAAAGAAACGATCATTCCATTCCACGGCAACTCTGCCACGCGGTTGTGCGAAGATGCGTGTACACGTTTGTTTTTGTTTTTCTCTTTTCAAAATCTCACAACGTCGAGAGAATACCCTCGTGAAACGTCCGACGACTCGGTCGCGCGTGGAATGTCACACATCCGCGGATGTAACAACGTTATGAACTCGAACGGATAATCGTGCATTTCGCGAAAAATTCCAAGTAACGGGATTTCAGAAAGTTCGAACGATGGATTTTTGAAAAAATGCTACATACGCATGTATATACATGCAAATACATGAGACTCTTTGCGAAAACTGAGAGGCTTTTTCCAACCATGTTTAATCGATCGAAAAAGAGTATCGTCTCTGCAGCCAGCGCGCGTGCTTGATTAAACGCCGCCGCTTTATCGTCCTTGCGCGCAAAAAAACGAAGAAGAAGAAACGAATAAATGAAAAATAAAACAGGAAGTTGGACGAGAATAAACACGACGAGACCGAGGGGCTTTTTTTCGTTAATTTTCTTTGGTTTTTAGTGATCTTGATTCAATGGCGATAATTTTTAATAATAATAATAATTATAATATACGCGTTATAACAGTAACATTAATAGTAATTAATAACGATGGTGAATATCCGCGGAAAAAAATTCACCGAATAATGGACACCTTCTTTACCGACTCTTTTCCTCCTGTCGCGAGCTTCCTCCGCACGAACGAACAATCTCGGCGCTTCCGTCTTGTTCTCCGTTAAAAATACAAATGTAACAAGCTCTTACACGATCATCGTGGGTCGAGGACAATGTATCGGTATACGCAACGGACAAAAACAATAACGACGAGAAAAGAAGAAAAAAAAAACGGAGTAACATCGTCGACGCAATTCGCTCTTTCCCCTTTTTTTTGCCACTCCTTTTTTCCCCATCAACAAATCGTTAGCTCTCCGCGAGATGGCACCATGCACGAAACGATCGCGGCGTTTTGCAAAGTCGTATGAAAAATTGTAAATCTATCTCGATATTCTTTTTTCTTTTTTCCACTCTCACACAGCGATCGAAAAGTTTATTCGCTCAAATTTCGCGAGCGACTGGCTCTTAGTGTCTCTTCGTTTCTTCGCACTCTCGCGAGCCTCTTCGATGCATGGTCATCTCCGGCTTTTTTCGCGAGCCCAAACGGACCCGAAAAGAGGGACGAAGAGTCGAGAAAACGAAAAACGAACAACAAAAATGAGAGTCTCGTTACATTCTTACTTCAACTATAGGGCGATTAATCGAGATTCGAGCACGCTTCAAACTGGGCAACTCGTGCGCGCCTTTTTTTTTTTTTCAACGGTGCTTTCGACTACTCTGTTTGTTTGTTCATTTTTTTTTTAATTCTCGAGTGTTTACTCTCGTGTGTGTATGTGTTTGTGTGTGTTTTCCCCCTTTTTTAAATTCTCGTCATCATTCTAAAGCACTCGACACAATTCTACCATTAAATAACGTCTTAAAGTCATTCTCCTCACGTATTCATCGCCGTGGCGCTTGGACCTGCGCGTTAAAATTAAAAATATCCTAAGCGTAACGTTTACGGCGTTTTTTAGTTTCCTGAATTTCTCCTCATATTTATCATCCATCGATCAACAGGAATTTTTTTATAATTTATGTATGTATATATATATATATATATATATTTATATTTTTTTCACCACGTGTAGTTACAATATATTCGAGATAACGATTGGCCTCCGTCGGCGTCACTTAGGTACGATCGGATTTGGTTTTTTGTTTATTTCCTTTTTTCGCTTTCCTTCCACGCACTTTACGTCGTTATTTCAATCGTCCTCGCAAGGTTTGTTTCTCGACGCTTTTGTCGTCTGTGCCTGGTGCTCCTCGGTTACATTTTTTTCCTTCCTCTCGTCGATTCAATGAATTTTCTCTTCGCGATAAGGCACCCCCAGTGCAGAATTATACGCGGAAGTACGTTAATGTATCGACTAAATGACTAGATTAATCCTCAAGTCACGTAACGCTGTGGCCTCGATCGCGAATATTTATATAAAGAGAGACAGAGACAGAGAGAGAGAGAGAGAGAGAGAGAGAAAAAGAGAGAGGGTATTTATCATTTTTTTTTCTTCGTTCAAAGGATCAAAAGGAAGATGACAATTTTACGGGCCGATCGATCGCCTTTTTTTTTTTTGCCTTTTTTTCCCTGGGGTTTTTCGTAAATGCTGTACCAACGTTGATAAACGGAGGAGCGACTAGAAAACACGGTCGTAGCTCGTGAGAAAAATGATGAGCGCGCTCAGGACGAAACGAAAGTTGAGAAGAAAAGCCACGTCGGATCGGAGGGACCCGGGTATGGGCGGAGGAGCGGAAATTTTCACAGAGACGGAGGAAGATGACAGAGAAAGAAAGACCGCGAGAGAGAAGACGCGTAAAAACGATTCTTCTTCCTTTTCCTTCGGTCTTTTCGCTTTTCTCTCGTTTTTTGTCCGTTACAATGAAGAAAACGACAACTTAGGGAGCTAAACAGGGGAGGCAGTGGTGCGTTACTTCGGTAATTGCTAATTAATAAGTGTGATTTGCACGGATCTCGGGGTCCGGTGGTGCGACGATGACGCTCGAGATTTTCTTACGTAATTACTTTTTATACTTCGTTATTTTCTTGAATTCTTTTTTAAAAATTTCTTCATTCTCTCAACAATCGTTATTCTCTGAGAGAGGGGCGACCAAGGGGGTTGGGGGTTGGGTCAATTTCCAGCAGAGTCTCACGGTATAAAGTTCCGCACCGGTGACGCTGATTTGACTTCAACAAACGCGTTTTTATTTCATATATATGTATGTATATATATATATATATGTGTGTTTTTTTTTTTTTCATTTTTTCTGCGGCTCGGCAACGTTCACCCTTTAGTTTCAACATATTTTTTTCTCGTTCATTCGCGAACCACACGATTAAAGGGTCTCGTTAATATTAGTATACGGATATACTATGTATATTTATATATATATATTTGTTTTGTTTTGTGTGTTTTTTTTTTTTTTTTTCAAAAAAGTCCACACTTACTACCGGTGGCTTTTCGGCTTTCGTCAAAGCCGGAGAACTCCTCGATGTTAGTTCTTTTTTTTTACCGATTTTCTCATTGTTTTTGATCAACCGACGTTGCCTTTCGTCGGTAAAGAAGGCTCCTCTCAGCCGAGTTGAACGTTTTCATCGTGTTTGAGTTGTGTTTGCGTGTGTCTTCTCCTCGAAGCTTCCAATTTTGGTTGCTTTTCCGGTTACGTCAATTCCACTCGCTCGCGAAGCCGAGATCGGCTCTCTCGGTGACTCCCGCGGAGGAGCACCTCCCGCCGAGACCCTCCCGTTTTCGCGCGTTTTTTTTTGCTCTGTTCGTTTTTCCTCACTTTGGAATCAAGCGCAACGACAATGAGCTTGTCGTCAGCGCGAGACTGCACGCCTTGGTTTTCTTCGAGTTTTTCAATTTTTCCTTCTCGATTATGCGATATTTAGGAAAAAATGGTTATTCGTGATTCTTCTCCAGCCTCTCCTCTCTCTCTCTCTCGCGCGATTTTTTTTTTTTTTCACTCTTTCTCCCCGTCACCCTCTCCCACTGTCACTTCCTGCCTGTCTGCCTCTTCCTTGTCATCTAAACCGCCGTCTCCGTATGACTGTGACTCGATAAACGCTCCACATCGATTTCCGGTATTGTTAATTCGTCCGGTATGTTGTCCGCGTAATCGATACTGCTCGTCTGCGAGATTCGATTGTTCAGCGTTGATTGCTTCCGTAGGACATCCGCCAGGGTCACGGTGCTGTGCTCGCCGTACCGCGAGTCCAGGCCCTGCCGAAATGCGTTCACTACGCGGATCTGCAACGCAACAAACGGATCTATTGTTTTTTGCCTTTTTTTGGCGCGCGCTCTCCTCCGCGAGGGTCGCACGCGGCGGTGGCTTGTTTTCCTCTTTTTTTTTCTTCTTCTCAAAATTCCCTCTTGGATATGGAAAAAAAACAATGGCAAACTCAACAAAACGTCGAATAAAAATGCGGGACGTCATTTGTCGCCCTTCGTCTTTCGACGATCTTGCAAAACGACGAAAAAAGGCTTTTGAAAGAAAATTTGAAAAACGACAAAACCGTATGTAATTATTACTCCGAAGCAAAACATGGGCGAGTTTTTGCCGGCGAAAGTCAAATGAAAACGTGAGCAAATAACTTGGGAATAACCGTGAGTGAGAAGTGAAAAAAAAACAAACAAATAAACACGATAGATTGAACGAAAATAATACGTACATTTTTTTTTTTCTTCTCGACTGTCTCGAAAGAAGGCAGGATCATATCGACGATACTCGACAGAATTTTACACGCGCGGCACACGCGGCGATGCGCCAAGCGAATATCGATTGCGTTTTAGGCGTATGCACATGCGTTCACAAAAAAAAGAAAGAAAAAAGCAACAACGGAAAAGTCAGCAACGTGTGTGTGTTTTCTTTATTTCTGTGTCGCGCACGAATCGCAAAATTTGACGAACATGGCGAACTCGAGTTTCGAAAAAAAATGTACGATTCGGAGAGGGGGGTGGAGACCCGGAATGGGCGAGAAAGAAAAACAAATTTTCTCCATTTTTTTCAATCGAGGAAATTGGATTTCGGAAGTCGTGTAAAAATCGTCGAATTCGTGTCGCGTTGACAAAATAAAAAAGCCGGTATACGTACGTGTGCACGAAGAATTTCGAAAAACTTTCGGCAATTGCGTAGGTGAGATCATTTTTTGGAGCAATTCGCGCGTTTTCGAGTGTAGCAAAAATTGTCAACTTTAGTGCGCCTCGTAACGTTTCGAAAATCTTCGAACGTGCCAAATATATCGTACCTTCTTTCATTCTCGAATGAAAACTTACGACATCACGCGGTAGATCGCTTCCGTCGATTCAAAATTATTTGCATCAAGAAGATTTTTCAAAAAAAAAAAAAACAATAATACACGATAATAATAAGTAAATACACTCTACGAAAAATGCAAATAATTTTCATCGGCGACACAGCGCGCTCTCTGGGACGGCTTTTGAATCAAAAGCGTCTGAATCGGTCGCAGCACTATCCGCCCGTTGTGGAAAACCATTTTTTTTTGCCTCTATTTCCGAAATCGTTTTGATTTTCTTCACCGTGCGATTATTTTTGTTTAATCGTTGTTTATTTTTTCCTCACTAATTTCTAGTGCGAATAGTGCTGCAACGTTGTGTCGCAGGTGCGGCCAACTCTGTCCGACGCCAGCGCGCTCTGGAGTGACGCGCTCGAACCAGCGATCCTCGTTCTAACCTCCTTTGTCGTTATCTCATCATCAATTTACAATTAAACAGGAATAAACAAAAAACGTTTTTCTTTCTATATGAATTACCAATTGATTAGGACAATAACGTACATTGATCGGTCAAAAAACATTGCATGCACCCATGGAACACCGATCGTAACGGCCGCGACGGAGAGGCCGATTTTTTTTTTCAACGAATTCAATTATAATTATTTTGAATTACAATTTATTCGAGGGGAAAAAAAAGCATCGAACGTTCCGAGTGCGCAGGTCGATTCTTCGATCGTGTCCTTTTTTTTGTCCGCTCGCGACACCCGCGATTTAGCACCTGTACTTTTTACACACAATAATAACAATAATATTGTTATAAACAACGATGAACATTACGCATTTTTTAAGCGCATTAGCCAGAGGCGAGTTTGCCCGTGGAGAATCTTTAACGAGTAATGAATCAATGGAGAGAGAGAGAGTGAAGAAAATATTTGACGAATTATCGAAGCGAGCGAGTTGCGAGAAAGCGCATTTTTTTTTTTTTTTCGATTCGCAGGCCAATTTTGTTTTTGCGTGTAGGGCGGAGCCATGCGTAATTCTTCGGTCCTTTTTTCACGTGTCATCAACGTACACGTAACTTTGAACATCGACGGAGTATTAATTAATGAAAAGCTGAAAATTTTTTGAAATTTTCATTTCCATGGATGGAAATTACCTGAAAGTATCTCGTCGCAGTAACGGTCTCGGCGATGGTCGTGAGTCAAAAAAAACAACCAAAGCAGAGAGAGGATCTTTCGTGCTCGATGAATTTACAAAAATCTGCGGAAAATCAATCGTCGTACCGAGTGCAGCAATTTTCAATAATATTATATTTTTCGGAAGAAAATTTCATACCGTTATTATTGAAGATTATCGCGCAGTGTACGATTGACTTTTTTTTCAGATTTTCACAGCCTCGTCGAGTACGCGAATTTGCCACTTTATTTCCGTTTTTTTTTTTGAATACTATACGCGCCATAAAATAAAACAAAAGAGGGATGAAAAAGAAGTCCTACTCGTTGGTCCATTATCGGCGTGTTTCAATGCAACTTTTCTCGTGGTTCGTTTCGAAGAATTTTACGAATAATTAGATTTACACTCACGCGGATTATTAATTAATAAAGCGACAACGATACACTTACATATATTTATTAATAAAGCTTTTACCGCTATGTCATCAACGTGCAAACTCATGCGAAGCTACTTTCTCAATAACGACACTGGCAAACGACCAAAACAATCGACATACCCAATCCGACACAACGAATCAACATGGAGCATAATTATCGTGATGTAATAATCGGGATTAAAAAAGCATGCAACGAGCAAAAGAGAGGCGCAGTTTTTTCGCCGTCATTGTAGACTTTTCGAATTTTTTCCACGAGTAACGATTTGACTATGTACACTTGATATACAGTTGAAGGAAAAAAACAAAGTTTCAATCGTTTGGCTACGAAAAATGTCCAACCACAAATCGGTCCATTTAATTGCGAGCATCAACTAGCATTCAAAACGATTAATCTCTCCATCCTCATCGTTGTATTTCCTTTTTTTTTTTCGTCATATTTTTCGTAAATTTTACCCAAACCTCGACGAGTATTGCGACACAAAGCCACACTACCACTGTACAACCACCACCCTTGGTTACGTTGGTCAAAAAAATTCTTTTTTTTTCACACTTCTTCGGAGGTCGATCACGTGCTCCGTTGCTCTCTCCGAGTGGTCCTCGTTGGTTGTTTTTTTATATACTTACGCGACGAACGATCGACGCACGTGACGGCTGGTTAATCAGACTTCCGGACAAACCGGAAGTGCGTTCATGTCGGAAAGGTCCACCGGGCTGGAACGTGGATTCTAAACCATGCACGCCGAGTCTCACGATGCTTCGATCTTATGTCACAAAAAATGTCTTCGTCGATCCGGCGATGCGATTTTTATCGATTTTTTTGGAACAAACGATCGTCGTTCATTTTTCAAACGAAGGAAACGCTCCAGAGCGTCGTTCTGCGGGCTCGTCTTTGCCTCGAGCGGATCGCCTTGACGATCGGCGTTCGAATCGTCGCTTCGAAGCTCGTGAAAGGATCGAAATTTCAAAGATTTTTTTTTCTCACTCTCGTACGTGGAAATGGACAATTGGCAGGGGGGAGAAATCGCGAAAAGGAATCAGAGCACGTACTCGAATCGCGGGCTGCTCGATCGTCGATGGAAACGCGAGTGTTTCAGTCCGAACGATGATTCCCTCCGATTTCAAACGATAACAGTCCGCTGCGAATTACGTCGAACGAATTTCGCGCATACTTTTCAATTTTTTTTTTATACGAATAAAGTCCTCACAAACCCCGAGATATCGACGATCGACGAATCGTCCTTTGCTCGAATTTTATTTACCGATCGAGGCGATTCACATCGGACGAGAATATTCTCAAAATAATCGATAGATTCGGTAAAAATGTACTCGTTTTTTTTAACCTTTTACTCCCTTACGTGTAGCGGAACGATGTGATCTAAAAAGTCTATATTGCATTCATTCGTGCGAAATAACGATTTTTCTTAATTTCTCTTTATTCACTATTAATGTATATATTTATATTATATATATATATATAGTATGTATATAAGAATTATCGATCTAGCTGAACGCAAACGTGTTTCTACGACGTTTAAAAAATATTTACGTATATATGGGGCATTCCATGCCGATTATCCCCTTGCTTGGAATCTCTCGGTGATTTCTCGATCTTTTTTTTCTTTTCTTTTTGGAATACGACATTTCGCGATCGAACGAGCGCCCGATTGTTCTTCCCGAGAGTGCGCAATGTTTGCCACAACTTTGGCGCTTCCTCGATGTTTCTCTTTTTTTGTCAAAAGTTACGAATGTTTTTTTTTTTTTTTTTTTTTTTCATCGAACGTGGTCGAATGAAGAGAAAAAAAATGGCATTTTGGAAGTAAATAACGAGGCTAAAGTCGACGCGAAGACTCGAGAGAAATGCCGGACAGCGTCGATGGGCATATTATCATGAAATACTCCATACATGTAGACTGCTTTTAATGCTAATTCGCGCTTCTATCAGCCATCGACAAAAAAATGCTCAGGCACTAAATTGAGGTCTTTCAGCGCGTTTTTAAGCGATCGTGGACGATTTTTTTTTTTGTCTCGTTTGCTCCTAACGTGGTTTATTTTTCGAGTTTCCCGAGACGAGTCAACGGCTTCGATCGAGAAGGACTCTCGTGATCTTTTCGAGCGATTTCGGCAATTGCGAAAGCGACAAGGATTTTGCCGTAAAAAAATGTCGGTTTTCGAAATTTTCGATTCGATTTCGCTCGCAAAAACAAAAGGTACAAAAAATAAACCACCGTGAGGTTCTCGCGTGTCGCACGAATAATGAGAGGAAAAGTATGAGAAGCAACGAACGAAGAGAGGAACGAACAACGTTAAGCACGTTTTCCCAATGAATTGCGATTTTATGAAACGATGAAATTTCGAAAAAACGATCTTTTTTTTTCTCGTTTCGCTAAAATCGCCTGATTTTCATTGAAGCGCGGATGACACCCTCGAGGATGTTCCGTCCGTCAAATTTCGTCGAATTTATCGTCGAATTTCGAAAAAAAAAACCAAAAAATTGAAAAAATCGCAAGTTTTGACTTTGATTTTTTGAAAAAAAACAAATTCCAAAACGGATACACGTGCAACACGGAAAAAAGGAATTCGACGTTTGCGATGTTTTTCGCTCGTAACACAGCCGGAACATTCTCGACAACGTTTTTTACGGGAAAACGAAAAAGCGGCGAGGAAAAGCCATCGAAAGAGCACAACACGCTGACAGAAATGCAGACAGCCTTGTCGGATTGCAGCTTCGTCTAATGAAATTTTTTCAGAACAGCTGATAAAGCGATGCCAAGCCGGAAACGTGTACAGCACACATGGTGAGAAAAGAAAATGAAAAAGGAAAAAAAAAAAATCATCGAACGATTTCGAGTAATGCGAATGCGACATAGAGCACGAGACGAAACAGGAAAGAAAGTGAGATTCCAAGGCGAACGAAATATCTCGACCGTTACTCAAAAACATCGATTTACCGTTCGATATTCAGCCATTTCCGGTACAAACGAAAATCAGTAAAAAAAAAAGGCGAAAAGCGTCGATCAATCGACGGTCTCTCGAAAACCCCAGAATAACGGTCGACATATCGGTCGGGAGATAAGAAAAATTGACCAGGTTGATTTTGCCTTTTTTTTCTCTCGAATCTGAAATTTTAACGAAAAAAAAAAAAAAAACGGCACAGAAGCGAGCGTTTTGACCCGCGAGTAGTAGGCACACTCGCGTACGCGTACAGCGGCAGACACGGAGCGGAAAAAAAATATCGGGAGGCAAAAAAAAAAAAATAAATAAGAGGAACACGATCGTTCGGATCTCTTATTTTTTCCGAGCGATTTCTCGTCGAAATAAAGAGAGCCGAAGATTCGTCGGGAAGTCCGGGAGGATAAGAAGCGTCGGGACGAGGATGTACAATATAGACTGAAGCGACGAGAATTGACAGTAGATATCGATAGCATGAAATAGAAATAGAGATAGAGAAAGAGAGAGATAGAGAGAGAGAGAGAGAGAGCAAGAGAGAGGAGCGCTTACAGCTTGGTCTGTCGAGCTCTTGCTGTAGGGTACCGGTATCAAACGTTCCTGCAACTCGCCACCTATCACCTTCAAGAGTAAAGGGTAATATAATGGTTACAACAGGATGGCATGAGCAAAAAATGTGTTCACGACTTTTCTATCCTTCAGTTTTTTTTTTTTTTTTTTTTTTCTCATTTTTTCTCGTTCTTTTCACACACAGCGGAAAGCTTACTCGGCGCGATCAATATTACGATCTTTCCACCTCGGCAATCATCGTTATGATTTTTTATCAGATCAATGATGCAGGAGCGAGCACTTTCGTTCGATCGTGCGACATGGTCGACGTCCGCCGATCAATTTCCGCAAAAAAAAACACCCCAAAGTCCGAGGGTCGAATTTTTCTCGAATTTCCGAGAGATTGATTTGTCCTTTTCTCATTTTTCATTTTTCATTTTTCATTCCAAAGCGGAAAAATCGATCGGCGGACGGAAATGTGCGTGTTCGTCTCGCTCGATACATCGATCCATCGACTTGGCGGTTTTTCACATGTTTGTACAGGGGCGAAACTTGCACGAGGACGTAACTCTCGCGATGCCGCTCGACCGATCGAGTACATACGATTTTTCGACTCTTTTTCTTCTTTTATTCACCAGTTTATACACAATGAAGGCTCTCGCGGTTTATTTTTTTTTTCCATTTGCTTTTTCAAAATGCGCGGATCGCAAAGATCGAGCGGCATGGCGTACGCACGTACCGGCACGGAAAAAAAGATACAGGGCACAGAACAGTAACACACGAATAGTAAGTTGAAGAATTGAAAAAAAAAAAAAAAAACAAAAAAAAAATATACAGTATTCGAGTTTCAGTGAGGCAGACGGTGATTGAGTTAATGACTCGTGAATGTATATATATATATGTATACAAATAGAGACATACGTAGATTAGCAATTTTTTTGGAGTATCGATGTAAAGAGAGAAAGATAGAATGAGTGGGTGTCGGTTTTCGAGGATGTCGGCGGAGGGGGGGAAGTACCAAAGATGAGAATTAGCGAGTGAGAGCAAGCAATTTGCGTCTTTCGTCGTTATTTTTTTTATTTTTTTTTTTTCAAACCTCAGCCACGTTCGGAATCAACTTTTTCGTCGCAAGAGCGAGATATCGCGACGTGACGCTTCGTACCGAACGACGATTCACGCGCAGACTGATTAAACTTTTCTAGCGTGCCGTAAAAAAAAAAAAAAAAAAAAAAACCCCAAGCTTTTTTGACCCTCGTCCGACGGTCTTTGCGAACAAAAATTAAAATCGTATATTTCGTTGCGTCTTTCGTAGCTTCGTTCGGTCCGATCGTGGGGGGTGGGGGGTGGGGGGAGGAAAAAAATGTGGAAGAAAGAAAAAATTAATCAAAGACGAAATTAACGACCGAAAATCGAATCCAAAACGTTGCCCTCTCGACGGGCGATCCTGCGAGGGAAAAAGGGTGTCGGCGCGAAGCTCCCGAGAGGAGCGCCTAAAAAACGCGAATCTCAAAATTGATTTGCTCGCCTCGCTGTCGATATCGTTTTTTTGTACGAAAAAACACATCTAGAGAAAAATTTGTGGCGTGTTCGTGTGTGTGTGTGTGTGTGTGTGTGTGAGAGAGAGAGGTGCGGGAGACGAGATAAAAATACAAAACGTGAGAACAACGTGGTTGAAAAAAATATACAAGTCACACGAGGATGAGGATGGCGAGCGAGGTTAATTTTTTCGTTCCTCTTGTTTTTTTTTTTTTTTTTCTCGAGAAAAAAATTGTCGAGAAAAATGAAACATCGCAAAGCGACAACCGAGTCTGCTCGTCCCGGTAAATCGACGTGTCTGTCGAAGCTCGTTCGTCCATTTTTCAAAATCGGCCTTTTTTCCTCCGCTCGGCGGAAAAAGCCTAAAATTCGCTCATCGGAATGCTAAAATCGCGAAATTCGCCACGATACTCGCAATCGGGATTACGGTATTCGTGTGCTTTTTTTTTTATTATCGACCTCGATAAACGTTCGCGCACGAGGATGATCATTTTCCCCAAAAAACTTTTCGGGGCAATTTATATATATATATATATATATATTCGTATATATGTATAGAAAAAAAAAGATAGAGAAACCGGTATTTCGTCACTTCCGGTCGCGTCGTTATCGTTACTTTTCTTTCTCTCTTCCGTTCGGCTGTTATCGTTTCTTTTTTTTTTCTTCTTTCTATCGTTATTTTCGTCTTCCTGTTGATTCGTGTCTTTTTTTTACTTTCTTTTTTTTTTTTTTTTTTCATCTTCGTATCGACGATACGCCATGAAATTACGCAACAACCGCTACCCGTATCACTAAAAACAAAACAGCAGCGACAACACCGTCCTCTCTGCATTTCTGCGTTATGCATTCTTTTTTTTTTTTTTTCGTTTTTGTCTTTTTTTTTTTTCGAAACGATGAGCGGCCGAAGGCCCGTATCTGTGTTTGTGTGTGTCTGTGTGTACGCGCTACTTCGTCTCCGCCATCGACGGTTTTTTCGTCCTCGCGTCTCGTCGTTTCGATATTTTATTTTTATATACGTGTAATTTTTTTTTTTTTTTATTTTCGATCAAACGACCTTTTTTTTCCTCTTCCTTCATTCTAAATTTAATCGAACAATCGTCCATCGATAATCAACCATATTTCGACAAAACGACCCGAGGGACTCTCCTCCCGGTCGAAGCCTCGTCGATGAACACCTTTTTTCACTCCCTCATCTCGCTTTCATCCACGCGACCCCGAGTCGATACCCGACGGGACTTTGTATTTTTTCGAAACAATGAAAAAAACGCCCTGCTCCGAATTTCGCTCGTTTCCACGGTGAAGGTCCGACGAGGTGCTTATTAATTTTTAAATTCGTCATTACCGTTGCTATTATTAATCATCATCAGGTCGAATTTTGTTGCGGGAGGAGCTCGTCGATCGAAGAGAAAAACGTATTTTTCGCGATATTATAATGATAATAATAAGAGCAACAACGATGATCGTTATTCGTATAATTATGAGGGAAAAAGGAGATTGGAATTTACAATAAAGCGGATCTCGATGAATGTGAGAAAAACAGCTGTTTTTAAACGTGTTAAAATCCTCACTAAAGTTCGAAAATCTCTGGCGTTCCGAGCTCCGCGATTCTCCCAACGTACGCTCATTTTCTTCGTAGTTTTTTTTTTGTTTTTTTTTTTTATTGATACTCGGACATAATCGTAACAGTGTGTGGCAGTAGTAAATATTTAGATAACATTAACGGTTAGTTATTTTTTATATTACTTTGTTTTATGATTTACTTTGTTTTTTTCTTTTTTTCTTCGTAATCTTTAAAACGATCGAATCTCACGCTATTAGATAAAAGCAATTAAATTAAGAAAATCGTAATACATCGTACGAGTACACCGAAATTTTTTCGCGTTTTTTTTTCATCCCCTTGCCATCTTCGCCCTTTTTCCACGACGTGGCCTCTCTCGTTTTCTCGTTTCTCGTGGCGTTTTTGTTCGTTCTTTTTTTTTTTTTTTTTCCATCAATCCGACCGGCCGAATCGTCGTCGTAAGTCGTCGCGTGCCGCAATTAACGCGTCGATCGTTCGATTTATTCTCATTTCCTCTACGCTCTTTTGCGTTCTTTTTTTTTTTTCTTTTTCTTCGGAGCCACCTCTCGTCCTCGACTCCCGGATGTAAGTACATGTTTTCGTTACTCCGTCGATTTTTTCTCTTCGCCTCCGACACGGAGGAGCTTTCGGGGCGATCGTCGATCGCCGTATTTTCATTCTCTCGCTGATTATCGATGAGCGCGGAAGGAATAAAACAATAATGATAAATGGCGGTGAAAAGGAACGAAAAAAAAAATCCTCGGTATTTTTTTTCCACCTCGGTCCGTCGTTGGACGGGTCTCCGCGCGCTGCGAGAAGCGAATTAGCCATGGAGCCACCAAAAATCGTATTTCCGAAAATTTTTACGAACGAGAAAAAACGACGAATTCTCCACCGGATTTTACGGTCTCGCGCCGATTTTCCATTGAATTCTCCTCTTTCGTCACGGATTACAATGATTATATACAACTCAAGTATCGTTCGATAAACGAAAAAAAAAAAAAAAAGAATAAAGATTTTTGCGTTTTTTATAAAATACCAAACGACCGTTTTATACGGGATAAACCGGAAGCTGCGCGAGTTTCGTCGCTTCTTCCGCCTCGTTACGTTGTTTTTGCTTTTTTTTTTCGTTTATCCCGTCTCATCCGACAGGCCACGCGGTTAAAATTCATTAAAACATAGAAATTGAATTAAATTAATGCAACTTGATCGTTTAAACGCGACGAAACAAAAAGTGAAAACGAGCGTTCGCCTCCGTGCTTTTCTTCATTATTATTGTTATTATTATTCTTTTTAAGTGTTTGGTTGAACGCGAGTCGTGATTCTTTTCGAAAACAAGGAAATTTGCCTCGAATCGTCCCGCTGTGTCCGACGAACTTTTATTTTGTTTCTCTCGGCTCTTTTCTTTCTCCCTTCGGCGTGATCCGCCGTTGTGGTATTTTTTTTCAATTTTCTCATTCTTTTTTCACCCATCTTCTCTCGGCTGACGCCGTCGGTTTCCCGTGTGCCTCTTTTTTATCTCTATCGACGGTCGTTTCCGGTCGTCGCGTGATTAAGCAGCGAGGACTCTCGAGGGAGGGAAAAAAGTGACGGAAAGAGCAGTGTCTCTTTTTTGTTTTTTTTTTTTTTTCGCGAGGGAGGGAAGGCGAGTGCGAAAGCGTTTCGTTCGATAAGTACGTTGTTGGAGATGGGACAAGAGGCGAAATTCGTTACGAAACGTTGGCATTCGACGTTGTGCGGGTAATACGGGTCAAGGAGGATTTTTCGGAAAATTGGAACGCTCGTGAAACGAGGGATAATTAAGGGGGGAGTGGAATACGCGAATTTGGGAAAAAAAACGTCTTTAAAAGTGCTCTCGGTAATTCGTGATGCTCCTTAAGTACAGCACCGCGTATTTGAGAATCATTCGTTTCGTACGCGGATGACATTTTTTGTGTTTTTTTTTTGCAAAAAATCCACGATCAATTCGCGAGACTTTCTCGTTCCGAAATGTCGTTTTTTTCGTGTCCCTCAACGAACCGGAAATCGCTCGCTCGCGTGGTTTTTCCCTCTCTCCGATCGCCCCGTTACCGACAAAAACGCCCGAGCGAGGTAAAAGGAAAAAAAAATTAAACTTTTAAGTACTCCGACGAGCGAACGCGAAAAGAGCGAACTTTCGGCCGATTCTCGATTTTTCGAAACGACGAAATTTCGACTCGCGACTGCGCGAGACTCTGCCGATGGAAATTGAGGGGGAAAAAAGCGAGTTGATCATCGGGCGGGAAAAAAAATTTCAAAAATCTTACGCCGGATCGTCGTCGAGAACGAAAACGCGACGAAAAGAGTGACGCGCGCGTCGAAACAAGCTTGGCGAGAGAAATTCAAACATCGTTAAAAAAAAGTGTCAAAAGGTCTTGAAAGCGAAAAAAACGTGCGAAAAAAGAATTGTCCACCCGTCAGAGTCCCATCCGGTCGAGGGACGATCATATTTTTCCGGAAAATTCGATTCGACAACGACGTACACTCGCACGCGCTCTCGCGGCGTCGTTCGGAAGCAAGCCCCATTGAAACCATTTTTCCTTCGTCTGAATAATTGTGAATAAAAAAAAAAAAAACGGCACAAAGTTAGCCACGATCTTTGAGACTAGTAGAAAATCATTTCGAGTATTTTTTTTTCGTTTTCATCATTACGACTAAGATTTTTATTTTTTCAGACTAATTATTCATAATTATTCAGTTGACAGAATCTACGGGCATAATTATCTATATATATATACGTATAAACACACACATATATATATATATATATATACCTCTTTAGAATCACAATTCTTCAAACATTTCGAACGAATTTTATCGAGAAAAAAAAACGTCGAGTTCGCGCCCATTTCCGGCAAACGCGTCTTTCGAATCATGCCGATTTTCCCGGGCACGCATTCGCGCACTCGCGCAATTAGAAAAGGGTGTAAAAAGGCTTGGTGCAGGAGGGGAAGGGAGGAGGGTGAAGGCGGTGAGCTCAGATGCTGGTTTCGTGAACGAGTTTCGGTAAATCAGGTAGCATAGCTTCGGTGGAGCCCGAGGACGGTGAATTCGTCAGGGATTGGTTGGGATTTCGGTTGTTCGATAACGCGGCGCTGTTCGCGATGGCGCTGTGGCCGTTATTGACCCCGCTCGAGTTTCTGTTGTTGTTGGTTAAATTGTGATGATGATTGTGATGCTGCTGATGATGATGATGATGATGATTGTTGTAGAGATTATTGGCACCGGGTACGTTGAGTAGAAGCGGCGATGCCGGGCTGTTGATCGAGTTTATCCTTGCGCCACGGTTATCAGCGTCCTGATTATTATCGTTAACGCTGTTGTTCATTATTTTGGCGGTTCTACAACCGGCCGTCATCAATATCGGATTCGTCGGGTCTTCGTCAATGTACGTGAAGTCGGACAACGGTCTAGGCCCTGTGTGACTTCTCGAGCTTCTCATGCTGTGCAAGCTGTGTAAACTATGGACAGAACGACGCTCCTCCAGATCTTCCAGATTCGACCTGAATGCTCTGATTACTCGAAGCTGAAAAAAAATAGGGAAGAGGGCGTTCTAATCAGGAGGCGAGAGGACGGTTGCGAGGCCAGCGAAACACACAAGCACACCCGCTCTTTCGTTCTCTCTGTGTGTTTGTTTCATTGGTTTTTGATTTTTTTTTGATTTTTTGACTTGTTTTTTTTCGGGATTTTTCGCTCGATTTTTTGTTTTGTTTTTTTTTTTTGTTTTTTCTCGATTATTTTTTTTGCCAACTCTTGTCACGTGGTTTTTTCTCCGGCTTTTTCCGTCGTTCGTTCTCCGCTCGAGGCTTCGATCGTCTAATTTTCTTTTTGCTCTTCCGGCGGATATCTCTCAATGCTCGGCTTTCCCACTTTTTTTTTTCTCGATCGTTTCTCTTTCTTTTCTCGAGCCAGGTCACGTGGTTCCGCGACATTGCATATTGTATTTGTACATAAATATATATATATATTCGTGGAATATAGCATGTATTTATGCGCGATACAGTATTCGTCGTCTACGCTCGTTCCCCCTTTTTCTTTTTTTTTTTCTCTTTTTCTACTCGCAAATCGGTCCGATCGCTCGCGAGCTCTCGATCGGCCGAATCGCTCGCTCGCGTTTCATTTTTTTCCTCCTCTCGGAGGATCGAAAACGTCGCAGAGAGTGTCACTTTCGAGATTGAAATTCGAGACACTACGGAGGCAATCCCTAAAACGTACGCCGAACGAGTCGGGAAAAAAACGATCCGGAAATGATAAATGCACACGCGGGAATACTCCTCTCTCATTGAATCTCGACGGTTGACGCGATCCCACGCTTTTTTTGCCGGGCGGGAAAAAAAAAGAAATTTCGCGCGCGAGGGACGAGAAAATCGTTTATTTTAGGAATGGTCCTCTACAGTCCGAAAAATCGGCGTAGTCGCGAGAGAGATTTCGTCTTCTCTCGTTGAAACTTTCACGAGTGAATAGATGTAGCCGTGAGAAAGAGATGGAGAGAGAAATGAGAGAGAGAGACAGAGAGACAGACAGAGAGAGAGAGAGAGGAGACAAGAGCGTAAAAGTGACAGATAAAGAGGGTCGAACAAAGACCCGAAAAAATGGGAAAAGTAATCGTAAGATTCGATCGCAATCCGATCGAAACTCGCGCCATCGAGTTTTTCTTATTTTTCATTTTCGAGATAATCGTCATCTCGCACCGTGATGCTTCGGTCCCGATGACAAATTTGACAAGTCTTTCAATCGACTTTCGATTATTTCAAACGTCAGTCGCCGTTTCGCTGAAAAAATTCAAAATTTCTTTTCCTTTCTTGCTTTTTTTTTTTTTTTTATCGAATCGCTCGTCCGAACATGATGATAAATGGGGGTATGTGCACACGAGCAAGACCTTGGAACATCATCATTCTCACGTAGTCGTGCCGGAGGAAAAAAAAAAAAAAGAAAAAAAAACGAGGTTCACAACGATTTTTCTACGCGAAGCCTAAGCCAGAGGATCATTGGGCAATATTGAGGCGATTATGCGTACATCTCACATCGGTGCACACATTTTCATTAAGCGTTTATCGTTTTTACGGATTTTTTTTTCGTTTCGTCAATTTTTTATTTCTTCACTTTTCGTACTCTTTGCGATCTTTGTATATATACACATATTACATACGAGTATATGCGAAATATAATATTTATACATGTATATATATAAAGACGGCGTGCGTAATAGAATGAAGAAAACAAAAATCTAGTCTAAAACATCGCGCGTGTACACAAAAGCCTAGAAAAACATTCATTCCTATGGTGTCAAAGTTTGGGCAGTCTGGAGTGTTGCAAAAAAAAAAAAAAAAGAAAAATCAAACGAAAAGTATCGATGTAATTTCTACGCCGGGAGATTCGTTCGCCGGAGCGATTCTCTCGTGATTGCAGGCCGGGGGACTGTGTACGACACACGCGAAAGCCGGGATACGGGAAAATATACAGGGCGTTTCAGAATTCATTTTTCTTTCTCTTTTCGAGAGGCGTCCGCGCTTGGTCGTTCGTCCGATCAAAAGCTCGCGCTGTCGTTTTAATCTCCTCGAGAATCATCACGAGAGTGTCCCTCGTCGCGGAGGAAAAAACGCGAAAAATTTGTCTTTCCCTCAATTTTTGCGTGTCAAACACGTCCTCACGACGATTCTCTCGACGAATGATTTTCCTTTTCGTTTCCTTCTCCCCATTTTCGATAATGAGAAGGGAGAGTTAGTTTGCTTGTGTGTGTGTGTGTGTGTGTGTGTGGTTTTTTTTGGCTCGCAGGACTTTTGGTTACGTTAATCAAGCTGCGCTTTGTATTTCGAAGGACTTACGTGGTAGATTGGCCGGCCTCGAAAGCTTTTCCTATAACTCGATGTTATTCACAACAGTCACAAGTATATAATTAAATGCGTAAAACGATCTGCGAGCGTATAAACGAAACGGCCACGGCTGCAAAATTCCACTCGCGATAATAATACGAAATAACAGAGACACACGCAATTAGTCGTCGAACAATGACGTTTAAGCATCGGAGGGAGGCTGGGAGAGGACCGTTAAAGAAAAAAAAAAAATATATCTGACTCGTCTCCGGATATGCCGTAAATATCGTAAATAAAAATAAAAAAATCACCCAAAAAAGGACTTCGCTGTCGTGAGGAAAAAAACAAAAAAAAACAATACAAATTGCAAGAAACAAAGTTTCGAAATGAAGAAGTTCTAATTCGCGAAAAATGGAGTTCAACTTCGTGTTAAATTGTGAGGATTTTGCCGCCGGTTTTTGATCGTGTCTGTTGTAAATAAATTTCGTCGACGAGAACTCTGTCGGTTTTTTCGTTTTGTTTTTGGAGCACGTAACACGCAGCACACTCAGAGACATCTATACTACGTAAGCGGGGATGCGTGGGTGAATGAAATTTTTTTTTCTCAGCGTTCAACACAGTTTTTGTTCCTTTTGCGAAAATTCATCCCCCCCCCCTGCCCTCAACCTCGCCACACAAAGAAAAAAAACTTCAATCGGTGCAATAAATCATTGTCCACATTGAGAAACATTATATATATATACACACACGTATATAACTGATACATACACGGTTGTATATATATATATAATTTATGAAGGAAAAAAAAAATCATGTCACCATTAATCGACGTCACCCGTCGCAAACGACGTTCATCATACAACATAACAAGTCCAAAAATGCCTATGGTCGACACGATCGTAATACTTTACTGGATTTCATCGAAAAACCACCCTTCGATCGATGAATCTCAAAAATGAATATTTTTTCATTATTTTTCATTGTTTTTCCGGTTAACCGTGCCGATGGGGGCTGATGGCTGATGCGGGAAGAACAAATTCACCCTGCAAACGTGTTTGTGGGGTGAATTTGAAAAAAAGGGGGAGAAGAAGGTGAATTTTTGTACGCGAATATCCAGTGAGGTATCATCGACGTGTTTCGGTTATAAAAGAGCCTCATCACACGCGTATGCAAACGTTTCATACAACGTTCATCAATCGACAGATACCGACGATGAGCTAGGTGAGCTACGTACTTGTTTGTACTCCGACAGGAAAAGTATGGCGACGGGCAAGACTGCCGCTCTGTTATACCTCAGTCTCACGTATGGGTTCCGCTGGCTAACAAATCATAAATCAATAACCAATATCAGTGATGAAGTTATTGATTCGTTGACAACGACGGCCTACAGCTCGTACACGCTGAGATCGCGATTCTCGCCTTTTCTTTAGCTTTACTTTTTACTATGCTTTTTCTTTTCTTTTCAATAATTCTCTCCGAGATTAATCACCGTTTCGTCCAGAGTGCTGATTATCCTCGTACGATCCCTTCGAAGATTTCACTTTCGTTGCTCTCTCTCTTATTTTCCTTCGAGATTAAACAATCGACCGGAAGTCTCAAAGATGCAGAGAGAGAGAGAGATAATTGAGAAAATCTGAATATGCAACAACGCGCTTTTCTTCTTTCGTCGCGCGGAGATGGAAAGTCGATTTTCGACGATGAAAATGTGTGTTTCTTTTTCTTTCTTTTTTTCCATAATCCGTAATTCCATCTCCGGCGTGTTGAAAGACGTGAAAAAAAATTCCCGCGCGCTTCTTTCCACGCCAACCGTCGTTCTTCATCGTTCGACTCCAAAACGTGAAAGAGGAAACGAAAAATGAAACAAAAGCACATCGCGCGTCTTTTTCTTCGTCAATGTTGTCGCGACGGTTCGAAAGCGGATTGTAAAAAGTGCGAGAATAATTTCATCGTGTGGCCGAGGGACTTAGACCAGATATCGTAATTAACATTATTTTTGTTACTTTTTTTTTTTTTTTTTTCATGACAGCACACATTGTTACGGTAATACACATACATACGTACGTACGTACATCCAAATCGATATGCCATACATATTATATATATATATATGAGTGCGTGTATGTAATATATAAGAGTATATATTCATATCGTAATTAATATATATAAATATATCACAGCAACACCAAATTGCGTTAATCAGAAAGAAAGAAATTAAATGAAATGGAAAAACGTTAGATCGAAGAAGAAATATACAGTGGCGTTGTGAGAGTTACGGAAAAAAGAAAGAAAAAAAAAAAACGGAAAAATCGGAAATTTACAGTAGGAAGCCAACACAGATATTTTTGTTTGTTTCTTTTTTTTTTCTTTTGCCATTGATATCGGGTGTTACCATTGAGAAAGAAAACGAGGAGACGCTGTTAAAATTAGCTTGATTGTGCGCGAATGCGAGTTCATGCTTGTTCGTCGAAGTTCGCTTTTTTAATGACGAGATGAAGAGAAAAAAGAAACTCGATTGCGAAATTTACCGATGGCCTCGAAAGTGTGAGAAAAATTGAGAGAAAACAGAGGTAAATTAATGAGAAGAAAAAAAAAAAGCGATTGCCACAGCCAAATTTGCGTCCGGCCAACGAGAGACTCTGCGACAATCAACGATCTTTTTCCAATCAGCAAACTCAAAAGATACCGGCGAAAATCATGCATCGGCGCGATCTCGATCTACCGCAGTGTGACGGTTGGAAAAAACGAGAAAAAAAAGACATGGCAAAAGCAACAAATTTTATCGTTGATGACGAAAAAAGAAAAAAAAAGATCGCCGAAACGAACGACTCTATTCGCGCTCGAAATGATGAAAAAAAACCAGCCGTCTCGAGAACGCAAGCTCACAGAGTCTCGTCATTTATAGTTGAATACGATATTTTGTTTTTTTTTTTTTTAAACGACGAAACAAAGGATGAAACGATTAGGCGCTTGTTAAACAGAGACAGAGACAGAGATAGACAGGAAAAGAGAAAAGAAAAAGAATAAAACAAAACGTATAAACCAGAGATTATTATGTAAGTACGGTCAAACGATGCGGAGTTGTTTTTAAGGGACTAACCATATAGTAATCCTGAGAGGGGGATCTGCCTGTCACAGATACATTCTGCACCAGAGTTCTATTGCTCGTCTGAAAGTAGGTTACATATTCAGTTTTATTACATCATCTCATTAATCTTGCGGTATGATTTTTGTTGTTTTATTCATTTTTTTTTGTATATTTCGTCGTTCATGAGTGTGTCGCTGTCTTGTTTACGTGATACTCGTATACTCTTTTACGTTTCTATTCTCTATTTTTCATTCGCACAAAATCGTACGAGCTGCGAATTTCCGTCATGTTTCATCCTCCGGAATGTTTTTTTCTCTACTTTGTTTTTTCCCCATGTGCCTCTTACTTTCCAAGGCTCACGTGTCAGTGTCAAGAGAGCCGTGATGACGTGCGATATCCCCGAGCGATATCGCGTCGTTCGGGAAGAGAGAAATCGTACGCACGTGGACCTTTTTTTTTCCTCCGTACGGCGCGCGCGCGTTTGTGTCTTTTTTCGTCGCCCTCTTCGAAACACCGTGCTAGAAATTCGCGACTTTTTGCTTTTTCGATCCGACGAATCGTCGGTGCCTCTTTTTTGCACGATTCAAAGACTCGCGATAATTTTGACTTTCCAGCACGATGATCGAAGCCGCGTCGGGTGAAAATTGCAATTTTTTCAAACCGTCCACCTGCAAGACCCTTTTCTTTTGTCGTTTGTTCTCTTTTCGTCGATTAACCATTGGGCGATAATAGCCACGAGGCTCCTTTGGAGAGCGGACGTGACGTTTGAGTGGAAATTAAAAAATAGGCAGAAACAAAGTGAAAAATAATAAAATATCCGTTTATCGCACGCGATTTAAAGTCGCAGCATCTTTTTGTCTTGAGAGGTTTGAGAGATGTTGGGAGATGGAGAGATGAAGAAAAAAAAATGGAAAAAATAAAATAAACAATTTCACGTCCGTGTAGGTTCACTCGCGCTCGCACTTGCGCAAACGCGCTCTCGCGCGGACGTTCGGGACTTTCGGGGCGAAATTCGACGCTTTCGTTCATTCTCGTTTGTTCTCGTTTCCTCATTTTTTGCGAGTGTCAAGATCAGTCCTCGGAGGGTCGTGTATACGATGACGTACCCTCGGATGGATTTAAACGAACGAAAATGAACAATTCCGTGCTTTTTTAAATTCTACATCCTGCATCCCTCCTCGGTACATAAAACTGTCTATTTCATCGTCGTTGTTATTTTGTTCTCGCTGTTGATTCGTCGGATTATTATAGTATTTTTCTTTTTTTCTTTTGCAATCCTCGGTTTTTTGGATCGTAAAAAAAACATGTATTTCACGCGCGTCAGTGAATTCTCGCCAGAGTTTTGAGAAGAGAAAACGAAGGAGACAAAGAGAGAGAGAGAGAGAGAGAGAGAGAGAGATAGACAGAGAGAGAGTGAGAAAAGGAAAGAGATGAGAATATTGAATTTCGTGTAGAGAGAAAATAATCGTGGAGTGGAAATCGATCAGAAAGTGTGACCGAGGACTGCGTGGACCATTTCTAAATGGGCGTGAGGAGGCTGTCGCCGCAAGATTTGTGATTCTTCGACCTTGAAAAAACGCCTCTGAAACGCTCATTCCGACGAAACAATAATGACGAAACATCGAAAAACGTCGGTGAAATTTTGAGAATCGAGATGATCGAATGTCGATGAGAGTTTAATAAGAAAAAAAAAAAAAGACAAAGAGGATTCTAAAAAAAAATCGATAATTACGTTTGTTTCATCGGAACGTCGTTGGCGATTTTTCATCCTTTTACAAATCGAATCTCGCGCAATTCCACGCGTAGTTTGCTTTCGAATTATCATCGCCGACAATTTCGTACAAAAAGAAAAAACAAAAAAACAAATATACATCGTTCGCAAAAATAATTGTCGTGTCGAGAATTTGCCGGTCTCCCTCTCGCGGGGTTTCGTCGCTCGCCGAAAGCGTCAAGTTAAAAAAAAAACAAAAAGAGAGGAAAAATAAGAGAAATTCGTTTTATCGTCTACATTAGCGTCTAAGGGGGAAAAAAAAATATCTATCGCAATACTCTTTCAGGGTCCAAGCGGTAATCTACGCGCTACGATTTTCCTTTGTTTTTTTTTGCTCATTTATATACACGGGAAGAGTTTCGTCGGGTGTGATATCGTCTCGGAAATTCGTTCTTCTTTTTTTTTTTTGCGTTATCCGTCGTTCTTCGGGATTCTCGTCAGAGACACATGCGCGTGTTTATCAATTTTTCATTATCTTTTCCGCGTCTCCTTTCGCCGTCCTCCCGAAGAAAAATCGACCTACTCGTTTGCGAGTGAAACTCGATTGACCTGCCGGATAAACCTGCTCGTTGCGTCGTTGAAAGTAAAGTAGGAAAAAAAAAAAAAACATAAATGTACATAAACATTAAAAAAAAAAAAAGAAAAAAAAATGAAAAATCAATTTTTTCCTCGCAGTCGCGATTCGAATTTCTCCTCTACGTTCCCTGACAAAACCAACTACCGCGCGAATGCGAATACGCGCGGGGGTACTCGCCGTTTTCGACCCGAACGACGTATCGTCCCGCAAACGTCCTACCGCGCGTCATTTTTTTCTTTCTCTTTTTTTTTTGTCATTTTTCTTTAGCTTTTCGTTTTCGTCCCTTTTTCTTTCAACCTGGATTTACTCGCCCCTACCGAATGCAATGACGAGGCTCGCGAACGCGTGAACCTCACCCCTCCCCCCGTCAGCTCTGTGTATCTTTTCATCCGCCTTACGAGCTCGAGACTCTTTCGATCTCAATGCAAAAAAAAAACGAAAAAACAACGTGAAACGAAAGAAACAAAAAAAAAACTGCAACGATAGAGAAAATAGATGACAAGAGCCGGGAGAGTTTCACGGATTCGCGAGCCGAGATAACTGAAAGGAAAAACACAAAATAACAAAATGGGTGGTTCAGGGGGGGGGGGGGGAGCAGGTGGTACTCGTGTATGTTTAATTTTTTTCTTTTGTTTCCGTTTTCGATTTGTCTCTTTTTTTTTTTCTCTCACGACGAGATACCGCTGTGTCGTCGTTATTTCCGTGTGAAATGTTCTTCCCTATTGGCAATTTTGTTCTTCCTCTTTTTCTCGTCGATTATCGAAAAAAAAAAAATAAAAATAAAATAAAATAAAATGACAAAAACAAACTGCCGGAAAGGATTTTTCTGTCGTTCGTTATTCGAGGGGCGGGGGCGGTCGGGGGTTGAGCGGTGGCTCTCTCGAGTCGATGGTGTATAAAAAACCTTTTTTGTGATGGGATCTGAGAATGTTTATGTCTTTTTTTTTTTGTTTGTTATTTTCACTGTTTTCTTTTTTTTTTTTTTGGTTTCTCTCTTCTTTTTTTTTTTTCAGAGTGATGAAATGAGAGTGAGATAGGGATAATTACCTGAGTCTGTAGCCGCGTAAGACCACGAATCCACAGAATTTGTCCCGCCCGCGGCTTTTTATCCGAGTCTGGATCGTAATTCTCGTCTCCTAGATTGATAGCACCGATATCATCCGGCTGGCCGCGACCCCATCTGTTTTTAAAAACATTAAACCATTTCTTCATCACTCGGTCCCTGTTAAGCAGATTTTTGATGTTTTTTTGTTCGTTTTGTTTTGGATTTGATTTTGGTTGTTTGTTTTTTTTTGTTTTTTTTTGCAGGTGGCGGACCGCGATGCACTCGTCTTCGATATTTGCCGGTTTTTCGTCCCATTTCGCTCGTCTCTAGGAAAGTTTCCTTCGATTTTTTGGTTTTTTTTTCTTCCCCTCGTTAATAAACGACGATTTTTAACGGTATAATGTCGGCGGGCTGGGCAGGGCAGGTCAGGGGTGGAGGCTGGTAAAGGGGCTTCTTCCGGGGTAATAATAGGGCGAAAGAAAGATTCTCGGGGGAGGGACTAAAATGGAGAGATAAATCATTACGAGTGAAAAAAGAAACATGATGATTTTGACTCTCGATGAGATGAACGATGGGAACTAAAAAAAGTGGAGATTTTTCTAATGACGCTCGCGATGATGATGCGTGAAGACGAATGATTTCTCGCTTTTTTCGTGTGTGCTGTGATTTCTTTTTTTTTTATGATGATCATTTTTCGCATTTTCGAAATAAACGCTGATACGCCTCTCATTTTTCTCTTCGCGCTCGCTGCTAATCTTTGGACTAAAAAAAACCACTCTCCACGCCTCGATGCTAATTGCGAACGAGTTTTTTTTTTGCGCCCGCGAATAGGCTCTTCGCCTATTTTCCAAACACATACGTATATCGCTCTCGAAATCGCCTCGCTTTTTATCCTCATCGAGTCCCGTTTCACCCGCGAGCGAGACGTCGCTCCCTACCGTTCGATATTCGTCGGCGAAACGCGGAAAATCATATTCACACGAGACACGGGCGATTTTTCGAAATTTCGAAAAACAAAAAAATGATCGAAAAAAAATCTTCCCCCAAACTTTGCCAAAGCCGGGAGGAGGCCTCTCTCCTCCGTCGTTCATATTCTGTTCTATTCTCCAGGAGCGTCAGGGAGGGGCTGTCTCAACGTGAAAATCAAGTGTCGTTGGAAATGTCACAACGAGGGCGACACAGGAACAAAAACAAGGCGAAGCCTCGCATCGGTTTTTCCAGTCCGTGTCTCGGTCGTGGAAGGTTTCAGGGACCTCTTCGAGTACTTTTAAAAAATTTTTTTTCCATTTACCTACGGTCTATCTAAACTACTTTCGTAGGGTTTTCTCACTGTCCGTGGCAGCAAAAATCTAATGCTCGTCTCAATTTCGATACGAATGCGAAATTATCGTCTCCTTTCGCGTGTCGTTGGAACGAAAATGTGCGGATCAGGGAGAATGCTCCGATCGAAAACACGCAAACTACACAGATAAATAATAACGATAATTTTCATAGACGATAATAAAAAGTATCATCGTAATATTATGTGGGAAGCATTGCGAGAATCGAGAATAAATTTGATGATCGCAGGATCAAAGGTTGCAGCGCGAGTAAACTTGACTTGAAAAAAAAAAAAAAACCCAAAACGTACTCGGCAGACGGTACAGGCGTTACGAGAGTTTTCTCGAATTCTCGACGCCCTCTATCGGGAACAAGGTTCATTTCTTTCCTGCTTTGGTCTTTTTGCAAATTTCGCAACGTTGAAAGTCTACGTTACTCGGGCGAGGGGAGAGAAATGGAATTTTCAGTCAACGGTCGACGGGTGCTCCTCCTCCTCGATGACAGTTTCGAATAACGACGCTTTTGTTTCGCTCGTTGGCATACAAACAAGTACGTAGATTAACATCATTGAGACACCGCATATTCTCCTCTGTTTTCAACCATTTTCATGCAACATCCACTGTACAAAAACAAGAAAAAAGACAATACGTCTAGACAGCGGAAGTGTCCGGGTTTTGAATTTTTGGGAATACAACGGCCGGGGGTGTCTTTTTTTCCATTCAAATTTCACGATTAATCGCCTCTGCGGTCGGGAAATGGAGGAAACGTTTTCCCCCCCCCGGCGGAGAGACGCCAGCGATCCACGCGGCCAATTCTCGAAGCTTCGTTTCGACAACGTTTTCCCGCAAATTCAGAGCGCCCTCTGACCCAAATTCGCATCTCGAGCAATAGAGAAAACATGTCGTTCGAAGCTTCGAAATTCCGCCGCAACGATCGCTGACCGCGATATCCCGTGATTCGAGCCCGAATTCAATTTTTCCACGCGGTTTCTCGCATCACGCAGACGGTTTTGAGTCCTCATGGATCTTTTTGGAGCTTTTTTTTGTTTCACTGACCTGGTTGGAAACGTAAGATGGTTCTTGGTCCGAAGCACCGTATGGGTAAACGATGCGTTAACTTTTCTCTCGTTACGAGGCAATCGTGGGCCTCGATTGAGCGTGTTTTCGTAAAAAAAAGAGGTGTCGAACAATTGGATCATTCGTTTGTGGTTTCATCTCTCTTTTTTTTGCTTTTCAGACGTTCTAGCACACCGTTCGCCTAAATATTGCACGTGTGTCGGTAAATTCGGGCGGTACGTTACTGTTGCAGTGGATCAGGGGGCAAGACTAGCATGCAGAGGCTTTCTACCATGTACCAGGGGCAAATATATGTAAGCTATTATCATGTAGGCTAATTTATGTTTCACGGTGGTTCGACACTAACAAACAGTAAATAAAATAACGTTGACGAACTTGGGCACCATGCCAATTGCCAATTTCTATCAACTGTCCAACTTTTCGTGTGAATATTCATGTATATATATACATACAAATATTTATTTATCCGTATGATTTTATTTCAACGAAATATCGGCCAAAAAAAACGAACAAACGATATTGTTTCATATATATATATATACACACACACACGCGCGAAAATGAGTGCGGATATTCATAACGCATGTCATCGTGCTCTCTGGATGAACTAAAAGCTCTTTGTAACATCCTTTTTGCAAAACCTTCTTACCGCCCTACAGGGCGGTACTCAACAGAAATGACAATACACTGCGCTATTTCTACCGATAAATAATTCGTCAATATTCAATGATAAACGTACAGACGCCATTTACGAATCGAGGACGTTCCGGAGATGAAAATTCCAACGAAATCGAAATGGACCGCGAATTTCGAGAGCTCGGAGATGCTACAAAAATCTCGTCGACGAAAAATCGACGATTATGCGGAATCTATCGTAGAACGGTTTTCGACAATAACGATGTGAAAAGTTGATGGAGAAATTGCTGAAAAAAATCGGAAAAAATGAACTTGTTTGCTTCTCGCGTTTTCCGATCGTCGCTGGTTTTCGCAACAATTTCCTTTCACCTTTGCGATATCGTTTTTGCGAAAAGATCTCGATATCATCGCTGGGCTCTCGAAATTCGCGATCCATTTTCGTTTCTTCGGGACTGTACCTCCGCAGCATCCTCAAGGGGGGGGAATCTCCGAGCTTCGTCCTCGACGAATCAAAGAGTGATGGAAAATTCGATTCCATCACGTATAAATAAACAAATTTCGAAAAAATCGAAGAATTCGATACTTTTTCGTCTCTACCGGAAGTGACGGTTCTCTGAATCGTGTTTTCCGAGCGCGGAGATTCCCTTGGGACAAATGGTACGAACAAATGTGGAACGAAAACAACATGGTGCCCAATAACAAGAATGAGAACGGCGATTCGATAATGACGACGCTCCTGATAATCGCAGTCGTGAAAATTACGGGCGACATTTGTTTTTTTGACCAAAAATCTGCAACGTTCGGAATGTTTCTTTAAACTTTTCGATTTTCCTCGTGTTGTTCGCAATTCTCCTACGATACGATTGACAAAATGCGACGCGACAAGAAAAAATCGTGGGTCAAACGTTGATCGTACGCTCTCTCGCGTCCGGTTGCGTCTCCCAGAGTGAGAGAGGGCGCGCGCGCGCGCGAGAAAAAGATACGAAGATGCAAAATTACGCCGGGACATTCAAAGACAATCGCGGGAATGAAAAGAAAAAAAACGTCCTGTAAATATTAAAATACTCGATGGATATTTTCAACGTTTATAAACGCGTATGAAATTTCTTTTCGACTTACGAAAGGATCTTCGGTATCTTGCGGGTCGGAACGGTCGTGACTACTTGGCCCCACAATAGCGTACCAATCCCGAAGAAAAGGCACCACATCCACTGATCGAGCGTCAGAGCTTTCGTGCTGAACGCCATTTTACCGTACTGGATGATGAAGACCTTTGGATCGACGGAAATGAAAGACAAAAAAAGAAAACATCAGTCAGATTCCGCGCGAGTTTCAAAGTGAAATGACAATTTTGATTTTTCGCTATTTTTCGATAGTTTTGTTCATTTTATTTCTTTGCGACGAGGCAGAAAAGTTGGTGGAAAAAACGTCGAGACGAGGGAGAAGAAATAGCTCACTTGGGACAAGCAAGTTCCGATCCAAATCGAGTAAAATATGGGATTCGTGAAGATTCCCTGGAAGACATTGCGCTGGCCATGAATTTTCCTCGCGTTAAATTCGTTGAACACGGTCATCATGACGAACGTGTTGAATATGATTGTAAAGTGTTGGGTGGCGCCACCACCGGCCTCCGCGACTCCGAGTCCCGTGTCGATGTCGAGCATGTCGTGGCCTGTTTATCGAATTCACTTGATCAGCGATAATCGTAATACGCGGAAAAACGGTAAACAACCAAGAGTCCCGAACGACGATTCTTCATAAACCTCCAAAGCTGACTTTATCTCTTTTTCCCTCGAACGAAATTCGCGCGTGTGAGAAAAAAAAATCGAAGAAATTGGAGAACCTTTTTTTTCGTCCAACGAGAGAGAGAGAGAGCTCTCTCTCTGTCTCGGTCCGAAATTTCGACGAAAAATGTAGAAGGAAACGCGAAAGAGCATCCACTCTCGGAATACATGAACATCCGGGATTAATCGAAAAAACTCACCCTTGAACAAAAGCGTAAAAATAACGGCCAATTGGTAGACCGCCTGACCGAGGATGTTCTTCATCATCGTTCGCGATATGAGCGGTTTCGTGCGTCCATAGGGCTTGCGGAGCAGAAGATCGGGCGTCGGCAATTCGGTTGCGAGGGCGAGCGAGGCTAGAGTGTCCATAATTAAATTAACCCACAACATTTGTACGGCTTTGAGCGGCGAGTCTTGCACGGCGCACGCGCCGATAAACGCAACGATGACCGCGACGACGTTAACGGTCAGCTGAAATTGCAGGAACTTCGCTATGCTGTCGTAAACGTTACGGCCCCACATGACGGCCTTGACTATCGATGAGAAATTGTCATCGGTGAGTATGATGTCGGAGGCCTCCTTGGCGACGTCCGTGCCGGCGATGCCCATCGCGAATCCGACGTCGGCTTTCTTCAATGCCGGTCCGTCGTTCGTACCGTCGCCCGTCACGGCGACGACTTCCCGCGACGTCGATACTTTACTGTCTATCATACCCTTCACAAGGGTATATTTGTCAGTGGGGGATGATCTCGCGAGTACCCTCAACTTTGGCCACACCTTGTCGAGCAGATGCTGCTGCACCTCGCCGTTGCTGTCCCTTATTCGCCTGTTGAATTCCTTACCCTCGAGTATCAGCCAATCCTCGTTCGGCTTGAATATACCGCACTTTTGGGCGATGGACCGCGCCGTATTGACGTTGTCACCGGTCACCATCCTCACGGTTATCCCCGCTTTTTGACACCTTCTTATGGCGTCCGGTACTTCCGGTCTCACCGGATCCTCGATACCGACGATACCGAGGCAGGTCAGGTTGCACACGATGTTATCCTCGTCCTCCCAGTTTGGCTCGTTCTCCGAGTGCACCTGATTTATTTCGGCCTTGCCCGGCACAAAGTCCCGATAAGCTATCGATATCGTCCGCAGACCGTTACACGCCATGGGCTCTATCACGTTCTTCACGAGGCGGTCTTGCATGTCTCGCGTGAATTTTTCCAAATTTCCATCCCGACCATAGATAAAGGCACATCTGAAAGTTTTTTTGACGAAATACGATAAGAACGTCGAAATTGTTGTTATTATTATTATTTATGACGGAGAAAGAAAGGAGCGAGATGAGATTGCTCACTTCTTCATGATGATCTCGGAAGCGCCCTTTGTAAAGAGCCTGTAACCACCGCCCTGTCTCGGTACGACGGTGGACATGCTCTTCCTGACGCTGTTGAACGTGTATACCCGCGTGAACGTTTCCTCAGGTTGGTCGTCCCTCAATGTTTGATAATTCTTGCCCAGGGCAACTACGAATCCAAGTAAGGCACATTCGGTTTTGTTACCGACTTGCATCGGCAGTTCGGTAGGATCCTGCGAGGGCATTATTCTGGACGTGTATGCCGAATTAATAGATATCGATTGAATCAACAAATTCCCAACGTGATTTGGTATCTCAGCGAAAGTCGGCAGGGTTTTGCTCAACTTTTCGCACAAGTACGATTGCACAACGGTCATGCGATTGGTCGTGAGGGTGCCGGTTTTGTCGGAGCATATCGCCGTCGCGTTGCCCATCGTCTCGCAAGCGTCCAAATGACGAACCAGATTGTTGTCCTTCATCATTTTCTGCGGTTAAAAAGATGAACGAGTCAGGGTCAACCAAAATTCGACCCTCCGAGAAAAACGCGATTCGAATCGCTGCGCTCCTTCTCGGAGGATCGATTCAAACTTTTTCAACTTTTTCAACTTTTTCTCAATGATTCTACGGGAGAATGTAATTGCGAAACGTGATAACCTTGACGGAATAGGCGAGGGAGAGCGTTACGGCTAGAGGAAGACCTTCCGGTACGGCAACAACGAGAACGGTTACACCGATGATCAGATGACGCACGAGATCCCCGGCGTACTTGTTTTTCCATGGTTTTTGATTGATGACGAAGGTCGTTATGCAAAAACGGATGACCAGTATGACGACCGTGAGAACGGCGATCGTTGAGCCGGCGTAACCAATTTGTATCGCGAGTTTCGTCAATTTTGCCTGCAACACGCTCTTCTCTTTTTTGGATTCGCCACCGCCGCCGCCGCCGCCGCCGCTCGCCGCCGCTGGAGCGTGATGATTCTCCCCGCCATCGTGCTTGGCACCGCCGCTCGTATGGCTGTTGCTCGTTATTTCGCCAGCCTCGTCGCCTTTGTTTCATTATTTTTCATTGTTTTTTTTTTTGCCTTTTTTTATGATTCAAACGTCGTACGCACAAGCACACAGGCTGCCCGAGAACCGGATGTCGATAATTTCCATTCGGATCAGCGATGAAAGTCGGTAAACGCTGTTTTTCGAGCTGTCGATTGGTTTTTTTTTTTCATTTCCGGTCCGCGTTGCGAATCTACCTTGAAATTATCGGCATCCAGCTCCGCGACATCCCGGCTCTTCGAGTAAATTAGCCGATTTGAGATTTCAGAGATTGCGCGGGGAAAAAAAAAAGAATTAAAGTTTCGAGTTTCACGTCGATTCATCGGAAACTCTGAAATCTCAATGGGCACTCGATAATTGACAAAACCATGGAAATTGTTAATCGACAAAAAGATCAATGAAAGAACGTGACTGAAGTAAATAAGCTGGCAGACGATTAATCATGAATTATCGTAATACAGTCGGATATGTACACAATTGTTAGAGGAAAACACAGCATGAACAAACTCCCACGTGTATTATGTAAAAATGTGACGTGTAGATAAAAAACGAGAGGGGGGAGATTCAATAAAATGCGAGAAAAGACGAGAGAGCGTGTAACGTATCAATTGTGCGCAAGATCCACCACCAACGTAATAATATGAAATTTCACCATGTACCATGGCTTCGTGAGAGATCATACGACAAAACATAAATGGAAGATGATTCGTTGTCGTGTTTTTCGTTTTTAATTTTTCATTTTAGTTTAATGACCAGTTGAAAAAAGAGAGAGAGAGAGAGAGACAAATTAACGGCAGTGGATGACAATTGAACAAAGTACGTTCATCTTTATCATGTTTGTTTTTCTTTTTTAATGGACGTGAGAAGACTGCTGCAACGGGATTGATTTAATCGTTAAAATCTTTTCGTTTAAACGTTATTTTCCCGAGGAATTCATCGCAAGGTTAATCTTTATTATTTGTTTTCTGTTTCTTATTTTTTTCTTTGTTTTTTTTCAGTAAAAGGTGTATCAGATTCACGTCGTGACTGTAGGTAAACCAGAATCGCGAGGAAAAGAAGAGAAACGAAGCGTAACAGACGTTTCATTGAGGAAAAAAAATGGAAAGAAAAAATTTGAGTAAATAAATAAATGAGTCGTGAATTTTTTCATCGAGAGAGTATAGAATTTTTGTTCTAATCACCTGATAGAGACTTCTTCTTCCGCTGCTTTTTAGCCTCTAGATATCATAAAGAAAAAATGCATGCAAAACAAAAAAATTGTCATTAGCCATGTTCCCAAAGATCGTCCGGAAAATGGTACGTTGGACCGGTAATTATCGCGTTTTCATCGGACAACGAACCGACACGTTTTGCTTTGTTCCTGCGACGTCGTCATTCGCTAAATCGCAATCCTGCTTATTTTACTGTTTAAACCTTCTTTTTTTTCTTTCGTTTTATTTATTTGAAATATTTTATGAATGATCGATTATATTGATGAAGGGTTGGACGTTCAACAGAGAGCAGCCTGGAAGGGTGCGGAAAAATACACCGAGGCAGCATACCATCAGCTCGTAATTGCCAAAAAAAATTGAAAAAACAAAAAAAACAATTTCGGACGAGGCAAAGAGATACAATTTTTTCGTGATTCAATCGTTTTTCGAAAAACACGTTATTCGTGATTACATCGACCGGAGGAAAGATCGAGAGATAAAATAGCGTTTTTAAGCCCGTGATAATTTTCGCGATCGACGAAAAAATTGAACCCTCGCGTGAGCCACCTTCCAGGCTCTTTAGCGAGAATATCACACGAAATAAATGAATTGAAAAATGTCGAACAAAAAGCGTCGAATGTGATTGTCACACGATCGAATAAAAACACAGTGACGATTGACGAAACAGATGATTGTAGAATTTTCAAAGCCGGCGTCTTGTGACGAAAAAAAAAAAACAAAATTCAACGATGCTAAAAAAATTCGAAGGAAACTCGCAGTTATCGTATTTTTCGCGCAATGCTCCTGGCATTTCCGTCGATCACGTCGACGATCGTTTCACGTCGAATCGAAATTCGGACAACTCGAAAAAAACTATCGCGGGGTGAAAACAAGGGGCGGGGGGAGGGGGGGCTGACAGATGGGCCGAGGGGGGGATAATAGAGGGTTTTGTAAAAAAGTTCTGTGTTGTGAAGATTTTCTCGAGTTTTTTTTTTTTTTCCAACTAGTTAATAGACAATCAAGAAAAATATCATTCTAAAATGGTCACAAGAACATGCGAAAACGTTCGGGGTCAAAATGGACGTCTAGCGTAAGTTTCATAACAATTCTGTCTGTTTTTTCTTTTTTTTTTCGTTCTTTTTTTTTTAGATTCACATAAAAAAATGGAAAACCATGCGTAGACTTTCGGGGTCCACACTTGCCTGGATGACGTAATGAAAGAAAAAAATGTTTTCCAAGTTTGCCATCTCGCTGCGTCGATCGCGAAGTTGGTCAAAGAATAATGCAAAAAAAGACGGAAATTCGCTCGTGCGCGAATTTTCGTTCGATCTCATCCCGGCGGATGGACCGTTCGCGCGAAACGCGACAAATAATCCCTCGTGAACGCTCATCGAGGTGCGAAAAATGGCAAACTCGGGAGAACGGTGGAAAAATGTGTTTTTCCTTTTTTTCGAAAAATTTCGACAACTCACCCTTCTTCATTTTCTTGATTTCTTGCTCCTGCTGATCAACAGCCGCACCCAAAAGCGTAAAGATAATGCCGGCCTGTGAGTTGACGCCCACGGCGGCAACCAACATCTTACCCGAGCCCTCCATCACGTGGGTACCTAATGAGAATATTCCATAAATAAATTAATTAAAATTCATCTACCCCCCCCCCCCTCTCTCCCCTTTCATTTCAACGAGAAGAATAGAGACTCGCGCGACATCTGTGGGTGGACAAAGATCACTAATTTGCTGGCGAAACGAATAATACATTTCGTCAAGGTCATCGGCTACGAACGTCACGAAATTACACGATAAAAATACCCCCCCTCGGTAAAAAATATTTCATTTCCCTCGTGCATTTTCCATCCGCGTTCGTAACGCAGATGCGAGATGAAAAATGTCCAAATGCAAATCGTCGTGAATTTTATGACGGAGATTCATCGAGATTCCTCCGGAGTAATTTTATTCATTCGCTCGGGCGACGCGAAGCTCGAGGAGAACTTTAGAATCGCGATGAAAACTGGCGCGACGTCGACGTCACACCTCGTCGATTTTTAAACGATGTTTCGCTCGTTTCCGAACGCCGCAATGATATACGTCGAAGACAATCGATATTTCTTTCGAAAAATTGTGAAAAAAAGCCCACCTGACAGCACCATTGGATCAAAAGCTTCGCCCTTTTTAACGTGGTCCGATTCGCCCGTCAAACTCGATTCGTCGATTTTGAGATCGTTGCTCTGTATGAGAATACCATCGGCGGGCAACAGATCGCCGTATTTTATCTGAAATGAAAAAAAAAACGAAAAAAAAAATCACACGTTGGTCTTTTTTTTCGTTTCTCCGTCATATTTTAATCACGCAAGACGAGACGAAAACGTACCTGGCATATGTCGCCCACGACGATGTCCGACACAGAAATCTGCTTGACTTCCCCTTGCCGAATAACGGAAAACTTGTGCTCGCCCTCTATTCGATTTTGAAGACCTCGGAACTGTCGTTCTTTCGAATAATCGTTGAACGCCGTAACGATCACGACGACAATCACGGATATGAGAATAGCGAGGCCCTCGATCCATCCGTATTTACCCTCGTCCTCGTCCATATGACCAACGGTATCTTTGAAAAATCGTCACTCAAAATCAACAAGCGAATCACCCTCGCGCCGTCTCTCTGCTCACGCAGCTTCCAGCGCGGGATCCAATTTTTTCCCTCATTTTGAGAAAAAAGTCTTTGAAAAAATCGGAGGAAAATGTTTTTTTTTTTCTCTCTCATTACCTTCCTCCTCGTCGTCCGTTGGCTGATAGAAGCTAAGCCCTAGCGAAACCAATGCAGCTATTTCCAGAATGATTAAAGTAACATCTTGCAGCGCCTCCCATACTAATTGTAAAAATGTTTTTGGCGGCTTCGGTGGTATCATGTTGGAGCCGAATGTGTCTCGCCTGTGCTGGATATCCGCTGTCGATCCACTGAGGCCTGTTGTCGATTTTTTTTTGTTTTTTTTTTTTCACAGAAGAAACAATGAGAAAAGAAACAAGCGGCGAGAGGTGAAACTTTTGTTGAAAAAAAAAAAGCATCGCTCTCACCTTCACTCGGCGAAGTATACAATTTTTTACAAATCTCCTGGACACCCCCATGGCCATTCATTTTATTGACACCCTCGCGCCCTCGATGTTCCATGAGCTCTCTGAGCTGTTTGAGGGTGATGCCATACTGGGCTGGCCGCCCGTCTATCGTCGCCATGCTGCTTCGTTTCTCCCAAGTTGGCCTATGCCAACCCCGCTGTGCTTCTCCAAAGCTGATCGGCTCAGACTACTTTCCTCGTACCACTACCCTCTTGACCTCCGTGTGATTGGAGGTCCAGTAGCTGTAAAACCAACGAAAAAACAGACGCAAGATTACTCTCGAGGAAATTTCTCAAAAATATCGTTTAAATACTAATTTAACGAACGACGAGTCGATTCCCGAGAAACTTTGACGATTCGGCACATTTTTCAATCGCGATATCGAGACGGTATTTTTCGATCGATAATCATCGAGGGATTTGTCATATTTGGCTCGATAAGTTCGCGGTTTAATGCCTGCCTGATTATCGCTTCGAGCTGCCGCTGACCGCTCGGACGAACGGCAACGGGAAATGCCAACGCGGACGCGACTTTCTCTTTGAAACGCGACGAAATTTCACGGTGAGAATTCCTTCTGTCTATCGCTGACGGTACGAGAATATCAAAATACCCCGCGTGTTTCGCGAAAATTCATAATGGGGAAAAAAAATAGTCGACCGATGTTTGTAAATTGACGTTAGACCTTGAAGAGCGATTCGAGTCGAGCAACGGCAGATAATTCGTAAGATTTGAGTTATTCATCGATGAAATACGTTTCTTTTTTTTTTCTTTATAATCCGTCGTGTGTTTTTGACCAAACGGATTTTTGGAGTACTTTTTTCGGACAAACGGAGATTCGTCTCGATCGTCGCTATAAAAAGAATGACATCGACCTCGAGTATCGTAAAAAATTGCGATATTCGGTGCGCGATATCGCCACGGAGTGGAGCGATCGGCAGAGCGGAAATAATCGAGTCGAATGATGGAGAAAAAGAGAGGAGTATTTTATCGAAGGGAGGGACTGTTTTTCTTATTGACCAAGCCAAGGATAACTTCGATTTCGAATTAATGAAAAACCACGAAACTCGAGAATTTCACAGTGTTGTTTAGATCGTCCGATGAACGAAAAAGAAAAAAGCGTAAAACGTTCGTTTCTCAAACAAAACTCTGATGTTTTTCGTCTTTATTATTATCGGTCATTAACGCCGGCATTCGCGCGGCGTTTATTGATCGCACGAGAGTGCGAGAGTACAAAGTCGTCGGAAAAACTTGCGGTCGTTTGGATCCCATGAAATTTTCCACTGTTCATTGATGAAAAACAAAAAAAAAATGTCCGATCGACGACTTCTTCAACACGGACACTGCTATTAACGATCTGCGTGATATTACATTTTTTTTCTCTTCGCAGCACGATTCCTACGAATACCTTCGTTAGGAGGTACTTTATCATTTCACCTACATAGATAACAGATAACGGTCATTATTCAAGATTCCTGACACGAAAAATGTAAAAGTTACAGCACGAATCGATACACGTAATACACTATTCTTTTTTTATCGCGTACACAATTAGGGTACAAGAGAAAATTTAGTAACTTTTTTTTCTCACGTATGCTCGTACGTCGCAGAGCGTGAAAATATTCAATGATCAAACGATCATTTATTTTCGACGTGATTATCTTTGATACCGCATTTTATTTTTTTTTGCTGTTTTTACGGTACAAAAACGTCGGTGAAACGATCTCGCGTGAGGCTGTGCAATTTCGAGTACCTCGTTTTCGTTTTTCCTCCTCCCGCCTCGTGAGTTATCGAGAGACGCGATTATTCGAGGAATTCTTTCGAGAAGAGAAACGCCCTCGTCAATAAGACGACGCGTCTCGAGGTACCGAGACGTACCGTGTGGTGCGTGCATCGATTTGACACATTTGCGTCACGACACGTCAATGTTGGCAATGTCCTCACGTATTTGTCCAAGTTAAACTGCCAGGCTGCGCTCTCGGCAGATTGATAAAAAAGAAAATAGACACACACACACACACTGCTCGACTGATTTATTCCGCAATTATACGATTTTTCAAAGTAGAAGAAAAATATCTTTTCTGCATTACCGGGATAATTTATTCGAGAATTATACGATTCTCGAGGATGAAAAAAAATAGCGCAACACCTTTGAAAACTGTGAGAAAATTCGCTAGCTTCTTTCCGCCACTTGTGGTTGTTTAATTTATTTACACAGCTTATCGTACATTATTTCTGTACACTGTTATCTTTCATCGATGTACACAGGCACGTGGGTACGTGTGTGTATGTAACAGAGGTTCGAAATCTTCGATTGCGCAAAGAAAAAGACGACGGTAAATTTTTGCTCCCAACGATCGATATTCTCGCGAGATGGGACGATCGAAAAATGTGGCTGGAGCGTGTTTTTGTAGGAAACGAAGCTTGTCAAAAATCTTTAAGGGATAATCTTCAATCTTTAAGTTTTACTATCGATAAAAAAAAAAAACTTGTCGCGACGAACGTGGAAAAGAGATAAAAATTTCGCGCGTCGGTCGCGGTGGAAAATTACCTGCGTTATTAATTTTATTTTCTATCCTCGATCGTTGAAATTTATGCAGCGGTAAATTAATCCCCGACGAGACACGTACACAGCACAAATCCCGTTTGCTTCCTACGACATCGTTACGAAGCGTGGCTGCACAATCGGCGTAGGAAACACGCGTGAAAACTTTATACATCGAAGCCTCGGCGGTGTGTCTTCCAAAATTTTCCAGCGACGATTTATCATCGACGGAACACCGGCGAGAAGATCGAAGCAATAATGATTATGCTTCTCTCTTCGAATCACAGAGTACCGTAAAAAAAAAAGGAAAAAAAAATCACCCGGAATGAACGAAGAATGTCTTTTCTTTTTTCAACGCAACGTAACAAACAAGAATAAATAAAATAAACACAGCTGAAAATCACACGATCGACGGAATCGAGTTTTTCGTCGTTATTTCACTATTAATTTGTCGCACGATTTTATTTTCGCCATGTATTTTCTCGTCTGCCTCGAATGAGCTTTCGGATATTGTATATCGTCGTCAGAACCGGCCGTTTCGAGTCGCGACGAGCACGAAGCTGTGTTGACGGGCCACAGCCGACTGAAGGGAAAAAGAAAAACGTGCGAGGAATGGAACGGCATCAAGCCACAGAGAGAGAGAGAGAGGGGGGGGGGGAGATAGAGCTCGACCACGCGCTACGTCAGTTCTGAAATCATCGCTGATCGTGGTATTTATATATATGTATGTTCGTGTATAATGTATATATATAGACGTACGTATAGAAATGAAAAAAAAAAAGTGTTACACGTACAGTACGTACGCACGACGATGTATTTAATCTTTTTATTTTCATTTCCTATTGCCGCTCTTAGGCTCAATCGTGTCTGATCCGCGAACCCGGGTTTAAGGGGGTTCGCGCGTAGCCGCAAAACGGCCGTTTTTTTCCGTTTTTGAGGTGGAATTTCAAAGGAGAAAAAGTGAGACAAAAGTCTGGACGGAATTTGACGCTGTTTTTCATCGTTTAAGAGTTTTTCATAGAGGAGCTAAAAAGCTGTGGCATTTTCTCTATTTCGAGCGTTGGAAAGTCGGAAGCGTGAAAATCGCGTCACGATGTCGCACGAGGCCTCGCCAGACGCCGCTTCTCCCACCACCACCATCGCCTCTCGCGGGCTCTTCGCGGCGCTTTTAAAAAACACGAACGTCTTACCGCACTATGACTGTTACCACTTGCTCGGCCGAGAGCGCTGCTCGAACGGCCTTCTCTACTTCCTCCGTGTGTGTCGGTGCTAGAATCGGAGTAGGCATGGGCATGTTTGTGCGGACGACGTCGACGCGCGCGATAATAAAGATCGCGTCGTCCACGTCCGCGCTGATTTATTTTGCAAACCACTCTTTCCAACGTTTATCCACGAACGAGCGACGAAATTAAGACGATCCATGTACACCGAATTATTCTCACGAGCGACAATTAAGGTACTTGCATATGGACTTTATGTATTACACATAATATATTAAATATATGCGTGCATATATACTTGAATCTATGTACATAAAAACCCGTTCGGTGTTGCTCAAACCATGGACGGAATTTTGAAAAAATCCGTCCATCCGAAAATGATTGATAATTGCGATTTCGCGGATGGGAGAACGGGAGTTTTTCGAGCCTTATCGTTATCGCGACATCGGCGGCGACGCGCGTGAAAATGACGATAAGAAAAGAAAATTTTATTGCTATTCAAATGTTTCCTTCGAGCGGAGGAGGGGGGAGGGTCGTATCTTCGAGACGCTTGACGTCAATCGACGAAGAAAACAAAAATTGCGATGGTATCAGGCGGAAGGTTTCAACGTGTTTCGAGGGTCGCGATTTCTCGTCTTCAGCATCAATAAAAAGCGGAGCTCGAATAAAATAGTCGCGGGAAATACCGCAGCGACGGTGATACGATTAGAATTTCCGAAAATCATTTTTTTCGAATCAATTATTATTTTTTTCTTGCAAAATTGAACGTAATCGTGTTATTAAAAAAAAAAAGCATAACAAACGAGTACGAACGCGCACGATCGAAGGCTCGACGAGGGAAAAATGATAAACGATCGCTCGAATCTATTTTCACGACGTTTTCTTCGGGATTCCGTTACGAAATTCTTTTGGAACGAAAAGTTTACGTGGATTTGAAAAAAAAAATTTTTGAAAATAATTACGCAAGTGCGAGACCGAAAGATCGAGAGAGACAGAGAGAGAGAATCGGTCGGATGGTCATACGAGAGTGAGAATTTCAAAGATTTCGTGGGTTCTGCTGCCTTCGTGGAGGTTTTACCGGACTAGCCAGCGCTCCCGAAATAATATTAAATCCCGAAGAGGGAGGGGAGGGATACGGAAAGATGGAGAGAGAGAGAAACGAGAGGAGCGAGCATCGTCTCGGATCGAAAAGTGAGGCTGGCCTCGGATATTACATAAGCCATGAGAATTTCACGAATACTCTTCGTTCCTCGTCACCGCAGACTCTTCGTTCTCGCTGGCTCTTTAAAAAAAATCGATATTTAACTGATCCTCGTATTTACGAAAACGAAAAATATACGCGATCTAAAAAAAAATCCTAGCGCTTATTTCGGCGGGGCTGTGAAATCCCAAAACGAGTTTTGGATTCGAAAATGAAAATTCGCGTTCGAGAAACTCGCGCTCGGAATGCAAATTTATACTCAAAAAGGAAAATCAAAGGGGAGAATATACAATTTGGTTTTGTAAAACAGTGACGTCAGCTTTTTCCTCTTTCCATCGTCGTATTGGGAATTTATCAAAGTTGGCAAATTCTGTGTTAAAAAAAAACACACAAACTTTTGTGAATTCATTTTCGCGATAACCAGACGGTCCATGAATAATTCCGGGGATCGTCGTACGATACAAAGTTGAAGCTTTGGACGAGCGTTTGAACCCCCCTTGATGAGAAAAAAAATCCTCCATCATCGCGGATGAGAAGAATTATGCTCGGTCGGCGAAGAAGAGAGACGAAAAATCTCGAGGAAATGGTCGTAATTTGCATTCGATTAAAAATCTTACTCACCGAGTTTTGATCAAATGTCCGTCCGCGTGACGATTTCTTCGAGATGATTTATCATCATCATCGTTTCAATTATTGTACGCGCAAAGACTGTTGAGAGATAAAGTAACGACGGTACTGGTCGAATCGACGATTGGAAAAAGAGCGAGGGCGGCGTGAGGGGAAAATTAGAGAGACGAAAAGAGAGAAAGAGAAAAAATTGAACTACGCGAGCTTGACGTCACGTACGTACAAAATATCTCCATTCGGGCTTTCCTCGCTGGTAAAACACTTGGCTGGCTAGGCACTGCCTCTTCTCTCCTTGCTCCTCTTCTTTTCGCCTTTGCGTATCTAATCTCTCTCATTCCATCTCTATCTCAATCCCTCCTCTCTCTCTCTCTCTCTCTCTCTCTCTCTCTCTCTTCTTTATTTGACTACCTTTGAATGCAGATACTCTCTGAAATGCTGACGATTGTAACTAAAAATAAAATTGCTCGATGCGGGTCCTCTCGCCGACGTTTCGCGATCGCAGACGACTGAGAAACACACGGAGAGAAAGAGAGAGAGAGAGAGAGAGAGATTTGGATGCTGCTGTCGTTGAAAAGCTGCGACAGCCCTGTGCCGGATGATGTCAGAACTCGCGTGTAAAGAGTCAATTTTTCATGACTCCTCCCTTGATTTATTTCGAAATTCAACAACCCTTACTAATTATTCTCGTTGCTTTCCATCTTTCTCTTATTCTCACGCGTTTTCCTTTTTTTCTCAAATTTCTCTCACCCCCTCTCCATCCCCTTCACTTCCACCGTAATTCCGGCTATATCTCCGTTTGTTCACTGACCTTCTTTGCACCCTCGTGATTCGCCTCATTCACAGGTACGTTTTTTCCGCCACCAAAGTTTCGAAATTCTCGTCACCGCTCTTTCCGATCATCTCTGATTGATCAGCGGAAAACCCGCATCGATATTCATCCCACTTGCTTCACAATTTTTCACCCTCAACCACCATCACGAGCCTCATTTTCGCTCGTGACTGTTTTTCCGTATTCTTCAAACTTCTCCCTCCCCCGTCAAACAGCAACCCTCGAAACCCTCCTTAATTCGTCAAAATATACGAAAAAAAATGAAGAATCAACCGCGGAGGCACTTGTCCCGTTTTTCGTCATTGAAAAATAAAAAACGACAGGACGATCGTTATTTTTCTCTCACAAAACCTCGTGATTCGCCGTTAATTACCGTTGAGGAGGTCGCGCGCCAGAGTAGCCGGAAGTCTTCGAGATCCTCGCGTTCTCGTCGATTCATTATATTCTTCGTCGAGCTTTTTTTTTTCTCTCGAAAAACCGTGGATGAAAAAGGCGTCGGAAAATCCAACCGAAGGGCGGGGGCGGAGAGAGGGAAAACAGGGTACGACGCTGGCGATCCTTCACTCTGGCCTCGCTAATTTTCGTCGACACACACGCACACACCCGCCGCACGATTTCTCTCAACGGGAGACACTCGTGGCTGAAAATGAGCTTCTCTTCCTTTCTCAGCACAGTTCCTCTCTCCGCCGCTCTCTTGACCCAATGTCACGACTTTTCGCACACTCCTCTCGGTTTCACCACCGCGGGATAAATTATAATCGTCCCTGGCAGCCTCGTCAACCCGAGCGTTGACGTGCATTTCGTGACGTCAGCGTGACGACGAAAACACTCGTTATGTCATCGAATACGCGCGACAAAATTCGCGACGATGCCTATTTTTCTGCGGCTTTTCGCCCCTCGAGCCACGATGACGACGCGACCAGTGCTGCCCCCTTTGGAGCCCGAGTAGCACGCTCCGTTTTAACTCTCTCTTTTCCGCCCTTTTTTTCAATTCCCTCGATTTCTCACGTCGACTTTGTCCTCTCGTTTTTTTCCACCTTCAAACACCGCTTCCTCTCGTTTTTATTCCGCCCACAGATGGCGCCATTCACCCCCGACCGTTTCGGCGTTTTGAGGAAGACCGGCGAGAGACGAACGCTCCGAAATTCGCCGCAGCCTCCATCGGCGAAGCGACCTGCCTCGCGCGCTCTGCGCCCTCTATCGATCTCCGATCAGATCGATCGATGGAGACTCCGGACCAACTCGAATCGATGAAATTTCATGAAAAACTTTATCGTCATCGTTTTCACGAGGTAGATTCGCGAGGACGGGACCGAAGGCTGCGTAAATCGCGACGAGGGAGCTGACAGATGCGAGAGACGAGGCGCGCAGCATCCCCGACGAGAGAAGATCGAAAATGACGACCCGCGGGATTCAGAGGCCTCGTGCGAACGTTTTTTTCGCCTTCTTTTTTCTTTCCCTCCTTCGTCAACGTATTTATGTATATATTCGTGAATATTCGAAAATACACGTGTTTACATGAGCACGTAACGTGCATGGGTCTCCTCGCATTTTTTTTTCCTTCTTTTTCCTTGTTTATCGCGCGACCCGTACGGTAGTGCGGTCTCGGTAAGACTGCTTCGCGTCTTTGTTCAGTCAAAGAAGGAGGCTCGAGCGCATGCTCGCGAACACACACCCCACCTGGTGACAGTCGCGCGCACTCGAATCGCTCCCTCTGAACCCTCAACCCCTCTTTTTCTTTGTCATTTCTTTCTCTCTCTCTCTCTCCGCGATCCTCCGCCTCGTGAGCGTCCTCGTCCTCTCCGCGGAGAGGAGATTTTCTCTCGCTATCGGCGAGAACATCGCCGTTCTCTCGATCTTTGTGAAATCCCTCGACCCTCGTGTCCTTCGCGTCTTGCCCGCTTACGTTTTTTCGCGATCTTTGGTCCAGCAGCATCCATCTCGGTGTAATTACGTTATTTGCAGAATTTCATTAATTCATCCTCCGATAGCCACACAAGTCGCGTTTGATCTTTCACTGCTGTTCGTGTGCAAGAAATCTCAAAGAATATTCTCCATTTTTCGAATGAATTCGAATTTCCTACCGATCTCGGTAAAATCAACCTTCGAGCCTCGCTCTTCATTTTTTTCCGCCCCGTTCCTCCCCTCTCCCTCTCAATATTTTTCATCTCGTCGATACACGATTCTCCCCCCTCGTTAATCTCGTCGATGCAATTACGCGATTCGGACGGGTCATTGCACTTTACCCGCGATAACGATAATTCACATCCGCTGCTGAAATTTCACGTTGCAACGTGTGAATTTATTTATCAATCGATGATCAAGTCCATCGCTCAGATACACATTTGGAATTTGAATTATCCGGACTTTGAACACGAAAAATGGGTCGTTAAAGAGCCTCTTATTTTTCTTCTAATTGTGATTTATGACGTCAGAATTCCACTCGGAAAAAACACACACGTAATTACGTCGCAGTTTCGACATTTTTTCAATGAGCTTTATTTTTATTTATATACTTTCCGAGCCGAGTAACGAAATGCATCATCATTCGCGGTGGGACACACACGCACGCGGTGTCTATTAGCGAACGACCTGATAAACTATCGGAGCGTGAGCACATGCATTGTTATAAAAACGAGGCGTTCGAGCTCGGCTCCTCCCGTCGTTGAAAATACAACATTTATCCTACAGTAGTATAATAATAAAGCGACATCGACGTATACATAAAAACATCGCGCAGCATCCTCGACACGTTAAATCCCAACGAAAATTATTTTAAAAATTTAAATACCGCGCAAAGTTTGCGAAAAAACGGAAGATTCCTCCGGACCGGATAATCTCGCCGAAAAAATCGCCGACGAAGGGAGAAATTTGCGTCGTTATTTAATTCGTCTCGGGTGAGAAAAACGCGTGAGAAATCTTCTCGTTAGTGAGATGAAAAAAAAAAAGAGGGAACACGGGGTAAAGAAAGGGAAAAAAAGTCGAAGGAACGCTGGGGAACTCGGAGAGAGGTTTGCTCGTGTGTTTGACGATCGGTATCGCAAATAGCAAATCGATACGGCGCGTATGTACGACGAGGAGGCACGAATCACTTGATCCGCGGTGATGAAACGATTGCTGTATCGCATGTGCGAGAGTGGAAGTCGCGGCGAAGAAGGCAAGAGCAAAGCCGCACTATCGCGGCTATATAGCCGCCTCGCGAAGCCCCTTAACACACTGAATGCGCTCGAGGGGAGCTTTTGCACGACGGGGTGACGTCTTTCTTGCGGATTTCGCGGAAACACCCTGTGCGTGTTTCATCCCCGATCACGAACGCGATATAGCAGCGAATAATGCAAAGACACATCGGCGGGTTCTGGCCGTAATTAAATAACATCGGACGGATTGCTTTTTTTTTTATTCAGATTTTTTTACGACATTATCGAGCGTGGGAGAAGGATCGGATGTTGCGGTAAAAGCATTAATCGACGGGAGAAAAATATCGGAGATCGAAGATCGAAGATTGACGGATGAAAACGTCGCAGCTTCCGGCCTCCGTGCGTCGAGAGGAGGCTTGGTCGATTTTCACTTTTTTTCTTCTCGATTTATTTTGAGAATGGCACATTCGACAACTTTACGAAGAAAACGTTTTGGATCGAGGCCAGAGAAGATTTTGAATCTTTTTTTCTCCGGATGCTGCGCATCGCGCGAGAGTGAGGAAAAAATGGGACGAGCCCCGCTGGAAATTGGCTAAGTAGTCGCAGCCGTTGTAGGTCAGACGTCGCGTTCCATCATGGATTTTTTTCAGCCTCGATACACACTCTCTGTGTTTCTATTCTTTTTCCTCGTTTTCACTGCGAATTCCGTGCAATTTTGCGACGATAATTTTCACCATTTTCGTATTCAAATGATTTTTTTACAAAAATCACCAGAATCGATCGAAAAGGCCTGGAATTCGTTATTTCGAACGAATTCCGACGATCGTTCTCGTCCGAGAGAGAAACAAAGTTGCCTCGGATTTTTCGAAAACAAAAAAAAACAACTCGCGATATCGATCAGTGCGAGCTAATGATGATATAATTATTTGATCCAGCACAGTGGCACGAATGTCGAAGATTTCGGAATAATTGTCGATCGTGGCGTTATTTGCCGCTCGATGGAGGGGATAGTTCGGTCTCGGCAAAGTGACACGAGGTTAATCGAGTTACCTTCGTGTCGTGAAATCCCCAAAGCGCACAGTTTCCAATCAGTAACGTATTTAAATGCGGAACATTCTATATATACATGTATATATCCCTCTGTATATATATATATATATATATATAGATACAGAGTATGTATATATACATGAAGATATGTCACACACAGTGACATTTCACGAGTCTGACATAACAAGTGTGTTCTTTATTTTCTCTGGCAGCACTGATTTTTCCCCCTCATAACCTCATCACCGGATATTTCATCGGCGAAAGGAAAATACACCGCACAAAAAGCATTTTTCGACTCGTAAAGTATAATAAAAAAGGGGCGGGGTTTTGTGATTTTTTATTATTCAATAATTTTCGATAATTAATCGATCAAATTAATCTGCATATAGTCACGTGTCGAGATTCACTTTGAAACGCTTCGAGATTTCATGAAAAATAATTATTCGCCGAGTGTGAGTAAAAATGTGATTATTTCTTTTTTTTTCATTTTAGTCACTGGCGTCTGTAATTATCCATTTTTTTCGTCAAATTTCCCTCTCAATCGTGTTTATACGTACGCGATCGTGAAATCGAGGGTGTACACGCGCTGAGCAACTCGCGACAGACCGCATCGTCGTTGACTCGATTATTTAATCGAGCAACCGCAATTGAGGATCGCGCATGTTGCGCCGCGGCTCCGAACGTTCATAAACGCGGTGTCTCCTTCCACGGGCTTTGCACCAAACGGCGATGTTCAACGAACGAAATCGAAACCGTCGAAAATTTGGAAAAAATTCAATGTCACCTGCACGACCGAAAAAAAAAAGGATCCTCGACACATGGCTCTTCGGTGCACCGAAAAAGAGAAAAAGAAACGCGATTTTTCGAAAATCGCTTACAAAGTTATTGCCAATTCGGCGTCTCGGGGATGGCAGTTTGAGAAAGGAGAAAAAATCGCCGAAAAAATGCCGAACGCTCCGCAAACCGCGGAGCGCTCGAAATAGCCGCGTTAAATGAGCTTACGCGATGTATGCCGGATAAATTTAATGAGTTTACGGATGTGTCGATTCGTCGGAGCGAAAAAAAAATCCACGACGAACGCGGGTCAATGCCACGTTATCGCGAATCAAAATTTCATTCAAAGTCTCTCGCGCTCTCTCTCTCTCTCTCTCTTTCCTCTCAATTTCCTCAGTTTTCAAAAACGCGCCCTTCGCTGACGTTTTTCTCGCGTTTTTTTTATCGTCACGATATTTCCTTCCGGATGCGCGAAGAATTTTGACGCTCTCACCGTCATTTCGTCGTCGAAATTAGAGTGGAACGAATGACGCGCGTTCATTTTAATCATCAAACTGGCCAATTTATCACGAATTTCAGAATACATTTTGCGTAGCGAGTTTTTTTTTATCGCCGGGATGTTACCGGATGTGCGTATGCGTCGCGCGATTAACCGCGCGAGTGTCCGCGATCTCGGGACTTTTTTACCAAACGACGAACTTGCAAACGCTTTTGGCGCAAACCGGAATTTTCCAGTTTGGTATAAATGTGCATAATATTCTCTCCTCCCTCTCTGCCACACAGAAAAAAACGTCTTTTTCAACGTGTTCGTGCAGTCGTATTAATTTTCGACGTAATTTCAAAACCTCGATTTCAAAGCGAAGATAAATGCGAAAGGGGATGAAAAAAACGTTTAAATTTTCAAAGGGGATTGTAATCGCTGAATGTTTAACGCTGAATTTTGCCGGAAATTAACCAGCCCGAGCTTCGTTAAATATCCTCGAACGAAATGGATCGAATATTCATAATAAAACGTTTTTTTTTCGCTTCAAAATAATTCATTTCTACCATCACGGCTTTACCTCGTACGCTTTGAATTTATTCCGTTTCATCGAATTCATTTTTGCACCTTGCACGTACACGTGTAAGTACGCGATAAAAAACCATACTTCCGAACGCGGGCGTGCATATTCAGCGGTGTTGATTTTTAGGACAGTAAAAAGCTCAAAGACCGATAAGCTTTATCCGTTAATGGACCAGCGTTGATGAATTATTCGTTCGTATAAAGCGAATGGGAGAATCGTCGCGAAAGGATAAAGCTGATGAGGCAAAATTCGTTGATTTTTTAATCTTTTTTTTTATTTTTACTCGTACGGACTGGACCGTACGTACGTACGAGTCCGCGTTGATCGTCAGCGATTTAACGAGTGACGTACACGGTCGAGGCAGACTCGATTGGCGACGACGCGAGTGCATATGCGTATGCGGACAAATTGAACACGTTGTAATTCGATAAACGAAGGTAACGGATGAGACTAATCGTGGGCTGTTTGCGAGAGCTCGTTTATACACCCCCGACGCATTTTGCTCTGGCGCATCGTTGAGAAAGACCGAACCGCATCGAGAGAGCGATAAACTCGATTATTTTTGATTAATTAATAGGCCGGGTGAAAAGAACGACGACGGCTGGACCGACCGACGTGCAAAGTAGATGGTTCGTGCCAGTCTTGTGTTTACGTACTTTATAATTCGTTTTAATCGACGAAATATCGATTAATAATAATAATTATTATTATTATTATTATGGCGGAAAAAGTCAAATGCATTATCATTTCTTAATTATTCGCAGATAATTGATTTTTCAACCCGCGAGACGAAAAAAATACTCTTTTTGATAAAGATTGTACAATGTTCGTTGTGAATGTTGATTCATACGAATTTATCGCTCCGACGTTTGGCGGAATTGAAAATTGCATTTATGTTCGAAAAAAATGTTTTTTCAAGCAAGCATCGAAAGTTTTACCTCTGGTTTTCTAGTTTTGCGTTACCGGCGACGATACATGAGGCGATATTAATCTCCTCTCTGCTACGTATCAACTCTGATAAGCGATAAAATGTTGTAGAAATTGTGTACGTGTACGTCGATGTATCTGCGTATACAGGGTGTTCCAAGAGTCGATGCTGATAATTCAGAGCTAGAATCAGAATGGAATTTCGAGGTAGAATCATCTTTTGGTATTTTTTTGTACGACCAAAGCGTGCCCTTGCTTCTATTGGTTCAACTTCGACCTTCAACTACTCAAGGACGATTCGTCGGATTGAAAAGTTCTCACAGACTTTTCGTCTCAGAATTTCACCTCCGATGGCGTTAAATCGTCAGCATCGTTTGGTTTTTTTTTAGAATTTACAAGAAATAACTATTCCATCGGACGATCTCGCGAGAAGAGTTCTCCTTCAAAGTAGTGGCGGATGAAAAGAACGATCGACAACTCCATCAAAATTTAACCTTGCATAGAGGAAGCGACTCTGAATAAGTTGCTTCATTTCCGGTTGTCGGAAAATCGTTTTCAGTTTTTTTGTGATCTCTCATGGCGGACGGAAAGAACGATCGACAACTCCATGAAAATTTAACTACGCATAGAGGAGGCCACTCTGAACAAGTTGCCTCATTTCCGGTTTTCGGAAAATCGTTTTCAGTTTTTTTGTGATGCCTCATGGCGGATGGAAAGTACGATCGACAACTCCATGAAAATTTAACCACGCATAGAGGAGGCCACTCTGAACAATTTGCTTCATTTCCGGTTTTCGGAAAATCGTTTTCAGTTTTTTTGTGATGCCCCATGGCGGATGGAAAGTACGATCGACAACTCCATGAAAATTTAACCACGCATAGAGGAGACCACTCTGAACAAGTTGCTTCATTTCCGGTTTTCGGAAAATCGTTTTCAGTTTTTTTGTGATGCCCCATGGCGGATGGAAAGTACGATCGACAACTCCATGAAAATTTAACCACGCATAGAGGAGGCCACTCTGAACAATTTGCTTCATTTCCGGTTTTCGGAAAATCGTTTTCAGTTTTTTTGTGATGCCCCATGGCGGATGGAAAGTACGATCGACAACTCCATGAAAATTTAACCACGCATAGAGGAGGCCACTCTGAATAATTTGCTTCATTTCCGGTTTTCGGAAAATCGTTTTCAGTTTTTTTGTGATGCCCCATGGCGGATGGAAAGTACGATCGACAACTCCATGAAAATTTAACCACGCATAGAGGAGGCCACTCTGAACAATTTGCTTCATTTCCGGTTTTCGGAAAATCGTTTTCAGTTTTTTTGTGATGCCCCATGGCGGATGGAAAGTACGATCGACAACTCCATGAAAATTTAACCACGCATAGAGGAGGCCACTCTGAACAATTTGCTTCATTTCCGGTTTTCGGAAAATCGTTTTCAGTTTTTTTGTGATGCCTCATGGCGGATGGAAAGTACGATCGACAACTCCATGAAAATTTAACCACGCATAGAGGAGGCCACTCTGAACAAGTTGCTTCATTTCCGGTTTTCGGAAAATCGTTTTCAGTTTTTTTGTGATGCCTCATGGCGGATGGAAAGTACGATCGACAACTCCATGAAAATTTAACCACGCATAGAGGAGGCCACTCTGAACAATTTGCTTCATTTCCGGTTTTCGGAAAATCGTTTTCAGTTTTTTTGTGATGCCCCATGGCGGATGGAAAGTACGATCGACAACTCCATGAAAATTTAACCACGCATAGAGGAGGCCACTCTGAACAATTTGCTTCATTTCCGGTTTTCGGAAAATCGTTTTCAGTTTTTTTGTGATGCCCCATGGCGGATGGAAAGTACGATCGACAACTCCATGAAAATTTAACCACGCATAGAGGAGGCCACTCTGAACAATTTGCTTCATTTCCGGTTTTCGGAAAATCGTTTTCCGTTTTTTTGTGATGCCCCATGGCGGATGGAAAGTACGATCGACAACTCCATGAAAATTTAACCACGCATAGAGGAGGCCACTCTGAACAAGTTGCTTCATTTCCGGTTTTCGGAAAATCGTTTTCAGTTTTTTTGTGATGCCCCATGGCGGATGGAAAGTACGATCGACAACTCCATGAAAATTTAACCACGCATAGAGGAGGCCACTCTGAACAATTTGCTTCATTTCCGGTTTTCGGAAAATCGTTTTCAGTTTTTTTGTGATGCCCCATGGCGGATGGAAAGTACGATCGACAACTCCATGAAAATTTAACCACGCATAGAGGAGGCCACTCTGAACAATTTGCTTCATTTCCGGTTTTCGGAAAATCGTTTTCAGTTTTTTTGTGATGCCCCATGGCGGATGGAAAGTACGATCGACAACTCCATGAAAATTTAACCACGCATAGAGGAGGCCACTCTGAACAATTTGCTTCATTTCCGGTTTTCGGAAAATCGTTTTCAGTTTTTTTGTGATGCCCCATGGCGGATGGAAAGTACGATCGACAACTCCATGAAAATTTAACCACGCATAGAGGAGGCCACTCTGAACAAGTTGCTTCATTTCCGGTTTTCGGAAAATCGTTTTCAGTTTTTTTGTGATGCCTCATGGCGGATGGGAAGTACGATCGACAACTCCATGAAAATTTAACCACGCATAGAGGAGGCCACTCTGAACAAGTTGCTTCATTTCCGGTTTTCGGAAAATCGTTTTCAGTTTTTTTGTGATGCCTCATGGCGGATGGAAAGTACGATCGACAACTCCATGAAAATTTAACCACGCATAGAGGAGGCCACTCTGAACAATTTGCTTCATTTCCGGTTTTCGGAAAATCGTTTTCAGTTTTTTTGTGATGCCCCATGGCGGATGGAAAGTACGATCGACAACTCCATGAAAATTTAACCACGCATAGAGGAGGCCACTCTGAACAATTTGCTTCATTTCCGGTTTTCGGAAAATCGTTTTCAGTTTTTTTGTGATGCCCCATGGCGGATGGAAAGTACGATCGACAACTCCATGAAAATTTAACCACGCATAGAGGAGGCCACTCTGAACAATTTGCTTCATTTCCGGTTTTCGGAAAATCGTTTTCAGTAGTTTTTTTGTGATGCCTCATGGCGGATGGAAAGTACGATCGACAACTCCATGAAAATTTAACCACGCATAGAGGAGGCCACTCTGAACAATTTGCTTCATTTCCGGTTTTCGGAAAATCGTTTTCAGTTTTTTTGTGATGCCCCATGGCGGATGGAAAGTACGATCGACAACTCCATGAAAATTTAACCACTCATAGAGGAGGCCACTCTGAACAAGTTGCTTCATTTCCGGTTTTCGGAAAATCGTTTTCAGTTTTTTTGTGATGCCTCATGGCGGATGGAAAGTACGATCGACAACTCCATGAAAATTTAACCACGCATAGAGGAGGCCACTCTGAACAAGTTGCTTCATTTCCGGTTTTCGGAAAATCGTTTTCAGTTTTTTTGTGATGCCCCATGGCGGATGGAAAGTACGATCGACAACTCCATGAAAATTTAACCACTCATAGAGGAGGCCACTCTGAACAAGTTGCTTCATTTCCGGTTTTCGGAAAATCGTTTTCAGTTTTTTTGTGATGCCTCATGGCGGATGGAAAGTACGATCGACAACTCCATGAAAATTTAACCACGCATAGAGGAGGCCACTCTGAACAAGTTGCTTCATTTCCGGTTTTCGGAAAATCGTTTTCAGTTTTTTTGTGATGCCTCATGGCGGATGGAAAGTACGATCGACAACTCCATGAAAATTTAACCACGCATAGAGGAGGCCACTCTGAACAATTTGCTTCATTTCCGGTTTTCGGAAAATCGTTTTCAGTTTTTTTGTGATGCCCCATGGCGGATGGAAAGTACGATCGACAACTCCATGAAAATTTAACCACGCATAGAGGAGGCCACTCTGAACAATTTGCTTCATTTCCGGTTTTCGGAAAATCGTTTTCAGTTTTTTTGTGATCCCCCATGGCGGATGGAAAGTACGATCGACAACTCCATGAAAATTTAACCACGCATAGAGGAGGCCACTCTGAACAATTTGCTTCATTTCCGGTTTTCGGAAAATCGTTTTCAGTTTTTTGTGATCCCCCATGGCGGATGGAAAGTACGATCGACAACTCCATGAAAATTTAACCACGCATAGAGGAGGCCACTCTGAACAATTTGCTTCATTTCCGGTTTTCGGAAAATCGTTTTCAGTTTTTTTGTGATCCCCCATGGCGGATGGAAAGTACGATCGACAACTCCATGAAAATTTAACCACGCATAGAGGAGGCCACTCTGAACAATTTGCTTCATTTCCGGTTTTCGGAAAATCGTTTTCAGTTTTTTGTGATCCCCCATGGCGGATGGAAAGTACGATCGACAACTCCATGAAAATTTAACCACGCATAGAGGAGGCCACTCTGAACAATTTGCTTCATTTCCGGTTTTCGGAAAATCGTTTTCAGTTTTTTTGTGATCCCCCATGGCGGATGGAAAGTACGATCGACAACTCCATGAAAATTTAACCACGCATAGAGGAGGCCACTCTGAATAATTTGCTTCATTTCCGGTTTTCGGAAAATCGTTTTCAGTTTTTTTGTGATGCCCCATGGCGGATGGAAAGTACGATCGACAACTCCATGAAAATTTAACCACGCATAGAGGAGGCCATTCTGAACAATTTGCTTCATTTCCGGTTTTCGGAAAATCGTTTTCAGTTTTTTTGTGATCCCCCATGGCGGATGGAAAGTACGATCGACAACTCCATGAAAATTTAACCACGCATAGAGGAGGCCACTCTGAACAATTTGCTTCATTTCCGGTTTTCGGAAAATCGTTTTCAGTTTTTTGTGATCCCCCATGGCGGATGGAAAGTACGATCGACAACTCCATGAAAATTTAACCACGCATAGAGGAGGCCACTCTGAACAATTTGCTTCATTTCCGGTTTTCGGAAAATCGTTTTCAGTTTTTTTGTGATGCCCCATGGCGGATGGAAAGTACGATCGACAACTCCATGAAAATTTAACCACGCATAGAGGAGGCCACTCTGAACAATTTGCTTCATTTCCGGTTTTCGGAAAATCGTTTTCAGTTTTTTTGTGATGCCCCATGGCGGATGGAAAGTACGATCGACAACTCCATGAAAATTTAACCACGCATAGAGGAGGCCACTCTGAACAATTTGCTTCATTTCCGGTTTTCGGAAAATCGTTTTCAGTTTTTTTGTGATCCCCCATGGCGGATGGAAAGTACGATCGACAACTCCATGAAAATTTAACCACGCATAGAGGAGGCCACTCTGAATAATTTGCTTCATTTCCGGTTTTCGGAAAATCGTTTTCAGTTTTTTTGTGATGCCCCATGGCGGATGGAAAGTACGATCGACAACTCCATGAAAATTTAACCACGCATAGAGGAGGCCACTCTGAACAATTTGCTTCATTTCCGGTTTTCGGAAAATCGTTTTCAGTTTTTTGTGATCCCCCATGGCGGATGGAAAGTACGATCGACAACTCCATGAAAATTTAACCACGCATAGAGGAGGCCACTCTGAACAATTTGCTTCATTTCCGGTTTTCGGAAAATCGTTTTCAGTTTTTTTGTGATGCCCCATGGCGGATGGAAAGTACGATCGACAACTCCATGAAAATTTAACCACGCATAGAGGAGGCCACTCTGAACAATTTGCTTCATTTCCGGTTTTCGGAAAATCGTTTTCAGTTTTTTTGTGATCCCCCATGGCGGATGGAAAGTACGATCGACAACTCCATGAAAATTTAACCACGCATAGAGGAGGCCACTCTGAACAATTTGCTTCATTTCCGGTTTTCGGAAAATCGTTTTCAGTTTTTTGTGATCCCCCATGGCGGATGGAAAGTACGATCGACAACTCCATGAAAATTTAACCACGCATAGAGGAGGCCACTCTGAACAATTTGCTTCATTTCCGGTTTTCGGAAAATCGTTTTCAGTTTTTTGTGATCCCCCATGGCGGATGGAAAGTACGATCGACAACTCCATGAAAATTTAACCACGCATAGAGGAGGCCACTCTGAACAATTTGCTTCATTTCCGGTTTTCGGAAAATCGTTTTCAGTTTTTTTGTGATCCCCCATGGCGGATGGAAAGTACGATCGACAACTCCATGAAAATTTAACCACGCATAGAGGAGGCCACTCTGAACAATTTGCTTCATTTCCGGTTTTCGGAAAATCGTTTTCAGTTTTTTTGTGATGCCCCATGGCGGATGGAAAGTACGATCGACAACTCCATGAAAATTTAACCACGCATAGAGGAGGCCACTCTGAACAATTTGCTTCATTTCCGGTTTTCGGAAAATCGTTTTCAGTTTTTTTGTGATGCCCCATGGCGGATGGAAAGTACGATCGACAACTCCATGAAAATTTAACCACGCATAGAGGAGGCCACTCTGAACAATTTGCTTCATTTCCGGTTTTCGGAAAATCGTTTTCAGTTTTTTTGTGATCCCCCATGGCGGATGGAAAGTACGATCGACAACTCCATGAAAATTTAACCACGCATAGAGGAGGCCACTCTGAACAATTTGCTTCATTTCCGGTTTTCGGAAAATCGTTTTCAGTTTTTTGTGATCCCCCATGGCGGATGGAAAGTACGATCGACAACTCCATGAAAATTTAACCACGCATAGAGGAGGCCACTCTGAACAATTTGCTTCATTTCCGGTTTTCGGAAAATCGTTTTCAGTTTTTTGTGATCCCCCATGGCGGATGGAAAGTACGATCGACAACTCCATGAAAATTTAACCACGCATAGAGGAGGCCACTCTGAACAATTTGCTTCATTTCCGGTTTTCGGAAAATCGTTTTCAGTTTTTTTGTGATCCCCCATGGCGGATGGAAAGTACGATCGACAACTCCATGAAAATTTAACCACGCATAGAGGAGGCCACTCTGAACAATTTGCTTCATTTCCGGTTTTCGGAAAATCGTTTTCAGTTTTTTTGTGATCTCCCATGGCGGATGGAAAGTACGATCGACAACTCCATGAAAATTTAACCACGCATAGAGGAAGCGACATTGAACAAGTTGCTTCATGTCCGGTTTTCGGAAACTTTGGTTCAGATTTTTTATAGAATTTACAAGAAATGACTCTTCGATCGGACGATCTTGCGAGAAGCGTTTTCCTTCAAAGGGGTGGCAGATGGAAAGAACGATCGACAACTCCATCAAAATCTAACCTTGCATAAAGGAAACAACTCTGAACAAGTTGAACAGTATATACATACCCAATCGGCTGAAAATATCCCGCAACGATGGCACAAATAAGTCATTTTATTTGTATTTGCCAAGGTGATAAAATGTGCGTAAAATTAAGATTTAATATCGCACTACCTCGTGCGTCAACGATGTACGATTAAAATTTTTATATTCACAGTGTTTCGGAAAAACGTCTGGAAAAAGACACAAAATTGGATCGCGTAACGGATGATGAAAGATTGGAGGAAAAGGGGGTAGCGAATGTTGTGAAAAAAATGTTCAAAGTTCGATCTCGCTGGAGGAAAAGTGACGTTTGTCGTTTCTCGCGGAGTTGGATGAGTAAAGTACAAAAGGTACGAACGGGCAATATTTGTGCGGCCTAGGAGGGAAGAAAAGTGGCGATCGCGACTTGAGAGCGAGACGGAGAAAGGCTCTGAAAGAGCGATCGTTAAAGCTCGCTTTCAAGGTTCGAACGTAACCTTTACTTTTTCACTTCTTTCACCCTTTCATCCAGAGGCCTTTGTATATTCATACAGTCCTTCTAATAAAAGGTTGATGAAGTGCGGAAGTTGATCCTTAATCGAAAAAGTATCGCACGATTGTTGTCGTTTATACGTCCCCCGATCGGTGAGGCGGAAAAGAATGAATTTGCTCAAATTCGACTGGTTTTTAGCGTTCTCTTACTGAAATTTTGAGTTTTCGCGAAAAACTCGATGTGTTTCGTAATCAGCGGAAAATTTCCGATCGGATAGGCGATTAAAATATTGAAAATTTGAAAAAAAAAATTACGGTCCATTTTGTGCCACTTTTCCAGAATCGTCGAAAAGTCGAAATTTCAAGTGGTCATAACTACGGTTCTATTTGAGCTATATACATTTCTTGGGGGTGTTTTGAAAAGGTCTCGGGTAGACTTAGAGAACAGTGAAAGTGAAATGTCGATAGCTAAATTCCTTCATCCTCAAAATCGATGTTGAAAATCAGCGAAAAAAACGCAAAGGGGTATGTATGGGAAAATTGGCAAAAATCGATGGTCCAACTTAAAAAATCTGCCAAAAATCGAAAAATCAAGATATTTCGATGAACCAAACGGCATTTTGAAGCTTCAACAATTGCCCAAAGAAAGAGCACAAGTCAGAGTGTCTATCTCAATTAGAAAAAAATTGGCGAGCATTTTAGTGATTTCAACCAATTCGGCGAAAAATGATGAAAAATTTTCCATCTTCAAAATCCAATTTAGCAGCCTATATCGAAGTATTATCCCCCGCTGATTCCGAAAATCATCGATATTTCATCGAAAACTCGTTATCTCGCTGAAAAAACCGCAAAAAAGCTATTCTCATTCAAACAACAACTGTTTTTTTGCGTTTTCTTACTGAAATTTCTCTGAAAACTCGAAAAGTCACGTGATTGGCGGAAAATTTGCGATGGATCCGGCTGTTGAACCATCAAAAATTCGAATCGACCTTTCGAACTTTCCGATCGATTTGCGGTTATAAAAAACAAAATGAGGCTGCGAAATGACTAATAAGAAATAAAAGAAACGACCGTGTTCGCAGACTATTCCTCAGACATTTCGTTACTCTCGGAATAGATACGTACGGTATATATATTTAATTTTAGAAGTCCTTGGAGCCTCGCAGCTAGGTCCCTCTCTTGCTCGTGCATCTTTTTTACTTGGCACGCGTTTACAAAGCACGCGGTCGTCGTCGTCGTCGTCGAGAAAACGCGACGGTGGTATCCGTTTCCACATCATTTGCTTCATCACAATTTTTCTTGGAAATTAATCAAAAACGAGAAGAAAAAAAAGCCACGTTTCAATGATGAATAAAAAGTAAAAATGTATCACAAACGAGAGATTTGCGATAAACATATATATCTTTCAGATCCGCCGTCGTTCGTCTCTTTCGGAATCTCTCGGCCTTTTCGCTGATTTATTAAAAATAAATCAACGGACGAGATACCAGAAAAAATCGCGAAAACTTCTCCGCGTCTTTATTCGAGCCGCGAGCGTTTGGTGAATGTCGGCGATAAAGTTTTTTTTTTTAATAATTTGGCGAAAATGAAAAATGTGCTTTTCGTTCGGCCCCGCGAAAATTCGTCGAGCGCGTCCGCGTTAAAATAGAACAAAGTCACGAGAGGGGAGAGCGGAGCTCGCGGCGCGAGCGCTAAACTATTCCCGAAATGTTGTTCTTTGGCGTAATGTAGTTGGCGGACGCGGGCGAACGATCGCGCAAAAGTGCGAAGAATATACCGCAGATGTCCGTCATTTTCGTCGCGACTCACTTTTGTTTTCATGTTTAAAGTTATTGTCCAATTTTACCCGTGAAATATATACACCGTTGGATTTTATCGGCGAACGCTCCCATTCTTCGTAATCTCTCCTCGATTTTTCGACATTTTTTAAACAATACTGTTTCATACAATCAAGTTGAAAAAACCGTCAAAGAAACTCAAAGTCGAGACGTATTCCCACCGGATTCGAGCGATGAAAATTTTACTCCATTTTCAGCGTAATTGAAATTTGACGAACAAAATTTAAAAAATGGTGCTCGTAAAAGGAAAAAAAAATAATGAGATTAAGGGGCACGGAGGTGCACTGTGAGTTTCTGCACACGTTCGAGCACGGTGCTCCCACACGTGTGCTAGATCGATCGTCCATAGAGCGTCGAGATAGCAAGGGAGTTGTGTCAACTCTGGCTCTCTCTTTCACGGGATACTTCCGGTTGCTCAATTCCGACTCTCGACTGGCCCAAAGTGTGAAGAAAAAAAAACAAATTTTTTCGATCATACCGTCATTTATTTCAATAAATCAACCATCGAAAAGATCGCGGAAATACTAGAGTTCTTTTTCACTTCCGGTTTCAACGATGCGGGAACGAAAATTTGATGAACCCTCCGATGGGGTTATCATCAGGCTGAATTCACCGCCCGAGAATGTCCTGTATACGATATTCTCGAAAAGCCTTTTAAAAGTTTTTTTTTTCGCGGTTTACTCCTCGCTCGCAAAGCGAAGAAGTAAAATACGGCGGTAATCTTTCATAGGAGTGCGTGTGGTAAATAATGTAGGGAGGAAACGAGAGAGATAAGAGTGAAAGATCGCGGCAAGACCATCGAGGGGTTGAAGCATCGGGGCGCTCCACCGAAACGTCCTTGAAGCGTCCCGGCGCCATCGATCGGTGCGCGCCGAGGTTCCTCTCGAATCTCGCGAGCGGCCGTCGCAGTTTTAACGCTTACACGTACCGTACACACGCGTTGACACGTATGTGTACTTAATAATGCACCTCCAGCGAAAGGCATGTACGATTTATCTCGAATTTTCGCAAATTTGCCACGATCTCGTCGAAAATACCGCGCGTTTTCACTCTTAGTGGTGCAAACTGTATATACAGGGCGTTTCGGTCAAAATGACTCTACGCACACTTTGCTACGCAAATACATGGAAAAATCTATCGCGAAATTGAGGCCATTTCCCGTGGCGGAAATACGCGTATGTTTTTCGAATCTCTTGGAGACCGTCCATTTTTCATGGTGCCAACTGTATACGATTATTACGTAAAACTGATTTTATAACACACTCGGCTGTATATCGTATTCTACTGTAGTACATATCGAGCGTTAGGGTATCCGTTCTTTAACAAGTGGACTTTGGACTCTCGGCCTCAAAAATCATCAATTTTCAAAAGTTCGAATCAACACGACGAGCGAGGAGGAAACGAAAATTAGAAAAGAGCACGAATCCCATCGCGTTTCTCTCTCAAAAAGTCGTCCTGTAAAACACGGGACACCCCAAGGTGCACGAGCACATATTGGAGTTTGAGATAAATCCGTGCACCTGCGATGTGTGCGTGTGTGGGTACTCGTGAGAGTTTTTCCAGAGTCTTCATCAACGAGATGAAATTCAACGGAGGAGGCTGCACGGAGGAAAGATTCGAAAAGATCGATTTTTCGCTCGAGATATCGTTTTGTCGTTCGGCAGGACGGAAATCAGATTGGAAAAAAGAGAAAAGGAGATGAAAAGGGGAAAAGCGGACGAAAAAATAAAAGAGAGAATAAAGATCCTGGCAGGATCGTGGACGCGCGAGAGAGAAAGAGGCAAGGAGCTTTTGGCAAGGTTGTGTGTCGGCCGTGTATTGATCGGACAGTTGCACGCTCGCTGCTGTATATATACTCGACCGGCCTCGCCGCCACTAGCGATTTCTAACGTCACCGATGATGGCGCTGTAGTCGCGCCCTCACCCACGAGCCACTCTCTCTCTCGCCTCTCCCTCGATCTTTCCCGCTTCGTTATTTCCCTCGTTCTCCTTATTTATCAACGTTCAATTTCCCCCCCTTGAATCTCTCGAAAGCGACAGCAAGCCTCCCAAAGAGTCAGCGGTCCATCTGTTTTTTCGAAAATTCCAAACGTTCGCGAATCTTCCCCCGAAATATCCGTGTTTTTTAATCGACTCTCGTTACAATCGTTGTTTCATCAAAATCGAAGGAAAAATGCAACGTTGGATGCGAGAAAAAGAAATCTTTCGTTCGAGACACGTTTTCATGCTGGACCAAAAATGATCGTCGAACCGGGGACTCGGGAAATAATTTTGAATAGCAATAAAAAAAAGGGGGTATAACGGAGATGATTCTGAAGTTTGCGCCAAGCTTTGTTTTCAATTTTTCGAAATTGCGAGACTCGGGTAAGGAAGAAGGAAAATGTGATGAAAATTCGGAAAATCTTCGTCGAAGCCGAACGATGCGATCTTCAGGATCATCCCGCAGGAGTCTCGAAGAGAGACGAAAAAGAGATTTGCGTGTATTTCTCCTTGCCCTCGAGGGCTCTTTTTGTCCACGTATTACGCGACCGCAGCATCCCACAGGCAGAGTGATACGGGAGGAGAAAGAGAATTGAGGAAAAGAAGAAGAGAGAAGGAGGAGGAGAGAACAACTCCATCCGCGAACGACCGCAGCAGCGGCAGTGGCAGCAGCAGCAGCAGCAGCAGCAGCAGCAGGAGCCACTCCTCTGCAAAATCTCCAGCGAATCAATAATATTGCGCGTACGTTCAACCTAAATGTGGAAAATTAAAAAGAAAATGTGACGAAACAATAATTCCGATAATTCCGAGCGACGTTTTATTAATCGTCGAGTACGAACGAAAAAAAATAAATGTTGCTTCCCCCTGCATACAGAATCGCGTGACGCAATGAATTATCCCACGTTCGCGATCGGACTTTCAGCCGGAAGGATCAAACTCGAAAGGAAAAATTCGACGAGGGAGGGAAGGAGATAAAAAAGAAAGCGTGTTTTTCTTTTTGACCTCGTTCCATCGAGCGCTCGTCAGGTTTTCTTTCGTTGGAACGGAATTAGTGAGCATGTAATCCCATGTAATCGGCGATTGATCGCACAATCGTGACCGATGAGATAATGATTATTACTTCCGGTCAATTGGCACGAATAATTTCCACAAATTTCCCACCGCGACGGGCGAAAAAAACGTTTCATCGAAGGATGTCGAAGAAGAGTGGAATTTTTGAAAATTTCGTAAATTTTTTCAAACATCTCGGAGCGAATAATTGAGAGCCGAGCCGTCGTTTTCTTTTTTTTTCTTTCATCAAATTACCCCACAGCGTGCGGAATAATTGTTATTCCGTCGAAACGATTTTCCCGATCATCGTTAATTAATTCATCGACGCGTTTGTTCGCGATTCATTGACTCTGCGTGGGATATTAGGAACGTCGTTTTTTTCTCTTTTTTTCGAAATTATATCACGATTTCGCGAGGTTGTATATAAATACGCGTATAATACGTTCAGAGTCCGTTCGGAACATTGAATGTCGCGTTAAATATGTTAATGAATTCCTCGCGTTGATTATAATTGAATTTCGATGATTCTTCCATCGCTATTTCGGATAATTATCTCACGCGTGAATTATTCGATTTTTTTCTGCAATTTGTACCCAACTTCTCTCGATCTCTTTCATGAACTTCCTCTACGTCATTTTCTTTCGATTTCGAGCTTGCAGAATTATTCATCAATATTTTCCTGCGGCTGTCTCTCTGCCCTTTTAATAGACTCGTGAGAGCAGATAAAACCGTACGACGATTTTTCGTTGAAAAGCGACGTTTTTTCGTTGCATTATTTTTTCACGCCATCTTTTTTACACCAGTTGATTAATAATTCTTATTACTCGTTCATGTACATACGCATTATCATGTAATATCGTACAATTCCTTCCTTCTCTCTCAGTCCCTCATTGAACTCGATTTTTCGTTGAAAAACGATGTTTTTTATTTTTTTTTTTCACGCAATGTTTTCCACACCAGTTGATTAATAATTCTTATTACTCGTTCATGTACGTACGTATTATCATGTAATATCGTACAACTCCTTCCTTCTCTCTCAGTCCCTCTTTGAATACACACGCACGTACAGCACGAGGGTAGGGCGGCGGCTCTCTCTCTCTCTCTCTCTCTCTCTCTCTCTCTCTCTCTCTCTCTCTCGATGCGCAAGAGCGCGCGAGTACGAGAGCTCGGGGATCGCTCGCTCGATTATTCGCTTTCTGGGTCATTCGGGGAGTGCCTCACCCGGTTTCGGTTCACACCGTTTTATAGACGTTATACCCCAGCAGCATACAGCAGCTGCTGCTGCTGCTGGAGTTCTTCCTTTTACGTCCAATTCACCTTTTCCTTTTTCCTCCTTCATCCTCTTTCACCATCGCCTTCCTGCGCGCGGATTTTTCGGTGTAAACGAACTTTGACCCCAACGCGGTCTCGCGTTCTCACCCCTCGATGATTCATTCCGCACACGTCAAACCGGCGACGTTCTCTCTCTCGTCTTTCACACCGTTCCTGCGACGAGCGTTGGAAAGCGCGAAGAAAAGAAACAAAAACTTTTCACCTCGAAATCGACGATGGTATACCACCGAAACGACTCAAACCGACGGACGTTCGAGTTAAAAAAAAAAAGAAAAATCATTCCCTCTGTTTCGTTCGTCGATGCTCCATCGATCGCATTCCCTTTGGCGTTCTTTTTTCCCCGCGAATGGCAGAGAAAAAAAGTAGAAAAAGTATAAAAGAAAAATTCACAAAAAAAAAAGCGTTCCCCTTTTATTTCCCTCATTTTGAACCTCAGCCGTGTCATTTCGGACGATTTTCGCTAATCCCGTATACTTGATCGTCCGACAAATTCGTATTCCGCGTGTGCGAGTCCGTCGCGTTCGAGAGGTGAGGAGAAAAAAAGTCGAGATTAAAGCTGCCGTTACGTGCCCCTTTTTGCTAGCGTGCCGTCGAATGAAAGATGCCAGGGTGGGGGGAGGAGGAGGAGGAGGAGGAGGAGGAACGAAAGGAAGAAAGAAAAAAGAGAAAGAAAGGCTCGGCGGCGGTTCTTTCTTTCTTTGCTTTTGTTGTTTTTTTCGAGCCGCGATAGCGATTCGTACGGCCTCTTGTTTTTCTCGCTCCCGTGTGACATTCGTCCTATACCTGTAGCGACGTTCAACGGCGTATACAGTGCGCGCGCGCGCTCCTCTATAGGCGTCTATTTCACGAGCCTCCTTCTAATCCTTACTTGACCTCTACTCTATATACTCGCGGACTTTTGCACATCGACGTTTCTCTCTACGCGCACGTGTGCGTTTGCGTTTGTGTGTTTAAATCGTATCTCGGTATTCCCCATCTTTTTCACCGAATTTCACCGAATTTCACCGAGGTTTACGTGTACATCGCCGGGGTATCCCTCGTTTCCCGGATGCTTTGTAGCGTGAAATGCGACGTTGAAGGAAAGAGCGAAAAAAAAAACGAAGAATTGAGAAATCGGGGAACTTGACGGGGGAAAATCGATTTGCGTAAGTTTTTTTTTTTTTTTTTTTTTTCGATTTGCGATAAAATACGGAAAAAGTACGAAAACCGTGGGATTTTTCTCTTCTCCTTACCTGCTATTCGTCGGTCACGTCGCTACTGCATCTTATCCGCGCGCTGCTCCTTGGATGATCTGCAGGTTTTCCCGATACTTCGCGAAGCATGCGAAGACTATTTATCGCGACCAGCGGCGAATGAAGTCTCGCGGCGACTCTGGACGCTCGTTCGGCGACGAATTCTGCAACAGTCATCGCGAAAACGCGATCTTCATTAGCGACGAAGAAAAACGCCTCTGGGAGAAGGAAAGTTTCGAAAAAATACTTTGTTCTTTCATTTTCGTTTAATTCGTGGTGTATTTTCTCTCCTTTTTTTTTCACGCGAGGTCGCGACTCGGAACGAAATTGCGAAGAAGAGAAACAAGTTTATCGCGGATTTCGTTGCGTTCCGATGGGGGAAAATTGAGAATTAAAAAAAAAAAATTTTACACGAAACAGCCCATATATCTTATCTCCCTCTGTTTGCGACTGTTTGTACAGCGTGTATGAAGCGCAAGACTCGGATGTACACATCTTTCGTATCATTAACGGTATTTGCGTAGGCTAACGACGACGAGGAGGATCGCGGCAGGTGGCGAAAGAAGGAAGTTGGCCCCGGCAGGGGGCGCACTAACCCCGAGTAAACCGTGTCTCCTCATTCTCGCGTCAGCGTTAATTGAAACTTTGCAGACTCGATAAACATCGTTCGGCGGGCGACGCGCGTCGTTGAATTAAAGCCGGAACGACGAGAGCGCGTATTTTTACACGGCGCTTCTCGCACCTACGCGAGATCAATGAAAAAAAAACAACAAAAAAGCAAAAAGAGCAAAGAAGAAACGAAAGATGCGTCGTCAACGACGAATTTTCGCGCGCCGTCGATTCTCATCGTTCCTAAAAAAACATATATGCGGAGGATAAGACAATTTTTTCGCACGTGGGAGGGGAAAGGAACGCTGACGGTGCTTCTTCGTTATTTTTGCGCTGCTTCGCTTCTTTTTTTTCCCTCCCAAAGTATTTTTATTAAAAACGCGCCAACGGGGAGGAGAAGAGTCTCGTTACTGAAGAAATAACTCGAGTGCGGACGACGACGACGACGACGACGACGACGAAAGGGGTGAGAGAAAAGAGCAGGGGTGTTTGGCGAGGCAAGGTTGTAAAACACAAGCGCACGTACCTCTATTGTACATCGCGGCGCGTACGTGAAAGGGTTTATGTTACCCCGAGGTCGAGTATCACGGAGGGTCGAACAACCCTCGACTTCGATATTAAGGCTCCGCCGAGGGTAAATAAATATATTAAACCGCGCCACGAGCTTTAAAAATAATAACCGTGCGTGTGTGCGGTGTGTTTACCAATCTCGACCATCCGATATTCACTGTATAATCACACGGGTAAACCGGAAGTTGGATGCACGCGGGAAACGAACGGCAAACGACCGTGAGGGACGCTTGCTTTTTTTTTCTTCAATTTGTCAGAAATATTCGCGATGGCGAATAAATGTTTCACGTCCATCAACTTTTGGACGACGATTATTTGCGCTTAATGATATTATTATTATTATTATTATTATTGTGGATTATGTAATACCGAGAAATACATTACGTGCATTACTGATATCGTTATTGTAGTTGCCGTCATTTTCAACGTTCTTTCGAGCGATTTCGGCCTCATCGGAGACGCGTTATTTTATCACGAGATGAATTTGCCCGTGCTCCGTACTCCCGTCTCGTTTCATCTCCTCCAGTATGTGCTTTTCCCTACCGAGAACGATGATTTATTTTCGTTCACCCGTTATACCTACGCATTTAATTCGGGCGTCGCCTAGACACGAGCGCACCCTCTGGCATACGTATATAAACATACGAGAGACAGAGAGAGAGGGGAGAAAAAGTGGGAGATTTTTGGCAAGATGAAAGATCGCCACGATAGTCTCAAAGTGTATATCACGAATCGTTGAATTTCGATCAAAATGAACCGTCGAGACACGCAAAATCATATCGGCATATTGGGAAACAAGATGGCGCGAGATCGATCGGTATAAACACGGCGAGGTCCGAGGATGCAGTTTGTGGCTCAAAAATCGATGTTGGAAAAAAAAGGGATGGATTTTCTTGTTACGTTAAGCTTTTTTCGATTTTTTTTTTGATGAAACAAGAATTGAAACTCTTGATAATCGAAGAAATTTTGAAATTTTTTTTGAAACACCCTAATGCGATGTAATCTCGCCTCCTGCCCCGCTCCCCTCCTAACGTACATCTTCCCTCAGCACTTTTTATCGTGCCATCATCCATCTTGTTCTTTGATACCCCGTGATGTTGTTAGCCCCGACGTGGAGCATCTCAGGAATCGGGGAATCTCCGTTGCGTCATTCGCCGACCGCTCACGCCGCCAGCAGCATCGTCGGATGGAAAAAAAGTGCCCGCAAGCTCGGCAGCGAATCTCGGCGTATATACTCGTTTTTTTTATATCTCGAAAACATTACTTTCTTTTTTACTCCCGTATAATCCGTGAATTTCGAGATCGTGCGTGATGCTGCCGCCACGAGGAGGAAGGACAAGAAAAAAACCGGAAGCTTCTGACCCTACCGTGAGACCCCGGAGGATCAAAGCTGACGTCGGTATTTATTTCGTCCGCAGGATCGTTTTTTTTTCTCTTCGGATTCGACACACTTATCGTCGAGACAATTTATAGTGTATGGAAAAAAACTTTTTTTTTTTTCGTGAAAATCCCGCTTTCTACCGCTCGTCGTATTTACGATTTTCTTTGCAACTTTTCACGAAGCTTTTCGTTTCGAAAAAAAATATACAAAAATATTCCGATCCAAAAGTTCAACACACAGCTGCTGTCGAATCTCCGAAGCATTGGAAAACCATGAGAATAATGTTATTCTCACAGCCGAGTGTTTCCCTCGCGAATTTTGCGAAAAAGTTTGCGAGCCTACAGGGAGTCAAAGTTGCACGCCGGTCTCGCGACTTTTAAACCTTTCGCGTTTACATACAGATATAAAAACACTCGCGAGCTTTTCAACCGAGGCGGCAGAAGCAAGAAATTTTCGATTCAATCGATGGAATTCGCCCTCGTCGATTCACGCTCGAGCTTCGTTCGAGGCTCGACGGAGAATTTTATTCAAACTCGGAATTCGAAAACTCGCGTTCCCTCGCGGCGGCAACTCGTTCTCGTGTGCCCTGAACGCCCAATTCGGTCAGACGGAATCTCGCGATTTTTCAACATTTTTCTTTCCCTCTTGCCTGTCTTACTTTTTCTTCACACCGAGTTACCAATTTCGGCTATTTCCGAGATAACAACGATAACGAGCTATACACACACACACAGACGTGAGAGTGTATGTACACATACATATATACAAATATCGTGTATAAATGTGCAAGTGAAAAATTGCAGACAGATAATATTATTTGTGGGTATAAGCAAGAGACCATTTCCGAGCCATGGTCAAGGCAACAAGCGCATTAATTTCTTTTTTTCCGCCTTACCATTTCTATTTCCATTATGCTATAGACCCGTATTTATATACACATCCGTCTACGTGATATACCGGTGAAATCTTTAACCGCCGGCCCGCCTACTCCTCCATTTACCGCCTCATCGATCTTTCGTTACATCGATACGTAAATACACGGTATTTCGCGAGGATTGTTATTTAATTCAGAGACACATCCTCTTTGGAGAACGAGAAAAGAAGAATCCGAGGAGAGACGTCCGACACACATGCATACTCGTGTTGTATATACGACGGAAATCTTGTGAGAGAGAAAATCGGGTCTTGGCTTGGATGCAGAAAACTTTAACGTCTATACGAGAATGTCGTTCGAGCGTGTATATCGGGGTAAATCGAGCCAACCATGAGGATCACTGCATCGCACAAACACACACACGCGCGCGCGTTTGAGCATATATCGATAAAATATAGACATATATTCAATCTCGTTCCCTGCCTTCCGTAAAATATATATTCTCTTATATAGTTTCTAGGCCATATAATATAGAGTGCGAATACTATAGCCAATGGGCGTCTGAGAAAACTGGGTCAACGTCACGTACCATCTTTCCCTCCCTCCCTCTCTCTCTCTCTCTCTCTCTCTCTCTCTCTCTCTCTCTCTCTCTCTCTCTCTCTCTCTCTCTCTCTCTCTCTCTCTCTCTCCGTCTTTGTTGCAAGATATATTATTATATTGTTTTCTGAATATTATGCATATACGTGCGCGTTCAAGTTCTTCATAATATTCGATTACAATTCGATTCTAGGTTATTCCTGCATTCGTCCGCGGTTGTGCGTGTACGTACGCGAGTACAACGCAGAACTATGCGGATCGAGTATCGAACCTCGGATTCTGGGCTCGTGTTTCGTTTTCTTTCGTTTCCAAATGGTTTTTCAACGAGGAGCCATCAAACTCTGACATTTCCGACCCGGGAATTATGGGAAATTCCGTTCTCGAACCTTGTGATTCCGTTTGTACTGAAATATACCGGGTGTCTGAAAATAAAATGTTAATATTTCGTACTTTAGTCGAGACTTTGGTATTTCTTTGCCCGACTGGATTAATTTATAACTCGACGGGGATTCGTCGGATCGAAAAGTCCTCGAGGACTTTTCGACGTGGAATTTCGTCCCCGATGCAGCCTCGAATTATTAGCCGTCACTTTTTGGACACCCGGTATATCGGATTCGCGAATAAACGATTTATTCGAATTTTCGTGGTCTCCTCTGTACTTCCACGTGCAAATGTGAATAAAAAATCGACGGACGAGTCAGCGACGAATGAAGCGGCTGTCGTAACTCTAGGTTCATTAGGGTGTTTATTATGTTATACATGGAAAACGCGTATAAACGTCAGTCCGAGTATCGAGACGGTCTATGCTGTCCACTTAACCGGACTAAAGCCACCCCTGCGATGAGTAATCGACCGCCGACCATAAGGATTCCGTTCAAATGTGTATATCCATATGTGCGGACCGTATATAGGTCATTCGCGGTGAAATTGACGGGTCTATGATCCCCGCGCGTTTTCAGCCCTTCCGCCCATTCGCTACACCCTAATTTACCGTCTATTTTTATTCTCAAACACGATCCAACGTGCAGATTCGTCAAAGTATTTCCCACACGACCAAAAACTACAATTACAGTGTCAAAACAGAGACGATTACGAGTTGAAAAAAATCGATAACATAATTACGACCCAAGAAACACGCTCTCGAAGGTAAAAAAAGAAATCTGGCGCAATGACGAATTTAGCCCTCTGAAAAATTCAATTCCCTCTTCTTCTATTCAATTTTTCGTAAAGACGCGACGAAGAATGAAAAAAAAAAACAAAACGAAGAGAAAGCCCACGTGACCTTTTAACTCGCGCGACGAATGTTTTAAAAAAACGACTCGTTAACGAAATCAACAAGATCCAGGCTTTGATTATCGTCGATAATCTCGATTTTTTCGACGGAATTTAACATTCGTGTAACATAAAACGAAAATTTGTTGTAACGCGCGTCGAACGATTGAATAAAATTGTGCAAAAGGATCATTAGCATCGAAGATGCCTCTCTCAGCGGCCGAAAACACGCGCGCAACGCGAGATATTATAAAGTTATAAACGCAGCCTCCGAGAGATAATGTAACACTATATATGTATACATGCTGGCAAGGGAGCTGAGCACGTGTGTTGAAAGTTATTTATAAGCTCACCCTCGCTCACGGATCGTGATCAAGCTCGTTTCGAGAAATAATTCCTCGAGATGAATCTCGCGTGTATATATATTTATATAATATATACGTGTAAAACATGTACTTGAATACCAATCTAGTCGATCGAGAGACATGCATTATCTGACGAAGAAACGACGTCCATCCTCCGATGGACGAGTTTCCGTCGTAATACTCGTATCACGACAGCAGGATGGAAAATATATATTTTTCTGGCACGTCGTCGGGGTATACAGCATTGTTTACGTACTCGGTTGATACAGGCGGCAACAGACGCGCCTCGACGATCAGGCGGTAAACGTCTGCTCTCGATGCCTGCCTGAATACACGAAACGGATTTTTTCGCGAATGGGCTTCGATGTATCGTACACGAAAAAAAAAGAGGATGAAAATGAAGAAAAAAAGCACACGCACTTGTTTTTTATTCTCGAATTTATCGCTTTATCCGTCGTTTCTCAAACCGCTCTCGCGCGTTTGCTTTATTTTTCTCTCGCTCACAGTGGGGCCAGTCTGCGATCTCGCGTTAATTAAAACATGCGTATGGGTTATGCGTAGGAGCGAGTTTTCGTGCAATTTGCAAATTATTATGGAAAACGTATGGGCGAAGCCTCGGCCAGAGACGAGGTGGTACGCGAACACGAAATCAACGCGGACACAGGCACACGCGTAGAAAAGAGCGGGTAACGTAAAAATAGCGAGCAAAGAATGCAGGCGCTCGCGAACTCGAGACAACCGCTGGGCTTGAACGGACTCACGGGAGGCTGCTCTGTTGCACACGTTGATCTTACTATTAGGAGAGAGAGAGAGAGAGAGAGTGAACGTAAATTCTTCTCGAGTTATATACGCTCGCGCGTTGTTTTCTCGCGACTCTAATGAAAAAAAAAAAAACGAAAATTCCGCCGAGTTACGTTTCTACGGTTCGTTCCATCGACGTATTCCGGTCCATCGAGAAAACGGGTGAATTTTCATTTTCACCAATTTTCGCGAAAAGTGGACTGAAAAGTTTCCGAAAAATCTCAAGTGAAGAAATTTCGAAATATTTTGAAGAATTTATCATCTCATCGTCAAGTTCGCGAAATTGTCATTTTTTTTCAAGTTTTCTCGGGACTGTACGGATACTCGAATGATTTATTTCGACGATCCGGTAAAAATCAAAATTTCGAGTTCTTTTTTTATATCGTCGGGGATGGCGAAAATAAAAGAGGGAAAAAAATTCTCAACATCGAGGAAACTTTGATCGTGTTTCGATTGGATTCCGCTCGAATTTGGAATATTTCAATAATTTATGAAATCCCGACGATATCCCGCTCGCAGGAATTTTCGGCACCCTCGTATCTCGCCGATACATTCATTCCGACAAGCGTCACGGTCGTAAAATACTGTTTCAGCGTGTTCGCACAATCTCGAGCGAAAGACTGCCGCATATAAATTTATTATCGAGTTTAATGTAGCACGAATAACGACCCGGCGTCCCTCGGGCTCTCCAAAAACGACGGAAACGCGGAAAAACCCTTTCCGATTCTCGCCATCTCGACCTCGCGGATTTTTGCAGCAGTTTTATGGATACAGAAATTCGTCGTAAAACGTATCGCGAGTGAACAATTTTTCGCCACGAGCAAAGCTGGGACGATGTTAAAAAAAAATGAAAAAAAAATGCAATTTCAAATTTTTGCTCATTTTTATTACTCCTCTCCAATTTCCCTCGGACTCGAACGTGGATCTGATGGAAAAAAAAATCATCCCCAAGGCTTCAAACAAGAGACGTTCGTCGCTTTTTCATGATAAGAAAAATAAAGAAACAAACAAGGCGAAAAAAAGATGGGGAAAAAGCTAATAAATAGATGCTAAAAGTCACGACTCTCATAATAATTATAGAGACGAAATAAAAACGTCGGAATGCTCTCAATTAGTGGAGCCCTAAAAGCTTAAAACGACCGCATACTCCCCCGCAATTCTGAAATCCCTTTCACGTGATGAGTGACGTGCCACAGGCTTGTGATTTTATTTATAGCATTTTCCTGCTGGTTTTTCATTTTCTCTCTCTCTCTCTCTGTTGAGTAATGCACTCACGTATACGTATATTCACATCCCGGCAGGTCCATCGTACCCAGCAGCTCGTAATGATGATCTCGCTCCAAAAGCATGTGTACACAAGTTTTCACTGAAAATTTAGCGGTTTGGCGATAGACCGACACCCTTTTTCCAATCCCCGCCCAGGCTGAAAAGACACGAGAGCGCGCGTATGTGCAATATTTCGAGTTGAACAAACGGGCGACTCTCTCGCTCGCGATAAACACAAAATGTGTCATGTAATTATCATCATATCCATTTGTCCGTCATTATTTTTAACGAGACAAATTCATCGTGTTACTTTATTCGAATCGATAAATTCTCACCGCATAAAAATATAAACACGCAGATATATTTCCGTCCAATTAACCAAGATTTTTCTCGCGAATTGTGGCCGACGCACGTGTCATTTTGCGAAATAAAAATCGTGGATCATCAATCTGTTCTCGTTGGGGAAAAGAAAAAGATCTACGATGCACGTTTTCAAAGTACCATTTTTCAACTCTGGTTTTATTGGGCTCGGTTTACCAACGCTGAGGTGGAGACTGAAAAAGAGACAAAGGGAGAGAGAGAAGGAGACGGAATGCAGTTTTATGCTCATGGAAACGAGCGCCGAGTGCAGCAGCACCCACACATATATCGATTCTGTCGCTATCTCCAGCGACCTCAAGCAACAAACTTTAACAGGAGAGAATGCGCAGAGGGAGACAGAGGAAGAGAGTGCAAACCATCACCCAATACTTTGGGGGTTACACTCGTATCGGACTTTGAGAGTTTTACCTCCTGTACATTTGAGTTGTACATTTCCTGCTAATTCAGACGTTTTTTCTTTTCGTTTCATTTTCTTCCGCCATATTTATTTTCGCTGTCGAAAGTGGCCGCGAGTAGAGTAATGCTAAATACGGAAAAAAATGCTCTCACCGTTGGGTTTTCTCCAGAGAAGAGAAGAAATCTTCGACCCGGAAGTCGCCATCTTGAAAAACGCGTTTTACGGGATATCTCGAAAACGGCTGACTTTGGGATGAAAAACGTGAGGACCTTTTCTGTAGATAATTGGATTCCCCGGGTTTTTTGTTCGAAACGTTTTTCGATTCAACTCGCCGTTTTCCAACTGGAGCTCCTTTGGTGTGGCGACCGAGGAGCTTCGAGCGAGAGACAGCGAGTTGAGGCCGTTCTATTATTAGATCGGCTCTTCTGATGGGTTTTAGGCGCTGCTGTATGCTCGTAATGCGTTTCACCCGGTATACACGCGTGTGAAAAGTCGACCCATCGCGGGTCCCATCGGGACGAAAAAATGAGGAAAAACGGGTCGTGCGAGTTCGAGTCCGGAGATTTCGCGAGTCGATCGATCGCTTGAAAAATTTGCGAGTCGATAAAACGTGCGAATTCAGTCAGATCTCAAGGTCAAACTCGAGTACCTGTTCGGTCCCCGATGGATCATCAAAAACTTGAAAAAAAAAATGAATAAATAAGGCCTGTATACCGCAAGTTGGAAAAAAAAGCTCGGTGTCTCGAGCTTTTTACTCGCTCCGACAGTTTTTTTTAATACACAGCGCCAATATAAATAGCTACCCCGCTACACGGTGGTATTTCAGGAAAACGTTATAAAAACTTTCAACGCGATTCGCGGCTACCGCGTTGGAAGAAAAACGCCGATTTATTTTCTTCTTTTTCTACCATACCGGACGTGCATTCCCAACGCGAAAAGTTGCCAAAGCGTATGAAAACAACGGCAACGAATTTGGAAAACTTTTCCCCTTCGCGTCCGACAAGTCCCTCGTTTCCGGCACACTTTTTTTCTTCGCGAAATCCATCGCCGAAAATAGCACCGTGAACGATGGAAAAAAGCTACGACGATAATAACTCAAAGAAAACAATCAAAAACATTTTTCCAAAATTTCGTTCTCACGTACGATAAAATTTCCAATCATTATTCCGTCATTTCTCGTTCCATCGCGATACAATTATGAAGAAAAAAAATGCAAGAAACGTTTCTCGTCGGGACCATGCCTCCCCCCATCGAAAAAACCGTCCGATGCGAGCTCATACGCCCTTTTGACTGTCGATCGTCGACATGCGCGAGAGTACGCGAACCGTCGGTAATGCCTGAGTGTATATAACGTTTGTATGTGCATATAGACGACGCCCGCACCTTGAGTTATCGATTTTATATATAACTAGCCCGGGCAACTCTGTTAAACTTTAACAACTATGCACACGTATGCCCCCGTACGTACATCGGGAACTCGTTATCCGGATTCTCATCGTCGAGAGTCTGTCTGTGTTTCTAACATCCGCGCACATGGCACGAGCCTTTTTTGACATGCCTATTATATTTATGTGTGTGTGTGTGTGTGTGTGGGTGTGTTTGTAGACGTATTTATTTGTACTCAAGCCTGTACATACATGCATATATGTGTTACATACCAACAGGTACATATGTAAACGAAAAAAGTATATATGTAGGTGGGAAAATGTTGGACGTCACGGGAAAACTTTGCGCCCGCCACTTTGAAAAGCCCTCAAGTTTCAATCACACTCTGTACTCGATAATGGCAGCTATATATATATATATATATATATTCGCGGACGCGCGCCCGAGTTCGTTCAATTACTTATACGAACGAACGATACGTAACCCATTTTCTCGCATCCGAGGCACTTTGCGAACTTCCCAATCGTCAAAATCGTCCAACATTTTTCGAAAAACAAATTTGTATGATATACAGTGAAATATCGTGAAAAACTCGCATCTGTTTTCAGTTCATGGTTCATCCACGTTCATCCACGAATGAAAATTGGAAAGTTCGGAATTTCAAAAATGAACGGGAATTTCGGAAAAAATTTCGGCGAATTTTTCGAAATTTTAACCCCCTTAACGAATACAGCACCCGGAAATTCATCTCCGAATCGTCGGCATTCACTTTTGAATCACCCTGTATACGTGGAGATTCTTCCCGAGCGACCGCCACTCGTGACGTCAATTAGCAGGAAAAGTTCCTCCGAGCCCCTGCGAGAGGAGCGAGTTGACTCATTTCGTCTCGGAGCTCGAAATCTGATATCCATTGTTGCATTCATTGTTCGTGAGAGTACGGAGGAGAGGAATGAAGAGAAAAAGAAAAAAGCGTTGGAAAAGTAACGAGTCGGACGAGAAGGAAAAAAGAAAAATGCGAAAGGGGCGAGAGAGAGAGGAAAACTAGATCACAAAAAGTGCGATATCGCAGTCGAGGCAGATACGAGAAACAAGGCTGACACTGTCTCTCTTGACATCCTCGTCATCCTCGTCTGGAGGTCAGTGGTCCAGTGTACAGCTCGATCGAAATACGACGATCACACAGAGCCTCTCGAATAAGAGAGTTTATGAATATTCCAGATTCCCTCTTTCCTCCTGGACCACTCGGCGTCGCACGAAAATCGATGAAAACGAGACTCTTATTTTTCAACGTTTATTTCCTCTCTCGATAATCGATAATCTCCATTTGGCACTGTAACACTCTGTAGCAATATGAGAAAACAGCGTGTCGCCGATTTTCGAATTTTCAGCTCGCACTTTGTCGATGGTGATCTCGCGTTGCCTCGCGATTCATCGAGGCGACGAAAATGCGAGAATAACGAGGATAAAAGTCATCTCGGTCGAGCCACCGACAAATTGCATGCACCTGTAGCTTCGTCATCTCCTCTCGAGAGCTGATGTACTCGACAGGTGTACGTGAAACTCGAGCTTCGATAACGCGCGCACGAGCCTATATAGGAGCTTGTGTATATACAGAAGCGAGGTTCTCGCGTCTTCCGCAAGTCCTGCTTTGATCGTCGAACGTAAATATACCACTGTAGTCGCGCGTTCTCGTATACCAGCGTGTGTGCATGTCTCTCTATAGACGAATGTTATTCGCCGACGCGTGTATACACCGGCGGGCGAATATTCGAGGATACTTTGGCGTGTCGCACGTCAGGCGTTATCCGGACTATACAGAAACGTGCCTGTTCGAGAAGAGCTCGCACGAGTCATCCCGACGATACACGATATACAGCGTACGTGTATCCAGCCGGGCAACGCGAGAGCCACAATCGCAGGACGAGCAAACACACCTTGGCCTCGTGCGAATACTGTTAAGCGAAAATGGTGTTTCTAATCACCGACAAAGTTTCGAATAACCAAAGCCAACGAGTGTCTGGAATTTCGATGCTTTTTGCGATGTCGAAAGATCACATTGGTGGTCCTTCCAACGGCGAGGGAATAGCGGTTAGAGAGGAAGAAGAAAAAAGGGGAGCTTTCGCGTCAGTGTCTTATTTTCGTCGTGAAAAAACAGGACGAGCGAAATAGCGTGAAAATTGCATCGACGATGGAGGAAAAATGGCGAATTTCACGCTCGCTGTACGAGACGAGACCCGCTGCTGGGTACAACGAAATTTTCATCACCGTGTTTATCCCTCTAAGCACAATCGTACGCGTGGCGAGATTTTCAAGTCCCGGGCCAAGAGAAATACACAGAGGCCGAACGCGCCAAAGCCGTTATTGGCTTTTCATCCCCCCTCTCTCCATGTTTTTTCTTTCCCTCCGCGCGCAGCCTCCGACTAATGTAATCAGCGTTGGCTAATACCAAACGCAAATATTGAAACGAGAGTCTCCACGATTACCGGCTCGCAAAACGCGACTGCGGGTATCTCGAATTCCACCGCTGACTCACTCGCTCGTGTCAATGCACGCAACGGTTATACATTTCAAGTTCGAATTCCGCATCGGTTCCGAGGCATTGAATAATCGCGAGACATCGTCGGCTCTCCCCGCCACGGTAAAGTGCGTAGCCGGGTTCGTCGACGAAGTCAATTTTCGAAATAAAAATTGATTTTTCCATTTTGTATGACGTTGAATTGTACAGCGAATAAAAGAGTTAATGAAAATTGGAAATTTGAGAGGGAAGAAAAAAAAAGAGGACCAAAGACGGTCAACGGGCCTGACCGTCTAAGCGGGATGAGACAAATCGAGGGTAAATTCGCGGCAGGGACGGTTATTGGCCGCAAAAGCCTCGAGAGCTTTTGCGGCCGCGGCAATAGTCGACGGTTTAATTGACCATGTTAGACTCAAAGTGAATCAACGGAAGGGTCGATGGGAATGAAAGGAGAGCGCGGAGGAGGAAGAGGAGAGGGAAAAAACGAGATGAGAGATGCTTTTCACAGCATCATCGTGCAACCGCGAGGCTCCTCTTGTATTTTGCTTTTTTGTATACGTGAAAGCTCGCGATGTAAACTTGGCTTTCTATGTATATATCAGTGTGATAAAAACTACACCGATGCACCGCGCTGCACCGCGCAGCATCCCTCGCATCCCTCCCCCCCGCCTTTCCGTGGCTTTGCCACACCGCGCTCGTTTCTTCCCTTTTCTTCTCCCTCTTTTCTTTTTCATCCTTTATCTCATGGTTCGTAAGTGCTTTTTATTCGGTCAAAAGGAAAACAGAGAGACTTCGCACGTAGATGCCTTTTTCTTTGCTTTTCTTTTTTGATATTGCACGTGAGGGTAAATCGTTGGGGAATTAGCGAACGAAAAATGGGGAAAACACAAATAGTCGAGCTCGAGGCTCTCTCGAGTCGTTTATCTCGAAGAATCGTGAGTTACGTTCGCGATTTTTTTCTTTTAGATCGCTTTTCAGGCGCACCTTAAGGGGGTCAGGTGACGGAATTCCATATTTTTCTCTTCTGATCTCATCTCTTCGAACACACTCATTTCTGCTGTCATCATCGATGACGCTGGCTGTGGGCATGACGTTTGATCGTGTCACCTCGCGAATTAAAGGCGAGATGAACGATGACGCGAGAGACAATATTAGCGCTGTTGCCCGAGCGATTTTCGAGTTTTCATCGTTCGGAAGCGGCTAAAGAGTGCGATGATGACATTTTTCGTGAAAAAAAAAAAAAAAAAAACGTTTGAACCGACCTTCAAATCAATCGGACATCGTCGATTCCGAAGTTTTCGTCGACGAAAACTTCGGAATCGTCGATTTTCAAACCGCTTGTCCGATGATCAAGTGCGATAATAAAATCGGCGAGTTCCAGAATCGTCCGAGTGATGTGAAAAAAAAAGAGAGCGAAGAACGAAATAATCAAAGTTGCGTAAACTCGTCGAGTTTCATCTATGAATCAAGGATCGCACGTCGGTGCTGGCGCGTCATTATCGCGGAATTTCGTAATTACAGAGTCACGAGAGTTACCACCAAGTATCCGTCAATTGAGAAGTCAGTGCGGAGAGCGTCAGCACTGACACTTTGCGCTCGATTAATCCGGAATTGCGAGTGGAGCGCGAGAACGTACGAATTGACGAGGAATAAAATTGAAAATTATGCACGTTGGTTTTATTCGCGAAAAAAAAACACAGAAAATTCGATCGACTCTGGAAACTGTTTTGTATATTCATTTTTCCCCCGAGTTGACTGTTGAAAAAACAGCCCCGATTGAGCGAGAGAAAAACAAAAATTTATATATAATTTATACGCGACGTTATGGTCGTTTTTTTTTCAACTTCGTTATTTATACCCGTCGTTTTATAAACGCCTTTGCTTCGAGTGACGACGATCGAACGACGTTCGTGAAATAATGTGTAGAGAAAAATTGGAAAAAAAAATCGAAAGAAATAAAAATAAATAACTCATTGTTATTCGACGAGTCTCGAGTTTGCTTGTTCAGCTTTTCTCTCTCTTCTCCCGTGTAGTCTCTCGGCGTTGAAATCTTGTTTGATATTCATAGGATGCACTTAGTCCGGGAGTATCAGAGTCTCGCAATAGACTCTCGGAGCTCATTTAACGATACATATATATATATATAATACATGTATACATTCGCACAATTTCATTGCCAAGCGTGTAATCGATGACGTTATTGCGGAGCAACGAAGGCCGCACGCATTTAGCTCGCGTTTTCTTTGCATTACGCTCACGAATCGTTAAACAACTTTGTCACCTTATTATCCATGTTATTTATCTCCCCCCCCCTTCTCTCTTTATCCCTCTTCATCAACCGATGTGCGGTAACCAACGTTTCTTCGTTGTCATTTTAAAGAACGAGTTATAAAAAGACGATGAGCGTATAGCGACATCAAACGACGATGATTTCACGTAATAAAGCAGAAGACGACGTTATTATTAACCCTCGTTAGTCACCCTGGGTGAAAAACCTTTTGAATGGACAAACGTTCGCGTCGGTGACGACATTTTCCTCGGAATTTGCATCTTTCGTTTCAAAGTGTAAATAGAAATTCGGAGCTTATTGGTATTCATCAAATTTAAAAAAATTGTGTAGTTTTTTTGGGAGGGCTGTATCGATCGATAACTCGAGGAGGATTCGTCGGATCGAAAAGTGCCAGAGGACTTTTCGACTCGTAATGTCATCCCCAATGTGGCATTAAATTTTCGACATGCGACTTTTGGGACACCCTGTATATGCCCAATATTTTTTAGGTACATACAGTCTCATCCACTTAAAGTCGACACGACCGCAACTATTTCTCGCTGTTGTACGGTCGACTTTGCACAGACGGTGAGTTGTCTCTCTGTCATGGTTGGTGGCAGCACCAGCAGCACCGGAAGTAACGGCATCGAGGATTTGCAAACGACGTCTGTCGATACTCTTCGTTTCACGATACTGCTGCTGACGCCCTATCATACAGACATATACATATATACGACCCCGATGTCAATGGATCAACCCATCCCGAGTTTTATGCTCGCCGCAGCGAATTCCTCTTTGAGCTCGCGAATCACCATCGCAACCTTGCCAAATCCTCACATGCACACACGACACTCGGGGGAAATAAACGAAAGACGAAGCAAAGATGGGCCACTGGGATTTATAAACGCCAGAGACGATTCGAGAGAACGATACGTAAATACGTTGTGTACGAAAAAGAAAAAAAAAAAAAACTACAAAGTACAGAGCATATTGGCAATTCCTCCCAAGCAACGTCCCAACGCGTTTTTCCCGATTTTTCTTCAGCGTTTTGGAGATTGCCAAAAATTGGACTTTTACATGTGTTTTACTCTGCGACTATACTGTTATTTTGTGAATTATTACGTCAGTCGATTCTCGTTGAAACAAAAACGTTTGGTCGATCGACAAAAGTCCCGCTGTATATTTCGAGAATGAGCTTTCGAATTTTTAGGTCAGTTTTGTGCTCGTTGGTTCGAATCGTTGCTGCTGCTATACGCCGCTTTTGTTACGGAGATTCGAATATCTGAAATTTCGAGCGTTACGAATTCTCGGGCATCGGTAAGATGAAAAAATCAAAGCTCCCTGAAATTGGAAACGAAAATGCGAGAAAATCCTCGCGATATTGAGGGATATACCACCATTGTCCTTGTAATAAAAGGTTGATGGGGTCCGGAAGTTGAGCGTTAATCGAAGGAATATCGCCCGATTGTTGTAGTTTTATTCGTGAGCACGTGGGTTTTGTTTTTGCTTGACTTTGACGGTTTTTTTGCGTTTTCTTACCGAAATATCGAGTTTTCGCGAAAAACTCGATGAGTTTTGTAATCGGCGGGAAATTTGCGATGGAACAGGGTGTTGAACTATCAAAAATTTGAAAAAAAAAATTTCGGCTCATGTTTGGCCAGTTTTCCAGAAACCTCAAAAAGTCGAAATTTCAAGTGGTCATAACTACGGTTCTATTTGAGCTATATACATTTCTTGGGGGTGTTTTGGAAAGCCCTCGAGTAGACTTGGAGAACGGTGAAAGTTAAATGTCGATAGCTAAATTGCTTCACCCTCAAAATCGATGTCGAAAATCAGCGAAAAAAACGCAAAGGGGTATGTATGGAAAAATTGGCGAAAATCGATGGTCCAACTTAAAAAATCTGCCAAAAATCGAAAAATCAAGATATCTACATAAACCAAACGGCATTTTGAAGCCTCAACAATTGCTAAGAGAATAAACACAAGTTGGAGTATCTACCTCAAAGGGGAAAAAAATGGCGAGCATTTTAGTGATTTGACCCAATTTGGCAAAAAATGGCGAAAAATTTTGGATCTTCAAAATGAAATTAAACTGTCCATATCGATGTATTTTTTCCCGCTGATTACGAAACACATCGGTATTTCGCCGAAAACCCAATATTTCGGTCCGAAAATGCAATAATTCGAAATTTATCAATTAATTACATTTTTCTCATTGAAATATCGAGTTTTCGGAAAAAAGTCGGTGTGTTTCGTAATCAGCGGGAAATTTCCGATCGGATAACAATCTGAAAAATTGAAATTTAAAAAAAAAAAATTTCGGCCCATTTTTGGCTAGTTTTCCAGAAACCTCAAAAAGTCGAAATTTCAAGTGGTCATAACTACGGTTCTATTTGAGCTATATACATTTCTTGGGGGTGTTTTGAAAAGCCCTCGAGTAGACTTGGAGAACGGTGAAAGTTAAATGTCGATAGCTAAATTGCTTCACCCTTAAAATCGATGTCGAAAATCAGCGAAAAAAACGCAAAGGGGTATGTATGGAAAAATTGGCGAAAATCGATGGTCCAACTTAAAAAATCTGCCAAAAATCGAAAAATCAAGATATCTACATAAACCAAACGGCATTTTGAAGCCTCAACAATTGCTAAGAGAATAAACACAAGTTGGAGTATCTACCTCAAAGCGGAAAAAAATGGCGAGCATTTTAGTGATTTGACCCAATTTGGCAAAAAATGGCGAAAATTTTTGGATCTTCAAAATGAAATTAAACTGTCCATATCGATGTATTTTTTCCCGCTGATTACGAAACACATCGGTATTTCGCCGAAAACCCAATATTTCGGTCCGAAAATGCAATAATTCGAAATTTATCAATTAATTACATTTTTCTCATTGAAATATCGAGTTTTCGGAAAAAAGTCGGTGTGTTTCGTAATCAGCGGGAAATTTCCGATCGGATAACAATCTGAAAAATTGAAATTTAAAAAAAAAAAATTTCGGCCCATTTTTGGCTAGTTTTCCAGAAACCTCAAAAAGTCGAAATTTCAAGTGGTCATAACTACGGTTCTATTTGAGCTATATACATTTCTTGGGGGTGTTTTGAAAAGCCCTCGAGTAGACTTGGAGAACGGTGAAAGTTAAATGTCGATAGCTAAATTGCTTCACCCTCAAAATCGATGTCGAAAATCGGCGAAAAAAACGCAAAGGGGTATGTATGGAAAAATTGGCGAAAATCGATGGTCCAACTTAAAAAATCTGCCAAAAATCGAAAAATCAAGATATCTACATAAACCAAACGGCATTTTGAAGCCTCAACAATTGCTAAGAGAATAAACACAAGTTGGAGTATCTACCTCAAAGGGGAAAAAAATGGCGAGCATTTTAGTGATTTGACCCAATTTGGCAAAAAATTGCAAAAAATTTTGGATCTTCAAAATCAAATTAAACTGTCCATATCGATGTATTTTTTCCCGCTGATTACGGAAATCACCGATATTCCATCGAAAACTCGTTACACATAAAGCACGAAGAATAAACGTTTCTTTCCTCCTCATCGAGAATTTCTACGAGGGACGAGAGTAGAAAGGTACAACAAAACGTGGATAATTTTCGTTTCCCATGGCTCGTTTTTTTCCCCTTGTTACTATACAGTCGGTCCCGATTTCCCTGTTCTATTTGCGTTAATCGATTCGATTCTGCGAGAGGGATGACGCTGAGCGTCTCAAAGATAAAACGGAGAGATGAGCAACGAGAGACCGAGAGTATATTAGTCTGTGGAAATAAGAGAGGAAAAGAGAAAGGGTGCGAGGGACAAGGGGATAAGAGGTTTTTTTCTCAGACGGCGCCAGTGTCGGATATCGAAACGTCGTGCGCTATATATACACACATAACGGGGCGCAACGTAAAAAGTACGTACATGCGGGAATAAATAGACGGATTTGTAGACACGTGTGCGCGTTTAGTCGCACATAACGAGAAGCATTTTTCATCGCAAAAAAACACGACGATCAGAAATGATGAGAGAATCCATACGGATAAACATCGAAGGACGTAGAAAATCGAGGATGCTGGGAGGAAAGAAAAAGCGGCGTTTTCCAAATGAATTCTCATTCGCCGGAAGTGTGCGATACAATCAAGCTCTACATTCCTAAAGTGCCTCGAGTACACGCTTTATCGATCAATAACAGTGCACTCTGGCGGAGTCTCGATGTATTCTCTGTATTCTCTCGAGTCGACTTTGGTCCTGGAAGAGGAGCGTTTGCCGAGAGAGGAAAAAGGGTGATCTTTAAAAAACAAGGAAAATGTCCGTCGTCCGTTCCATCATTGGATTCGGTATGAACGTGTAAACATGTATATATATATATATATATATTAGCGTGTACGTTTTAACCAGGGTAAATCTTATTGATTCCACGAGTTGGCGCCACAGTCCTCGAGGTCGCGATTGCTCCGCGCGGGGCATACTCTCCACGCGCAGATCTCCCTTACACGCTTACACCCTTTGCCGGGCTGCCGCCCCTCTGCCCCTCTCGGCCCAGAGTTCCGGCGCTCTTCGTCCTCTCGCGATTCTCACAGAGCAGGGCGAAAAGGCCAGAGAGCGTTTCCAGGCTACGGGGAAGGGAAAGGAGGTGAACAAGGGAGGGAGAGAATGCACGCGCGCGGTAGGTGCAAGAGGGTGGCGTTGCGGTATGACGCGGGGGTGGAGAGCGCGGGAGCGACCTCCGGCGCGCTTTCAACCCCGCAAACGCGTTCCGAGGCACGAGATACTCTCACGGGGGCGACATGCAACTGGCGTCACTATTGTCCCATCGAGATGGCTCGTAAGGAGAGAAAGACGGAGGTGCAAGGGAGGAGGAGGAGGAGGGGGGGGAGAGAAAAGTCAACTCGCGGACGCCGCCAAGCCACCACCTCGTAACGACCTTCTGCTTATCGTGGAGAGTCACTCCCGCGGGAGAGATTGGATTGGAGAGAGAGAAAGAGAGAGAGAGAGAGGGAGGGAGGGGAGACGAAGAGTGACAAATAGAAGGGTGAGGCAAGCGACCTAGAATGCAGGGTAACCCGGCATCGTGACCGGGATCACCCTTGGATCTATAACACAGACTGGAGCCTCCCAGCTCCTTTCCCTGCCTCTCTCTCTCTCTCTCTCGCTCCCTTGGCCATTTTTTTTTCTCTCTCCTCTCCCGCCACTCTTTATTCCCCCCAAACCACCTGCATAATACAGCACCAACGTCAAATTCGAACCAGGGGATAAACGACACGATTCGCGAACTTTCGATCGCTATAAAGTGTAAAAAGTACAGGGAAGCTCGTAACGAAAAAAAAAGCCAAAAAATGCAGAAAAGGTGTCGGCGTCGGTGCAATTTCGGACGGCGGACGAATTTCGCGATTTTCACCGATCTTTCGATCGTCAAGGACGCACCGCAGGAGGAGGCCGTACAAAGGACGAGGGAAGAGGGTGAAAATCGATCGGCGAACGATATGCAAATCGCGGAGAAATTTTTCAACAGCGGCTCTTTTATTTTCTCCCTCAAATACGCGTATAGACGCTTTTTGTATGTACGCGTGTACATCTCGGATGTATCCGGATGATAAAAGAGGAGGAGGGGTGGAGTGACGTCAAGGGACGTCCGCGCCCTCTGGCGCAAGTCCCGCGGCGTCGGCTATGACGTCATCGAGAGGACTCTTGCTCTCTCGCACGCGTTCATCTCCTTCCATCTCTTCGTTCGTCTCTCGCTATTTTTCCTCCCTTCTTTTCGCACAACGGGAGCGGCGATTCCGCTCTCGAAGATCGAACATCGTCTCTTCTCGCACATTTCTGTACATCCCCAGGGACTTTGCATACTTCGATCGGGCGAATCTGACGAACATGGTTTTTTTTTCAAATTTTTTTTGAAAAACTCGCGAATTCAGCCGAGAGAGAAGAAAAACGTCAGGCTGAATTGGGCGGGAGGGAGGCGGCGTCGTGGACGTTACATCGTCGTCGAGAAATCCGGCGCCGTCTGGTCTTCTTTACACCGAGACAACCCTCTCGAAAAACTTGCCACTTTTCCTTCTCTCTCTCTCTCTCTCTCTCTCTCTCTCTCTCTCTCGAGATTGCTGCATTCGTCAAGAAGAAAGAAAAACACAAAACACCTCGAGGAGCATCCAGCAATGTTTGTTTGGCTAATGCTCGCGCATTTGTTTCCCGTATTTTTCTTTTTCTCTTCTTCTCTTTTTCATGGACCAGCAAAACGCTCGAGGAATTCGAGGATCGTGGAGTAACGACAAAACGTTCCTTCGCGATAACAAATCTTCCATTGTCGGAGGGGGGGGGGGGGGGGGGGGGGAGGGAAAAGAGCGATAAGGAAACGAGGGAGATATGTAGATCGGACGTTAAGGGGGTGGAGAAGGGGGAGGTTTATCGGTTGCACGGCGAATTCGCGTCTCTTTTACCGGCGAAATTATTCCACCGTTGCGAGGAGGAGTACATGAGGAAAGAGCGTGGGAAAGGAGGAAAGAGAGAGAGAGAGAGAGAGAGAGAGAGAAATTCGAGCACAACCCTCGTGGATTTCCGGTCCACGATTCTCTCCCTTTTTTCCCCTCTGTATTATTATTCTTTTTTTTTCTTCTTCACGTGCTCAACTTTTGTCACAGCAGCAGTGACAGCCCGCGCTCCCCTCGGCAGGCTTTCGACCCTCGTTAACGTTACATGCGTCTGAATGCACAGCTGAAATACACTTTCTTCCTCCTTTTAGTCCTTTTAGTCTTCTTTTTACGTTTGTTTTTTTTTTTTCGAATATCCCCTCTTCCCCCCCCCCCCCAAACCCCTTTTTCCACTCTCGACGATTCCACCCTTGTATCCACTTCGACCCTCTTCACCCTCGTTTCTCCTTTCTTGCTCTCCCTCGCCCTTTCCTCTTCACCAATCTTGTATCCACTCCAAGAGGGTGCACGCGAAAATCTCATAGCGGTGACATTTCTGTAATAAGTCATGGCTCGATGGTGGGGAAAAAAGGAAGAAAAAAAATGAAATAACAAAGGTCACGGGCGCGACGACTATGATGCTTTGGTGAATTTGGTGCGCGAACGACGTTTATGGAATCGTGAAATGACGGCAATTGTTTCTGGATGAAATAAAAATGGTAATGAAAGATGTGGATAGTGCCAACGGCGTTGGCTCGAAATTAAATCTTGCAGGGATCCATTTTGGGTGTGGAAAATTTTAATTTTCGACCGTCAAGCTTCCGAACGATTTCAAAGCTTTTCAGCGACGCGGATTTACGCGTAGATCGACGTGTGCACGTTGGAATTTGTGTTTGTGCGGATGAGAATCGAATGGGCGTTACCCGCTTGATTTTACGGTTCGTGTTACGTGGTTTAAGCTTCGCTTTTTTTCGTCTCTGTCCCGGCAGAGAGAGAAAAAAAGGAAAGGAATAGAAACGCTCGTGAGTCGAGCGTTATATGGAGTCTAGTGGATTTAGGTATTGTTTTATCAACGATCGATGTGCGGATTACGGAGTGTGGAGGGGGGAGAAGGGAAAAAGAAAAGCGATGCTTTGTAAACAATGAAACGAACGCAAAGTGACCTCTGAGCCGTATGAGCTCTTTTGGCTCCCCTCGTTGATTTATCGCGCGATTATTTACCGTCAAATTTGCACCGATATATCGAAATCGTGCCAACTTGGATGTTTCCTCGTTGAGGATCGTATTAAAAGCATTATTTGTACGTTACTAGCGATAGAATTTTCGGGATGAAAATTCCTGTAAAGTCATTACTTTACAGGGTGTGTGCCGCAAAGGGTTGATCGGTTGATTCATTTCCGAACAGCCCCGCAGATACAAAAGTTACGGCGCGCCAAGTACCGCACGGAAGGCGTCGCGTCGTTTACCGACTAATTCGATCTAATGCCGCTAGTGGCGCTCTCGCGTCAGCCCGCATTGTCGCGCGGAGCGCCGAGAGAACAACATCGTGCGTAGCTCCTCCGCGCGCGCCCTCTCGCTCTCTCTCGCGCGCGCGCCTCTAATCGCACGAGGATTGCGCGTGACGCGTTTTATTCGGTACACACGGACATGTTCCACGCGAACCGCTCTCGTCTAATTCAATCTAAAACGACGATGGAACGTTCAAAAGCAAGAGAATTGCATCAATTAAATATACATTCGCACACGGATGTGTACGTATAAAAGTGTAGAATATGAGTAGTAACCGACATAAATTACATCGTCAATAATGGTAGAATGATGTTTTATCGTTCGAAGCCAAACGAATTAATTACATCACGATAGCTACGTAATTCGATGACAAAACGATTGTTAAACGCGAAGAAAAGACTCGACACGTTTAAAACTAAGATTTTCGATCCACTCTTTGGTTCCGTAATTGATAATGACTTTGCAATCACGCTATCGTTCGAGATAAGAATAACGATATAATCGCTGAAACGCCGCGTCGCTGATGCGAGAATTCCTCGCGCTACGCCACCTGGCGGACGTCTCGCGAACGATATGCTCTCGAAAGCAGAGGCGAGCAAATTTATTTGCCCTGCGACATGAAAATTGTACAATCCGAGGTATTTCGCGAACGGACTAATAAAATCGCGTGACATTTCGGAAGTTTGCCGCGCGACCCTCGAAAGAAGGCTGTCGGCAATTTTTCTTTTTTTTTTCACGGTCACGTACAAAAGAACGATTACACCGAACACGAAACCATCGTCGTAAATTATGCCAAAGATACGTGCTTTTCGTACACACGCTCGATAATGATAATCGATGAATCTCAAGGTCGATGATCCATCGATTTTTTCAAAAGTCAGCGTACGCGACGACAACGCTAAAAAAATGCAAAAAAACAAAGATTCGATCGAGTCTAAGATTCCGGCCGCAATAATGTCCGCGTTATTCGAAAGTTGGTACCAAATCGCAAAAAAAAAACAAAAAAAAAGTTTTTCAAAATTTTTCAAAATTTTTCAAAACTCTCTCTGCAGACCTCAAGGACCTTGGTCCGGGTCGTTGAAATACCCGCGACTCGTCGTAGCGTTTTTTCTCCACAACGGGGACAGAAACAACACTCATTTTGTTCTCCCGAGCGAGAAACATTGGAGAACGTTGATAATAACAACAATAATAAGATAGACAGGGCGTTAATACAACCGGGCGAGAAGTAATTCGAGGCAAAAACCCGGTATGATTTTAGCCTACTGTGTCCCACATGAGCCTCGATGCCAAGAATATCCGCACTAGATCTCTCTCCCTCCCCCCCCCCCCCCCCCCCTTCGCCTTACCAGCCACCGCATGTTTTCAAGACGAAGAGAAAAAGATCGCGCGAGAGACGGAAAAGCACCGAGTGGCAAAAGGATGGAGCGATAAAGTCGGTAGGCCGGCGACGAGGGCGCACCTCCGCGATACGAAAACGACCCAATGGCCCACCTCGTGTGTTCCTCGGACGTGGAATACTTTTTTCTACGCTCGATGAGCGAATAGTCCGCGCGCGCACGCGGTTCAACTTTTAATCTCGCGGGCCTCGCCAAACTTCTTCATACACGTTGCTGCTTCGTCGGCAAACTTCTCGATACGAACGCGAGTGTACACAATAATGGTACGAAAATAAAAGCGAAGATACGAGCGCGAAACACGAGCTTCGATCGAGACCGAAAGGTTCGATTATAATATCATTATTCGTCGATTTCTCCGTCGATAACGACGCGACGAAATCGAAAATTCGGAAAGTTCGTTTTCCACCCGTATTGAACAATTTCATCCGTCGTTTTTCATCGATTTGTCGTCACTCTTGTTTTCAAACGTGTTAAATACATCTGCTCGTGCAAAACGTTGCTTCTCCCCGATATTTCGCGGACCGACAATTGACCTCTGAGCGACACGATACAGGAATCTAGACTACGCGCGTTTTAGACACTTTTCTCTCTCCCTGCGGCTCCCTCGCGCCCCTGACGTCGAGGTCGTTCACTGAACGAGGCGTTTCCTCGCTCAAATCGCTACTGAAAATACCGAATTAAGTGCAGTACAGAATCGACCCTACTTCCGTTCAAGTTTTTTCATCACCTGCCGTCCGCGAGCCTGGTTCGTTCGCGTCTTTATTTTTCACGCCCTGCATCTTTTCTCAAGCGAACGCAGCGGCGTTTCCGATCAGACGCGAGGTTCCCAGGTGTACAGACGAAGGGTCAAAAAGCGCGTTACACTAAACTATCATTCATCACGACGAAAATTACCAAAAAAAAAAAAGACAACGACCTCAGCGCCATCACTGATACTTTTCGTCATCCCTCTCGGTGTATTCCCTACAAATACGTTTTTCCCACCGGTGAAATGTGAAAAAGACGAAGAACGAGATAAAAGAGCGCATAAAAGTGAAAAACAAAAACTATCATCGGTAAATACGATTCCTTCCTGATCGTCGAGAGGACAAAAAGGGCGGAGACGAAAAAAAGGATGATAAAAAAAGGAGCGTATTTATTTTCAAGGAAAACCGCGATGCATGTGGCGATTTTATTATATCGAGAGAGTCTCATCATCGACCTTGCCACATCGGTTGGAAACATTCGTCTATATGTGTGATATCAGCAGGCTTAGTCCACACATTTGTACTTTGTTTAATAATTCGTGGTAGAAATCGATCTGGTGAACGGTCACGTTGAACTATTCTCGTAACGGCGGTATTTCTGCTTTCGTGTTTCTACCTCCGTCTCTTTCTCACACAAACCCACACACACACACATATTCCATCTTTTACACCCCGGTTATTCGTACGTACTCGTTGAAAAGCCTGTCTCTTTTCCCGGACTCGAAGCTGAATACTTTTTTCTACACGAGTTTGCGAAAATTGCCATCACGTATCCGTGTGCTGTGCGAGAGTGTGTGTTGCGTGCACCGGACGAGCAGGACGAAACTGATGAAATAGTCATTGCTGACGTCAACACTGTCAATGATTATTTCATCTTATCCCATTCCTGCTTCCATCATCACGATCGCTGCATCATTTGGTCCATGAAACTTTTTTCATCAAGCAACTCTGGTCTCAACTCAATTCTCGATCGGAAAGGGAGGAAAGGAGGTTTCTCAGGATTGTGCGTTTTTCTTTTTTCAAAAATTTTTCTTTTTCTCGATAAAATCAAATCGGGCGAGTTTGGTCGGGATACTTTTTTACGCACGTAATATCCCGACTGTATCATCATCATCTCAGTGCCCGGATGAACTCGCGCTATAAATGAATCTCTCCCTCGGATGGAAATGGTCCTCTATGTATAGAGAGAGAGAGAGAGAGAGAGAGAGAGAGAGAGAGAGAGAGAGAGAAAACTGCCTTTATGGACCAATGCACCGTCAGGGGCTTTCATAAAACTCTTTTACATGAATACACCAGCGTAGTTTGTTTGCACAACGGAAGACAAGTAGCTGAAATATAGCGCACGAATATACCGTACGTGTACACGTGTATTTCAACCTGTGTGTGTGTGTGTGTTTATGTCAAAAGTACACATGCACGTGTGTATATAAATCGAGTAGAGTCAGTGTAGAATCATAAATATTCTTTGTGTTTGTGTGCCTATCTGCGTGTGTGTGTGTGTGTGTTTGCAGCGTGGGGATAAATCAAAACCTTTTCGATGCAACAATACGTTTCTGCACGTAGAGAACGTATGACACGAGGATGCGCTTTTCCTGTTCAAACTTTCCATACAATTAACTTTGTCCGACGTACGACAAGGAACAATCTCTGCACGTATACGTACACGGGGCAGATAATGAATTCGCGCGAAACCTTTTCCCGCGTACGTATTTTCGATTTTCGAATTTGAGGCCGACTTGGAACACGGACGATTTATTAACGGGGACGCTGCGAGCTTTCCGCCGTTTAAAAACCAACGAAAGTCTGATTGATTGGAAAAAATGAAGAATATCATTACGATGGAAAGATAATTTGAATAAATATTGATTAATAATTTGGAAAAAAAAAGGAAAATTGCGATTTTTTTTTACACGACAGAACGGCAAATTTCTTCGACTTTTCGCGATTGTTTTTTATCGAAATAAAGACGTCGATACGTTCGTGATTTTCGAAGGAATTTTCGGGCTCAATCTCGGACGCGAAATGTCGAAATTATGACGCGAAATCGATGGTGACTCGATCGCGAAAATACATGTATGTTACATCGAAGGGAATTAAACGTAGGTGGAAACTGTACGATGTAAAAGGCTCTCGGAGAAGCCACCCAATCGAAATTTACCTCGCCTTGACACACCTTGAAACTCGCCTATACAGCGCGATAATCCGGATGACCTCGTTCGCATAAATTTTGTTTTTCATTCGTTTGAGCGAGAAGAAGAAAAAAAAGCACTCGCCGATAACAATCACGCGCCATGCGAATTATCGCGGGGATTTCTTTCGTTTTCCCATTTCTCTTCCTCTTTTTTCTTCAAAATCCAACAAGGTGTTCGTAAATTTACGACATTGAGGTTTTTTTTAGAAAAACGAATAATGGCGATGATTTTTTGTTGTTTTTGAAAATTGTGAAATTTGCGACGAAAAGAGGCGTTTAATCCCGACACGTATTTCTCTTCCACGAGCGTCGAATAGTACGGAAAAAAATCGATGCGATAAAATATACAAGAAACGAATCAACCGTCATTATTGTCTATCGTAACCACGAGCCCTTTCCCAAGCTTACCGACGCAAGGTCAAATAGACAATGATTATTTAATGCAAACAACGCGAGCCGTCAGTCATGCTCGAGAAGTAAAAGGTGATCCTCGAATTGATGACGTTAATTATGACATAATCGAAGGAGAATGAAATAACAATAATAATAATAATATTCAGCTACAGAGGCGAAGAATCGTTTGTTTCTTTGTTGCTCACTCGTTTAAATTTCATCAAAAGTCTCTGCAAGCTTGAATCTCATTTAAACATTGGTGCTATCATCTGTTGGAACAAAAAACAACCAAACTTTGGTTGGAAAAAAAAAGAAAATTGTTTGCCCGACTCAGACGCGATTTTTTCGAGCCCCTAACCTCAAAAACTGAATTTACGACGATCCAATCGAGCGTCAATTTCCCACGATCGATGATACCTGCGATAACCATTTACACCGTAATTCTCAGACTAATTATGATTTACAATCAATCAGCCTACAATTAGAAGCAACGTTTCGACAAAATCGTGCGTTTGAAACGTTTTAGAATTTAAAATCGTCAGAATTATCTCAGACATCGAAATGTTGAATGACAAAGATCGCGGAGTTGTGACGTTGCTGCAAAACCGAAATAAACTCGAAAACCGATCGAATTCTCATTTATAATTGATCAGTGCGCAATTAGAAGCAACGTTTTGGCAAAATTGTACGTTTCGCGCGTTTGAGCTATTTCGGACGAGGTAGGCAGTGTGAGGTTATCCATAAACGATATCGAGTGCGACTACGTTCACGGCAGTCGTAATAAATATGGGCGAGATTCGAAATAGGAAAAAAAAAGATTACATCAAAATCGCGAACGTCGAGGAGAGGAAAAACGACCGAATTCTTTCGGACTTTGAAATCTTTATGTGCAAAAATCGCGGTTATAACAAAGATGAAGAACCAAAATAAAGTTGAAGAGGATTGAACGTGAGAGAGTATGGAACGTGCTTGTACAACGCGTATACGGAATACTATGCAAATATATAGGTGTGTGTGTGTGTGTGTGTGTACGACGCACACAAAAAGAGACGGTGTATAGTCGTAGTGCGTATTGATCGGGATAAGCACGAAGGAAAACGGGGACCTACTAACGGGCTACCGGCTCTCTGCTCGTGCGCTTTCTCTCTCTGCCGCTAGTTCCACAGAGGAGCGTAATTACTCTTTCCCTCTTGCTCCGAGAGAGGGAGTATCCTTCGCCGATATCTCAGGATGGAAAGGCGGGCGGGCGAGCGGGGAGGGGGTCTGCGCGCATGCGGCAAGAGTCGACGAAGAAAAAACGAAAAAAAGAAAAAACTTCCATAACCAAAAGCTCGATATTTCTCTGTTTCCGTTCATCGGTCAGTTGTACTTGTCGGACGAATGTTTCTCCATTCTTTTGTTTTCACACTCTCGCAGCGACTCACGAACGTGGGAGAGCGAAAAAAAAACAAGGCCGAACATCGCCGAGAGCCTAAAGTCGATTATCGAAAGAAAATTGTTCACTCACCAAACTGTGTTCCTTTCCGGGCGTGATGATGAGCTTGAATGCGGGAAAATGAATGAAAAAACCAACAACAACAACAACAATGCCGACGAAACTTTTGCGCTCGCACGTTTTCTTCCTTTATTTTTCTTCTCGACTCAAACGACGAACAAAACGGAAATGAAGGGAATTTTTCAACGACGACGAAACGAATCACGCACAACCGTGCGACAAATACTTTTTTTACGCGGGCAATGCAAATCGCGAGTTTTTACTCAAAGTTCGTTACCCCCCTTGCCCCACTCTCCAGCAGCAGCGCCCTCTGGTTACTGGTAATCCTCGATAATCCCGATTTCTTTCTTCTTTTCAATGATCGTCTCTATTCTCGTAGGGTTTTTCCTCCGCTTTTTTTTTGTTCCCAACTATATAGTCGCGCGCAACTTTTTTTCCACCAACACGTTCGATCCGCTTGTCCGCACTGCGAGATATTACATCTATATATGTATACATATATATGCACACACCGTGTACGTATATATTCGTCTGCTACGAGAAACTTGGGTCTCGGCGAGGAAAGAAAAAAAGTTGAAACAATGCGCGTGGTGAAAGTCCAAACGATTTTGTCGCGGCGGTTCGAGACCGAAATGAAAAAAGAAAACAAAAACACGCAACAAGACGAAGATGCCAAATAGTTACGAGTCGTTTTTGTTTTTTTTTGAATTGTTGATTATTAGTTGAGCGATGGAGATCGAGGGCACTGAGTTTTTTTTTCTTTTTTTACACTTTGTCAATCCACCCGGCAGTCACAAATGGCGCACATAACCCGGGAGGGCGACCGGCCGCTTTCGCTCTCTCTCTCTCTCTCTCCCTCTATCTATCTTTGTCATACGTAAACTCTCTCGCACTCGCACTCATGCCAACACGATATTTCTCGCGAAAAGCTCGTCTCTCTTGCTCTCCCTCGCCCTTTGGACGTCGTCTCTCTATCTATTTCGTACGCTCGCTCGTTTTTAACGGAAAAAAAAAGAACGGCGCGAACAAACGTGGGTCGGTGTAGCCCCAAAAGTGTTAAAAATCTCGATCACCGCCGCGAGCCCGGACCGCGCTCTCCCTCTAGCCTCTTGCACACTCTCCACATCGAGACTATGTAGCCAGATACCCCGCGCCGGAGAGTGAAGAGTGTCGCTGCTCTGCGCTTGCTGGTGCCCGCCCGGACAGACCAAACCAGACAGAAGAGTGGGGAGGACTGTACGTACGGCGTGAGCGCGAGCCACTGTTCTCTCCCCCCTCTCTCTAGCCGCTTTTGATTCAAGATGGCGCCGCTGTGGCGCTGATGGTACCGCGCGCTACGAGACTCTGCCGCCGCTGTATTTCTTTTTTGCTTTTTCGTAATTGTGGAAAATGAATCGACGATGGAGGCGCTCGTGCATGGGCAAAATGGCCAGAGGAAAATTATGACGTCATTTGCCAGCTTGTCAAGAAGCTGCTAAAATGTAAAACTGTCGAATGAAACCAAGTTGCTCTCGTTTTTTTTTCTCTTTCTCGTGCCACTTTGACATCTGCACTTTTTGTCGCGCCTCATTCGTCTATGTGATTTAAGTTGCGAGGTTATATCGGTTTTCGCACGTCGATTGCGGGATTAGAGTTTGGCGCGATAATAAAATACATTCGATCCAACAGATTTTATTGCCGTTCGACTCTTTGGTTTTCAAACGGTGTTCTCAAAAGTTTCGTCGTTCTTTTTTCAAGCGATGGTTTTTTTTTCTTCATTAAAAATCGACAGCAGCGCCACATTGGGAAGAAACCAAAGTTTTCCAGAATGGCGGCATTTTCGAACGTTTTACCCCGTCATTTCCGTTTCGAAATATTTTTATTCAATTCAACATTCATACAATCTCGGAAATATTCATCCTAGGTGAAATAAACCTCCTACGGGAGTTCGAGGAGTCGTAAGAAGCATCCGTTTATCGTTAGTTTTTTTTCTCGTAACTTTATTTATAAAATATCGCAACTTTCTTTCATTTCCATAATATCTACACTCTTGAGGCGAGATTTTTAATGAGTGAATATACATCCGTTTGCGTTTCTTTTTTTTCTCCTTTTCTTTTCCTTTTTTTAGAGAAATAACAAAGTTTCGGAGATCGAAAATTCATCGAGCTTCAATCGCGAGAAATTGAGACCAAGGCTTGTCTTCGTTTCTCTCAGATTCAAAGAGAAAGTACGAAATTGTCATCGCCCATTCGACGGTGACTTTTCGATCTCTGAAACGTCTTTACAATTGGGTGTCAATGAGATCGTTTACATGGATGTAATTACAATACATATATATATATATATACCGGATGTCGCGAAATTTAGTCGATAATTTCGGAGTACACGGGGGATGAAATTCCAAGTCGAAAAGTCTGCAAACTTTGACGGTTGATGAGTCGTCGAGCGAAAAAAACGACGAAAGACTTTTCGTCAGGGAATTTCATCGCGAATTCGACTGCAAAGTTATCGACGTTCAGTTTCGACACACCCTGTAGCATATATCGTAAAACTTTGAGTGTTTCGGCTCATCTAAGAATACACGTACGGTTGAAAGTGATGCGACAGAGGTAGCAAAGCAACGCCGAGTAATCACTCGCAGCACTAATTAACCGCGACAATTAAACGATGTAAGATTCTCCCCAAAAGCTGCACTCGGACCTCTCCATTTCTATACAATCGTTCGAGTGTTTTGTCAAAGCCCCCTTGTTACTCTCAAGTATCGTCGGATTGTCATGCTCTCAGATGCAACCTCCGCAAACTCAAAATCGTCCCGACGTTTGATTTCTCCGACGCCGAGTTAATCCGGAAACGAGCAAAAAGGACGAGAAAAATAAAGGGGAGAGACGATTAATTTCGAGGGAGAAAAAAGCGAATAACAAGCCGGAGTCAAACCGCAATTGATCGAGAATAAAATTCGCAGGGATCGTGACTTTTCGTAACTTTCTTATTGCACGCGTTTTTCCACTGTGGACCTTCAAAAGGACGTCAAAAAAAAAACTGAAGGGGGTGCAAAGTCAATCGATCGATTACGGCGATGTGATGAAGAGGAGAGAGAGAGGAAACTTTAACCGCGATACCGATAATTCAAAAAGATCTCGCTTCAAAAATCCCCCGAGTTTCTTGAGAAGTGAGTGATAAATGGACGTTTTTTTTCTTTTCAACGAATATCAACCTTTTTTCCGTTCGAACGATCCTCTTTTCGTGCTCCGCGCCTTTTTTTTCTTATCGCTTTTCGTTTTATTAAAAAACTATATCGGTTTAGTCGAGCAGCGATTAGCGCCTTTTTTTCAATAAAAAAAAACCCAAAGGAAACTCAAAACACGAATATTCCGAGCAACGGGGTTGAAAGGCTGATTTGCAAATTGCGTTGTCGTCGACGAAGATCCGTCACGCGTCTTTCTCAGAGCAATTCGACTCTCTCGTCATTTACTTTGTCTTTTTTTTTCTTCCCCATCCCCATTCCCTGAGAACACACACGTATATATATATTTCCTTGTTTATATCTATATATGTGTGTTCGTTTTTTATATGTTTAACGGCTTAAAGTAGTGTCTGCAGTACAGGGTTGTCGTGGATGGCGCCGCGTCGATATTTCGCAAGAATTTTTCCTCGCTCTCCGGTAACCTCTCCAGAGTCGTGACGTACTCTCGATCGAAGACACCTTGGATAAACATTGCGTTTTTTTTGTCTTCAAACGAATCAAAGTTTTCCCGTTTTCGACGAAGTTCCGCGATTCACCGCGAGGTTTTGTTTTTTTTTCGCTCGATACAGCGAGAAAACGAGGCAAAAAACGGAAGAAGGTAATTTACGATTGAGCAATCTCACCCTGATCTATGTTGCTCCTCCCCAGGACCGTGAAAGCCAGAAACAGTATGTCTCGGTATATGGAAAATGGCGCTTGCTCCGCAGCTTCGGCGTTGCTCCTCTCCAAGGCCACTCGTTTAATCGGCTCAGCGAGCACATTGTGACGAACGTCCGTGATTATGCTCTGCATCAGTCTGAAAAGCGATCGACGTTGGAAAATCCGGGAGAAGGAAAAATGAAAAAATGAAAAATGAATTCGTACGTTCTGTCGTCGTTGTTGTTGCGCTTCCACTGGAGATACATCGGCAAACGGTCCATGTGAAGCTTCTCGTTGTCCCACATGGCTCTGACGCCGACCAGTCCCGTGTTCCCGTGGAACTCCTTGTCCTCCGCGTCGTAGAGCCACAGCTCCGGCAAGTGACTCGTCAGGTTGATCCTCTCAAAGTACCATATCAAATTCCAGTAAACGATCGGATGCTCGACGATGAATCGGTGCTTCGTCAAGCAGGCGTCGCCCTCCTGGCTCAAAACGTTCTCCAATTCCTTCCGGAGAACGAGAGGATTCAGGTAGGGGACGGTTATCGGCTCCGGGAGTTCCTTCGGCTCGTCGAGAAGCTCGAGGAGCGCGCCGGTCAGGGGATCGTTGATTCTCTCGCCATCCTCGCATCTTGACGAGAGAAAAAGAGAGAAAGAAATTTTCGTCATCGATCGATCGATCGTGGAGGACGACGAGGACGGAAGAGGAAAAGCGGAAAAAAGCTTGCTTTTATCTTTCTCACCTGTAATCGAAAATGGTGATCGTCAGCAGGGGCACCGTCGCTTTGTCGCAAAATTGACAAACTGTGTTCAAATTTGAATCCTCCGGTTGCCAGCCCGCCATTATCTCCTCGTCGTAGAGAATCGCCGCGCAATGATGGCATCTACTTGCGCTAGATAGAACAAGCTCGATAGCCAAACGCTCATCTAAATCGCGAGATCCTTTGGGATACATGCAATCTGCTAGCTCATACAAAGATCCTAGACCCTCGATACCGGAATCACCTAAATAGCAACGATGCCTTTTATTCGGTGAACAACAGGGCCCCCTTGTTTCTCTCGTTACTTTCCCCGGAAAACGGCCAATTGCTTCAATTACATCGAAGAATCACCTTGCGACTATCACGAGGACGAGAGAAACGAAGGAAAATGTGAAAAAAACTTCGCTCCGTCCTCGAATTATGTACCGAAAAAACGTATAAACAAGAAAAAATCATTTTGTTCGAGAGATTTTGTGCGGAATTCTTTTCACATTTTCCGCAAAACGCTGTTTTTCGGTAAATTCGTGATTTTCGTGTTCTACTCGCTAACGTTTGTTCGAATCGATTAACGATTTCACGACCAAGTATAATCGTATCAATGTAGACTGTTTTTTTCGTTTTTTTTTTTCAATTTCTCGATACTTAATTATTTCTCGTGAAAACAAAATCGAGATAAGCGAGAGACTCACCGGATGTTCTAGCGTACATTTCGTTGCGATCTTGCTGAGAGCCGTCCGTCAGAGAGTCGAGGGACTCGTGAGAGACTCCGTAGGCTAATTTCTGCTCGCGCTCCTTCATCTTCACCGGCGTACTGGTCGCCGATATGGCTTCTTTGATCTCGTCGAATTTCTTGACGACCGTCGTCGCTGCCGACTTGAGGCTGTTCAAACCGCCGAGAATGATCTCGTTGGATTTCTTTCCCGTCAGACTGGAGGGACTGGAAAAGGATTTTTCAACCTCAAAATCGACGTGGAAGATCTCGGTTGAAAAATATATGCAGAATGGAAATCCGCCACGATAACCGCTGCTCTATTCGACTGGTTTATTTTCGAAAAATCACAATCATCATCGCTATTACTTACCTCATGTAATTGGAAAGGCTAAGTGACTCGATAAATTGATTCGTGGTACCTGTGTCCTTGTGCTTTACGAAGGAAAGCCCTCCGGTCGAGTAACGCCTGAATCAGGACGGCAAAAAAAATCGCATGCGTACGACGGTGCAAAAAATGAAACATTTTCAAAATAAATAATCAACGACTCGCGTGCTGGTCAAAGTTGCGTTTGTTCGGATCGAACGATACTTTGCTTCTTTTTTTCGAGTCGATCGAAATTCTTTCTTTTTTTTTTTCGTAAAATTGACAAAATAAAAACAAAAACGTTCGTTTTTCGGAGGGGAGGTTTGCGATTTGGAAAATCTACGAATATTCGTGCGAACTCGTGCATACCTCGGTGACTCGGGGGAGATACGTTTGAAAAGTACAACGCGAAGGTACGAGCGAGTGGGATACAAATCGTCCAGGACGAAAAACAACGGGGAACACACGGCGTGTGTGAGAAATGACAAAAACTCACCCGAAACTCAGCTTTAGGCTGGACCCTAAGCTGGACAGGCTGGACGTGACGCTGTCTTTGTTCTGCGCCCAGAGACTGCCGATCTCAAGTCTGTCCTTTTCTCTCTCCTGTTCGACCTGTTGGGCCACCGAGTGCGGCATTGTTTCGCTTCGTTGCAGTTGACCGCTCGTGGATCCGCCCGTCTCGTCGACCGCCTGATGAAACGTCGCACTTCGAGGCAACGGATTACTGCGGAAAGAGAGAAAAATCTACATGCAACACACGAGATAATTGAAATACTAAAACGTTTAAGATTATTTCGTTTTTATTTCGGTACAGTTTTTGGAAAAATGGTCCAAAATTGGTCGAAATTTCTTTTTCTTCAAATTTTCGATCTCTGAGGAGCTCATCCGATCGGAAATTTTCCGCTCGTTGGGAAACACACCGACTTTTCCGCGAAAACTCGATATTTCAATGAGAAAATAGTAATTAATTGACAAAATTCGTATTATTGCATTTTCGGCCCGAAATATTCGGTTTTTGACGAAATACCGGTGTGTTTTGTAATCAGCGGGAAAAAATACATCGATATGGACCATTAAAAATCATTTTTGAAATTCAAAATTTTTCGCCATTTTTTGCCAAATTGGGTCAAATCACTAAAATGCTCGCCATTTTTTTCCCCTTTGAGGTAGACACTCCAACTTGTGCTCATTCTCTTGTCAATTGATGAGGCTTCAAAATGCCGTTTGGTTCATGTAGATATCTTGATTTTTCGATTTTTGGCAGATTTTTAAAGTTGGACCATCGATTTTCGCCAATTTTTCCATACATACCCCTTTGCGTTTTTTTCGCCGATTTTCAACATCGATTTTGAGGGTGAAGGAATCTAGCTATCGACATTTAACTTTCACCGGTCTCTAAGTCTACTCGAGGGCTTTCCAAAACACCCCCAAAAAATTTCCGTAGCCTAATTATTGACCGAGTTATGACCACTTGAAATTTCGGCTTTTCGGGGATTTCGTAAAAGTCGCCAAAAAAGGGTCGACATTTTTTTTTTCAAATTTTCAATCTTTCAAGTGCCTATTCGATCGGAAATTTTCCGCTGATTACGAAACACACCAACTTTTCCCCGAAAACTCAAAACTTCAGTAAGAAAACGCAAAAAACAGTAAAATTTGAGCAAAAACAAAACGAACAAAATGAAAAACCGAAAAATTCGGTTTTTTCTCGCAGAGTCTCTTCGTACCTCCGAAATAGAAGAGGTCCTCCCGGTCTCTCGCCGCTGGCGTTGTTGACGACCGTTAAGGTACTCGTAGAGCAATTGGAATCGTTTTCCTCCGAGGGCGATACGATCGGCGTCTCGTCGTTCATCAGAGCGCCCAGCGGGTCGTTCTCCGTAACGGGCGTTCTCACGGGACTCTTCAACGGAGATTCCGGATGGCTCGGCAATCTAAAAAGAGCGCGGTCGTTCATTTTAAAACATAAAACATATCCTCGGTTAATTTTCATGACGAACGAATGAATTTCGCGTGTGCTCATTGCGAAAACAGCCTCCGTTGCTCCTTTACCTCGTTTCGGACGACGATCTGTCGAGAATTTCCGGCTGGCTCGAGCACAACATTCCCTGATCCTTCACGATGCTGTTTTGACGAAGAAACTTTGGTTTCATCTCGAGAAGTCCGAATCCAGGGAGATCCGGCACGGAACTGCCCGTCAACACTATTGGCAATTTTGAATTTTCTTGCATACGAATTTATATCAAAACTATATTATATTTATTTGTATCAAAAAATACTTTTGAAAGAAACGAATTTCGACTCACGATCGCTGTGAAGCGCCTCGATATCCTGAGAGTGAGCGCTGTCGAGACTCGACCTTGAGACAGCGTGTTCCATACCCTCGGTTTTAACACCGTCGACCGACAAAACATCGGGATTCGAGCTCAAACGGCGCCGGGCGCTCCTCTTCCCCGCTCTCTTGAAGAGAGCAGCCCCGAGGATGACGTTTCGCAGTTTGTTCCACATCAGCTGACTGGAATTCGTCATGTCCGAGGGCCACGTGGCTTCGAGAACGGCCTGAAACGTTGAATCGCTCGTTCAGAGAAGCTCAAACGCCCGATTGGCGAATTCATTCGCGAATTTCGCGGCGGACTCTCGACCTTGTTGTAAAATCCGTAGGTCAGCGCGTTCGGCTGTACGCCGCTTCGTTTCATGTGAAACAACAGTTTGACCGCCAGTACCGGCTGGCCGTAAACGCCGCACAGCTGCATCATGGCGCGATAACAAACTTCCTCCATCGGATCTAGGCGCAATTTTTGCATCTTCACGAGCAATTCGTAGGCTTGATGCAGTATCGATACCGCTTGACTCGACACCTGCAGCATCGCCGTCAAATGAAGGAACCATAAACTGTAACACGTGCCCAACAAACATCTGCCCCATCTGGCCGGATGTGCAGCCTGAAATCCCATCGTTTTTCGTTCAAACATTTTTCTCAGTCGTCATTCATCGTCTATAAATGTATACGTGCGTCAAGATGGTGTCTGAATATCATTGATTGTCAAAATCGATTTTTTTCTCTCACCAAAACTCAAGATTCAAGAAAAAAAAAGAAATAATCGTATTTTTCACTCGGTACCCGCAAGTTTTTGCAAATTTCTCGTGGTGCTTTGAGCCTCTTTCGAGTTTTACGGAAAGGGTGATTGGGACACAGCGTGCGATATTTTTCATGCGGAAACGTGCGCGAGAAGGAAAGAACGTGAATTTTGCGATCGTTGTTTCTTTTACTTGTTTACGAGCCATTCGTTGTGCAACTTTGATCTCGTGCTTCGTACGCCGAGCCATCGGACTTCCAGGTATCATACCAAAGGCACTTAAGGCAGGATTCTTGATACTGAGATTCTTCTGTACTCTCATTAGGGCAGGATTCAGTTTGAATGTATCGTAAATGACCGGTGCTTGATTAGGTCCAGCTTCCGGTGGAGGGATGAATACTGTGCGCTCGCTGTGCTGAGACTCGTCGAGCTCGAGGAAAGTCACTGTTTTTGAGTTTTCATCGTTTTTATCGTTTTTTTTCGGAGTTTTACAAGGAAATTCACGAATTCAAAATGGTATTTGAACAATTGGCGAACGTACCGTTTTCTTCGTCGGTGCGTTCGGTGCATTCGTCGAAAAACGCCAGACCCGCCATATCCATGTCCGACACGAAGCTTCTTTCTTCGATGAATCTGAAAGGTCATATATTTCGTGTGAAAAATATCGATTGCGAAAAAATCGATGTTTGTTCGAGGATTACCTGATGAACATTTGCGTTCTAACGAGCATACTGTAAAACTTTGCGTGAGCCTTGTCGCGACTTCGCAAAAAAGCTTGTATGTTGAAGAGACTGGTGGGATCGGTCGAGCCGACGGTCGGGGCTTTCGTAATGGGAAGCAGATAATTGCGATAGCCCTTAAGTATCATGGCGGTAAATCGTAAAAACGTGTCCTGAATCTCGAGCTCCATCGACTGCTCCTTGCGCTTCTGCCGGAATTCCTTGTCAACGCTAAAGTCCTCGTCACCTTTTTCTACATTCGATTACGATCGTTCTATACATCTTTTTTTGCGTTCCAGCAAACAAAAAGAAAAAAGTTGAATTTCGGAATTCTCGAACCTTTGTGCGACGTGTGACCTTTCCCCATCGAGCTCAACTTCGAGTACAAAATTTCCAGCCAACTTTTCAGCAATCTCGCAGCTTTCTTCGGCAATAATTTTACCGTGAGATACTTCCGGTCGTCGCAAATGGCGATGTTGTTGGTATCGAGATTGACGCAGTTAACGTCGGACGGTGGATCGTAGAGATCGAAAAAGCGAGAGTCAACGCCGATGAGGAAGGGCAGCGGCGCGTGAAGAACCTGTTGGAACAGCCGTGATTGAGCGACGATTCCAGCGGGGTTTTATCGCGACCTTTTTCGCTTTTTTTTCACTTTTTTCAAACTTTGACGCGTCAAACGGAATGAAAAAGTATGGAAATTCTTGGAGAGATTAGTGAGAAAGAGACAACGACGTCGCTCACCTCCGCCAGGCCCAGTGGACAAAGCGGTATGTAGGGACATTGCCACTTGAAGGGAAACAGAATCATCGCTATCGCCTCGCTGACCGACGTGAGAACGTCCGGCCTCAACGAATGTACCAAGATCTTTTGCTCGGTAAGTATCAGCAGGAGTATCAGCAAGCAATTTTCCGGGCCAAGATTGATCAACAATTGGCGAAAACTCGCGCCCGATCTTGGCAGCGCCAAGTCCTCCGGTTGCGTAAGAATCAAACGGTGATGAGCGCTCAATTGCACGAGAATTCGCGGCCTCTGCGGACTCGGGAACGGTATGTCGCAGAGAAAGTACGATATGTATTTTTCAATCGGCACGCTCTGCGGCTTTCCGTTCACCATGCTGTGAAGAAAAACGAGAAACTTCTCGAAGGTATCGAAAAACGGCCAGTGCGAGAGTATGCATATCGACTTGCTGATGTTCAACGACTGCGTCGACGGATCGGTGTACTGCAATTTTTCCAGCTGGGCGAAATTCAATTTTTTCAGTATGCCGAATTTCTTGAAAGGCTTCATTTTCACCTGCGGCTTGTTCGCCGACACTTGTATACCCTCGTCTGAAAAACGCGCATTGCGGAACGGAAAAAAACAAATAAAACATGCAGTGGGAAAGAGACATTTCTGTTTTCTTTGAAATTTTGCGAAGAAACGCGAAGAATCGCGAGGAGAGAAAGAAGCTGTAGGAAAAAAACGAGAGATGGCGCAGCTTACCGCTATTCATGTTTCTCTCGGCTTTCTCCGTCATGTCGAGATAACTGTTGCAATTGTGAGTATTCGATTCCGGCGGAACTTCCTCGTAAAACGTAATAGCCGAGCCATAAATCTTCTGCGCCGCATCGGCGACGGTCAGTACGAACGTTGAAAAAACGGGTTTCGGTTTGCACGCCAATTTCGGCCAGCATTCGACGGTGGCGCCCATCGGCAGGCAAAACATACCGACCGAGTTCGGAAACGCGAACGTCGCGTAATCCGTCGTTGGATATTTGTAGAGTATCGTCGGCTTGAACGATATGAGATTCGCGCGATTCATCGACTTTTTGTAACACAAAAACACGTCGCTGCCGAGCATACCCTTGTTGAGATTTTTGTATATCGTGCAAAACGCGTGCGGCGTCGTTTCACCCTTGTTCTGCAATATTACGCATATGTCGGTTACGACCAGCGAATTACACGGCATTCTGTGATTGGCTCGCCTGTAAGTCACGTATATTCTCGATGTCGAATTATTCACGTTAGCGACGTGACCGTTGGGCGTTTCCAGTATCATTTCCGCATCTTGCATTATACGCTCTTTGCCGTCGTATATTACACCTGTAATCGTCGACAAATTATCATACCGCAGAGTGTCCAAGCGTCCGCAAAGTCTCGATGAATATTACACCGTATTACGACGCTAATGAATTTCGTTTGGTGTTTCGTTTTTTTGAAATACGCAATCGGAGAGCAAATAGAGATATCATAAAAATGTACCTATGTCGACCAGCGGCGGTTTGTCCCTCCCACGTCGGTAGCACAAGTAACATTCGTTTGTTCTCAAACTTCCGTGATTCAAATCGGCGGGGAAGCCCGAAACCGTGTGCTCCAAGAGGACGTATCCTTCGGGACACTGTTCGCCGAGCGCCGGGAATATTACAGCAAGATCCGTAATGGGCGCTTGCATATTCATGTCCTTGAGATGCGTGCCCTCCTGACACCAATCCTCCAACTTTTCCGACTCGCTACCGTCCGTCCCGGTTTCGTCGTCCTGACCGGGCAGGCCAGCGACGACGAAATAATCGGCTACTCTCCGCTCGTCCATTTTGTCGTTTGTTTATTTTTTTTTTATTATCGCGTACTCTGAAAATCCATACGACCTTGAATATTTGACATTTTTTCCTCGGGATTGCGAGGATGGATTTTCCCGTTTTGTTTTTGTCACAACGTGAGAATCGTCGTGTTTCTCGAATTGTCAAAATGATTTTTTCCCGATTTTGGAGGTTAGCTCGAAACTCGACAATGTTTCCATCGAATCGGGGGAACGAAATAATAATCAGTTTGGACCCGATGCTTCGAGTTTCAAGGTGCGCTGAATTTGTTGTTTTTGCGAAACTACGAGGGGGATACACGTCGTTCGTGACATTGTTTTTTTTTTTTGTTGCGTTGTTGAAGAGAAGAAAGAGGGAGAGTACCGACGAAGGATGGTGCAAAATTGCGTCGGAGCGCGGAGGCTATAATGAGAATTTTCGTGGGAGATGAAAAAAAGACGAGCCGACAATAAGCACGAGTGGGACATGAATTTCCGGCGATATAGAAATGTCCGCTGATAGCGAATTGATAAACTATCGAGAAGCACGAGTAATGAAAGAAAAGTAAAACGTCAATGATTGAGCAAACTCACTATAACTTCATGGCTTGTTGTCGATGATTAAACTCCCGACGACGTGACGAAATAAAAATAGCTCAAAGAAAAGTCATTAACGACGAGAACACACGGAACGAAATTCTTTGAGGTTAGATGTCACACGCATATTTGTACACACACACACACACACACACGTACGAATATTGTGTAAATGCGACCAATAGACCTTTTTTTAATTCGTACTTGCTTCGCACAAAATCACACACGCAATTATACATACACGTATGTGTGTTATCATGTATATATATACAAATCACACGCGCAAAAATACGATTGTCGATTTTACTGACAGCGCAGAACTTGAAGCGTTGAACTTTCAAACGTAATCACGTAAACTTTTGCATATTACAGCGCGAATAATTGTTAATTAACACGTATTTTATCCTCTCTTTTTTTTCATAAATATATCTGCGTTAAAAATATATATTACAAAAGCTGTACTTGTTGGACGGCCATCTTTCCACTAGTGGTCTATATATGGTGATGACGGGTGGGGATATTTTTTGTTCTTTTATTTTCTGTTTCGCGCCTTGGAAAAACTACGTAGTTTTCATTTGTTCGTTTTTCTTGTTGTTTCCGGGAGTGTTAGAAATGATACATTCTTTAATTCTATGATAATAATAAACGCGATTTACGTGAAGTTTTTGTACATCGTCTAATGTATGACGCGGAGAAAGCATTTCATTCGATAAAGAGATGTACGTGAATTTTTGCAATGTCGAGCGAGGATAAATTTTTGAAAAACGAGCAAAAAACTCTCGGTAATGCGCGCGCGCGCGCAATGTGGTTCGTGTGTTCGCCGGACGTGACGCTAGTCTTTTGTTCGCAAACGAGCACAGCGCCACGCGCGGCGAATGAAGAAAGCCGTCCAGTAGACGCGCGGCGCTCGGCATACAGGTGTGCACTCTCCAATTTATTTACATCGTCATTTCAAACGAGCGTGTTGTGTTTTGAACAAACGGAATCCTACGTCCGCTATCTGATGCGTTAAGGAATCTTGAGAATAATGATGCCGGGATCATCATCATCAACGTTATTGCGGTAATTACAGAAAGGGCACTTTATTCATCTCGGCATGCGGTTTGTAATGCAAAACGATATCGCTTGTAAAATTTGAATTTCGCTGAACAAATTTAGGCAAACATTCTGTATCGGCGGTGAATTATTGGTCTGCCGGCAGTTTTCAGAGCACGAAATTAGAACGCACACGTGCGTGATAACGGTTTTATACATTTCAAACATTATTTCGCGGAAGCATTGCAAGTCACAAGGTGTGGACGATTAAACATACAGCTCGCGTTCGTCGTGGATATTTTACAGCCGCCATGTTGTTTTATCATAACAATTTGTACAAGAGACACGATCTTTCTTGGCTGAATCATTGTTTATTGTGCCATATCATACAAACGTGGTATCCACATACGTGTAAGCGTCGCATTTTTCGTATTTGCGATTATCCGATAATACTCTTATAACGAATCAGCTTGGAAGTACTCCATGGAAACTTGAGGTGCGTGGAATATTATATAACATTTCTAAAGATAACCCATAAATGTTGCCTACTTTCGACTATTGCGCATATCTTTCGTCGTCCCGAACCAACGACTCTTTGTATCTAGCAAAGTTCACAGCCTTTTTTCGCTGCAAAATCATACAGAGTTCGTCCGTTGATTCAGTCAATTCAAGATTCCATTTGAATCGTTGCATGATTCATGGCGAGTCGAAAAACGTCGTTGCGTGATAAATTTCATTCCCTTTGGAACGGAAATTTCGAAGCGACGCCATTTTGAAATTTCACGTCTAGAGCGACATCTGTTCTTTGCTCGTGAGGCTGGCGCGTAAAATTCTTTCCGTAGTTACCGGTCCGTCTGAGAAACGAAAAGAAGAAGAAATAATTGAAAAATCAATTATTTTTCGTCTCTTTTCATCGATATTACGATGAAATGATCTTTTGTTATAATCAAACCCACCCAACTGATACCACTCGTCGGAATTTCCCGCATCCATTCTCGCAGAGTTTATTGCGTTCCTCATTGCTATCGGAATGGCGCAACTCATGCATAACGGCGGTTCCCCGGTAGCTGGAAAGTTTCGGAAAATCAATGAAATTTCACGCGCGAATCTAACCTCCACTCGCTCGCCTACTTTCTAAACGAAAAAAACGTGTGAAAAAATCGATAAAAATTTACAAACGAAAAATCACAGAAAAGCGTCAACGAATTTTTTGTCGTTCCGAAAGTACATTGAAATTCTCTTTTCAAATCGTCACGACGCGTTGACGATAAAAAATGGAAAATTCGATTTTTTCCCATCATTTTTTCGTACATTCATTTCGAACGTTTTTTTTTTTTCAATTAAATTTTCGCGTACCTTTCGAGCGTAGTAATCCAGTCGGATTTGGAGAATTACGACGAAAACTGACTCTCATGTCGAGCGGAATATCCTTCGCCCCGGGGGGTTTGTAGTTCTGTCGAACAAAAAAAAAAAAAAGAGGAAAAAAGAGCGAAAAATAATGAAACGTAGTTCGTCATGTGTTTCCCCGATTCGTACTCGAGAAATCACAACGAGCTGTTGGGTCGCGAGTCTGAAAAGTTTAACAGCGCGCAACCGCGCACCCAGGTACCTAATTCGATTTTCATTCAAGGAGTTTCGTCTCGTTGGCAAGTTTCCCCTCGGTAAAAGTTTTCGTCGTGTTTGACTAAGATTTCCAAGAGTATATATCCGGTTTCAAGACGTTAACGAGCTAAAACTTGATTCCTTCCGAGTGACACGGACTTTATACTCGAATATTATAATACTTAATAAATGCATACATGTGCAATCAACATACCTATAGAATTTTACGTCAGGATATATTATGTACGTACAATACAACAATACCGAAATTTTCACCGTTGAAAAGCAACGAAAATCCTCGCGTCTCAATGCTGCGAGGATTTTCAACATCTCCGGTTGGATAACGACAATAATAATAACAATTTTTCGCATCATTGCTCCACTCGGAGGATACTTTTGAATCGAAAATACAAAAATCGAAGAGAAAAACTTGACAAAATCATTTTATCGTTCGATCGACGTTCATAATAATAATAATTATTATTATTGTTTCGTCTTATTTTTTTCTCTACGATTTTATCGCGAGAGTACGAATTTCTTTGTATAATAATTTGATAACAACAAACGTGCGTAATTTCGTGCATACCCAAGTTCGATTGTTGGTGAGAACGCCGGTTTTCGGATCGTAAATTAGTTCCTCGCTCGTCCAATAGCCGATACCCATAACAAAAGCTCCTTCGACCTGGCCCAAATCAATTTCGGGATTAAGGCTGATACCAGCGTCCTCCATTATGTCGACCCTCTGTATAATATGCTGTCCGGTTAAAAGGTCCAATTCGACTTCGGCAACGGTAACACCGTAAATTGGATAGGGTTTCAGTTGGTCGTCCTTCGTGGCGGTCGCCATCCTGTCGCGTAATCATTTTTCGCGATAACGGCGATTGAATACAATCATGATTTTCGAAAAAAAAAATTCTTCTCCCTTTTCCATTAACAAAGTAATTTCGACTGACATGTAACGAGCGCACAAGTTGACGTCGGCTGCATAAGCAGCCATCAGCAGTTCCGTCCAGCTGGCATTTCCGTTTTTCTCCTTGATGGGCTTGAGACGCTTCAAAATTTTCTTGCAAGCCATCATCGTAGCCTGCGGAAGATATTTCGAATCAGCGTAACGCGTCTGGGTATCGAAATCGCGCTTCGCGAGTGTGAAATATTTACGTAGGCGCAGGATTCGCTCGTGAGGCTTCCGCCGGTCACCGAATTATTCGGTGTTATCACGCTGTTGCTCGGCTTCACCGAAATCATGTTGACGTCGATTCCCAGCGTGTAGGCAGCGACCTGAGCGACCTATCGATCGATTTTACAGACGCGAAAATCAGTACTTCATCCTCTCGCGTTCGGTTTTTTTTCCTTCGTCTTTAAACGCTCGGATGATTATTTTTACCTTGGTATGAATACCCTGACCGCATTCTATTCCTCCGTGAACGACGGATACCGTGCCGTCGCGCGCGAATATCGACACCATCGCGTGGAATTGCCCCCAGAACATCAGAGGATACTTCATCACGACGAAGGAGATTCCCTTTTTCTTCCATCGATTTTCCTGTTCGAATTGTCAGAAAAAATTATTGCAACAGCCTAAAAATCGTCGAATCGATGGTTTTAAAGCTCGAGAAGGAAAACAATGCTTGTCCTACACTGTTGAAAACTTCGATCGCCCTTTTCCTCTTCTCGTAGTCCGAAGTTTTTTTCATTTCGTCGATCATCGGTAACAAAGCTTTCTTGTCGGGCGCGTTCATATTCAAAATACGAATTTCCAGCGGATCTTTCCCGAGTGCCCGGGCAATGTGTTCCATGATGTTTTCCGCCATTGCCACACCCTCCGTCGAGGCTGAAAATGAAATTGCGCACTCTTGTTGCTGTATTAAATTTTTTTACGCATTTTTTAAATTAAAAATAAATTGAGAAATAATTCAGAGAGATCGTGTATACAGGGTGTCCGAAAAGTCGATGCTTTGACGATCGATTGTCGATCGAAGAAACTTGGATCGATGGATTTTTTATTTTTCGGACACCCTGTATGCACTCGTCGCTAACCCGGCGCTCGGCAGAATGTGTTGGACGGTATATCGGTTTTTGCCTCGAAACCGTCGCAATTCCACGTGTCCGACTCGTAACAAGTGTAGAAATGATGAACGAAAAAAGGCGCGTGCAATTCGTTGAACGACGAGCCCGCGTTTCCCCAATGCGTCGAATTCAGATACTGTATTAGGCCGTTATCGTCAACGCCGACCTCGTATTCCTGTCGCATGGAGTAACGCTTTCCAATCGACGCCATGTTACTCTCGATCGTCATGATAAAGCGTGCCGGTCGATTTAACAGATGACAAACGACGGCACAAGCGCACGACACCGGCGTCGATCGCGATATTTTAGCCCCGTAACCGCCGCCCAATCGCCTGACATTGACGTTGATGCTGTTGAAAATATTCCGATGAATTTGTATCTCAAAATCGCGACGTTTGCTCATTTTAATCGCTTTTCAATCGAAAAAGGAAATCTTTAATTATCGAATTATCGACGATCGGAATGATTACCGAAACGCTCGAGTCTGAATCGATCTTTAATCGATAATCTCTCGTACCTGTTGTGCGGCACACCGAGACAGGAGGCTATGGAAATTTGCGTGAGATCCAACCACTGAGAAGCCGGAAATACGTCCATACCGTCTTCCGTTGGGACGCAAACGCAAGTCTGCGGCTCCATCGTGTAGTGATACTGCGATCCCACCTGCATTTCTCCCTTGATAACGCGCCTCGCGTTATCCCCTGAAAAAACGAAAAAATTGAAAAATTGAATTGCAAAAAAAGTAAATACCATAGGCAAAAAAAGCTCTGATCAAAGTCGTATTCCCAAGGGTAGACGGGGTTGAAATGGGTTTAAAAAAAAAGTCCTATTTCCGTAGTTTAAATCGCATTTCAAGTTTGAAAAACGACGATTTTCGACGTTGAACAGAGGAACACCGCGTTTGTGACTGTTTCGTAGGGAAATATCGCGAGAGAGCGAGGAAGGCGAAAAAAAAACTTGAAAAAAAAATGATCCGTCGAATTGAAACGCGGGATCGACAGACAGAGAGGAAAAAGCCCAAACCTTTTCGCGTCGCTGGCATATGTGCAGTTTGAAACAGTCGTGTTTTGTCGCCCGAGGCAATAGCATCGTGAATCGTTACGATAGCTTTTTTCTTGAGGGTATTCGAGTACGAGACTTTCACCAATTTCGCAGCTTCGTTCGCCAGCGCGTGAGTCTCGGCGACAACGACACCGATCGGCTGTCCCGCGTACTCGATATCCGTTTCCGCGAAAAGCTGAAATTTCCAAAGATGAAAATATCATTTCCCTCCTCAACGGAATGGACCGCGAATTTTCCTATTTATCCATGTGTCTTTTTTTTTACAAAACGTCAAATTTTGCGGAATAAAAGTTATCCCATTTTGCGATGAAAAATCATTTTCAAAAAGTAACGAGAGAGCCGTTCATACCCGTTCGTCAGCATCGAGAAGCATCGACTTGTGCGAACCGTCGATGCAAACATTTTTTCCAGGCACATCCTCTGCCTTGAAGAACGCTATGACTCCGTTTAATCCCTGTAAAAATGAAAAACGATAAAGGATAAAGGAAATTACGAGCCATTTGACAAAACTTCACGATTCTCGATTCGAACCTCACGATCGTTGAATTTTTATCGAAACTTCGCTCCCCCCCCCTCCTCTCACTCTGCCGCACATCTACATCCGAAATAAAACGAGATATCAAGCAGTCGATCTGTGTACGCGGAATCGACTCGATCGTACGATATTCCACGCGCGCGTACGGAACTTTGTTAGGCGATAAAAAAATCGAACGTTTCATTTTTACGACCCGTTCGATAAGATCGGCCCGCGCGATTTCCCTGCTTCTTTTCATTCTCGTTGTTCTACCAACGTTTTTCCTCACCGCGTTAGGGTAGGTCAATAAAGCCGAGCGCGATCACGTTTTCTTCTTTTATACATTGACAAAAAATCATCTTTCGAAAGGCCCCAGTGAAATTTGGAGCCTTTGACATGGATTCCAAGAGGCTCGACGTTGCAATTTTTTCTTTCTCGTTTTTTATCGAAATGACACGTTTTTCGTTCAATTTCCCGAGGTGCCGAGCTATCGATTTTTCGGTACGAAAAAGTTGAAAGAAACAGGTCGATTATTCAGCTTTTTTTACCCACCCAAATGCAATCTATATATATATATATATATGTATTATTTATAGACCGACCAGTGCATCGGTAGGATCGATGCTCTCGATTTTTCCGCTTGAAAATTCCGCATGAACGAAGGCGCAATGAACGGTGTCCTCGCTGGTTATTATGTCATTTATGTATTGTCCCTCGCCGGATGTCTGATAAATCGATTCCATCTTCGGCATTGGCTTGTTCACGGGCCACACGTTTTTGTCCGTGTCGTAATCGTGACTCGCGGAGGAAAGACCGCGCTCCAGAATACCGCCGCCGCTTCGTAATTTCGCGTCAACGCTGTCCGGTCTCGCGCTCAAAATAAACTTGAGAACGAGAGAAGAAAAACTTCACATCGGCTGAAGAAAATTGAAAAAAAGAAAAGAACCAGAAACTCGAGAAAGAAAATATTTTTCAGACTAAGATCGTGTGTGATACGAAACGTCGAGTGTTTTCGAAATTTTTTCGAAAATCTACGTATCGTTAACCTTGTAAAAAAGTCCGGTGGCGAGTGTCTTTCGAAACTCGGGAGAATAATCGGGCAACTCGTGATTCGGCTTGAGTTCGGAATCCAAAATTTTCAACGCTTCCGACAAGACCTTTTTGTCGAGAAGAGCTTTTCCCTCGAGATAAGCCTCGGTTTCGGTCGCGTGAAACTGAAATGTTGGAAGAAAAGCCCGCGACGATGAAATCAATCGGAGATCGACGACGATTTATTCGCACATTTTTTACCCTCAATGCCACTCACGAAATTATCACTGATTCCGCCGAATATGATGTTTGGCTTTTCCAAAATCCTGCCGGCTTTGTCCACCTTGCAGAGAAAACCCGCGTTTACATGAGCGTGAGCGTTTTGGGCCCTCGGCATTATCTGAAAAAAAACAGGAGAGAAAACAAAAAGCAGAGGAGAAAAAAAGGAAATTAAAGAAAAGGCGTTTGAAGCGAAAAGTTCGTAAATCGGCGTTGCTCGTACCTTGTAAGAACGATAAATATGCTCGTCGCTCATGGGCGTGAGAACGATACTGTATATGATTTTGTGTCTCATGTCGATATTGAGAAAATCGAGGAAAGTCACGCTGGACTTTTTCGACGGACTTTCGACTGAAAAGGAGAGAGAGAGAACGAGAGAAAATTGAAAGATCGTAGATTTCGGCGATTTTCCAAAGAGTTTCCGTAAAACTCACGAATGTGCATTCGCGCCCCGGCTGTTTCGAGAATGAGAAAGAGGTCGGACGGAAATTCGCGATGCTGGTGTTTTATCATCAAATTTCCAGCGAGAGTTCCGATCTGTAATGGAAGAGAGAGAGAGAGAAAAAAAGGAGGGTAAAGCGAAACGTCGCGTACCGGCGGAGAATATCGTTTTCCCTCGAATAATCGCTGTATTCTTCTCCGAACGAGATATTTTGGCCGCGTAGATTAAATATTTCAGCAACCACCCGATAACGAAAATGAATATTCCCTTCGTAACCGGATATTAAGACGATGCGCGCGATTGTACATCCCCTCGCGAAAATTCGGACATGCGTCGATGTTTTTTTGGCCTACGATCCGTGCAGGAATAACATTCTCACAGCGAGACGAGGGCAAATCGAGTATCGGGCGAATTTAACGACGACGGAAAATGAATATTTTCAAAATGGAGTTTTCGTGAATTTTGTGAAAAGAAAATATAGCAAAATCGTCTTTCGTCAGGGGACTCACGTTTCGAACCGCGACACTGGCAATCACGTCTATGTGATTGGCCATGTGAGTCAAATATCCGAAACCAGGCTCCTTGGAGAATTCCTCAAAGGTGGCCTTGGCGACGCTCAACGAAACGTTTCCACCCAAGGTCAACGCGCCACTGTCCTTGACGACGCGACGTAGGTCGGATACGTCATTTATGTCGACGTAAATTTCCGGTTTGACCAGACGATAAACGCCTGAAAGAGCGAGAGCGGAAAAGTCGAGAGAATCGAGAGAATTTTCGGGGAATGACGGGGAAATATCGTCTACTGGATTGTCCGGAAATATCGTAGCTGCAAATTCTCACCGTGAGCCGTATTACCCCCGTTCAGTACGTAAGTGGACGTTGGGTGTCTCTGGAAAACCGCGAATAAATTGTCGAGCGTGAGGACCTTGTGAAACTGCGCGTTCTCCAGCTGCATATGGACCCTCTCGGGTTTCGTAACGACGTTAATGTCGGAGCAGTCTCCCTTGCAGGGCTCTCCGGACTTTGGGCACGTCTTGAGCTTGTAGAGTTCCTAAAATTCGAGAAAAACGAGAATCCCTTCGTTATTGTCCGCTCTTTACGAATTTTCTTCCGAATTTTCTTCTCATCTTTCGGTGATAAAATGATAAAAGCATTCGTTACTTCAATGTCCTGAATTTTCTTGGCCAACGCGGGCTCCGCGTCGTTCGCGAAGCCCTTGAAAGCTTCGAGGATCGGTCGATAACCGGTGCAACGGCAAATATTACTCCCGAATGAGTTTTCAATCTCCTTCATCGATGGCGCTTTGCCCTTCGTCAAACTGTTCATTTCCGTTCCATCGCGAAAATCGGGTATCGACGAGGGGAAACGGCGCGACGAGGAACAACGTTGAAACCCGATGAAAACGAAGAATCGTGGAGAAAACAGAAAGAAAACATTATCGCGTACGAAATTACTTGATTAAAAATGATAATAATATGAATTATTATTATTACGGTGACAATTTTTTGTGTTTTTTTTTTGTTTTTCCGTAACACCGACCTGTACATGTTCATGACCATTCCGGGTGAGCAAAATCCACACTGCGAGCCGTTCATGTCGGCGAGGGCAGCTTGAATTTTGTGGTAGCCGATTTTTCGGTTTCCAATGCCCTCGACGGTTTTGATCTTCCATCTGAGCGACAGACAAAATTAACATTCCCAAAGTTTGTATATTTTGCGAGTTTTCCAATTGCTCCTCGATTCGTTCGTTTCGTGCCATTAAAAAAATTCGAACGTCGACCAGAGTGCGACTAAATTGCAGCGAGAATTGAAAATAAAAAGTTACTCATTTCCGGTTACAGGCCTTCTCATTTATTTTTTAAGCAATCGGCTCGTAACTTTGTAAAATAAAGGCCAAACTTTTTTTCCCTCTCGCGGACAAATTATCGTTTATCTTTCTGCTTTTTTCTTTGATTCTCCACCGCGGTATGACACATCGTCGTATCAAAGTTTTCGTGTGCTTTTGTCGGCTCACCCGTTGCAAATAAGTACCGGTACGAGGCACGAATTAACGGCCATTACTTCACCGTTAATCTCAGCACTGACGATACACGCGCCGCAGCCACCCTCCAAGCACATCGATTTCGTACCCTTGAGCCTCGCGTGGTCCCTTATAAAAACATTCAGCGATGTTTCCGGTCGTATGGTCTCCGAAACTGCGTGTTGAATAAAAAAAATATAAAGTTTTTTTTCAGTTTTTCCGTCGATTATGGCGGGGGAGGGTAAAAATCGAGGTATGATAAAAGATGACAAATTGCGTCGAAGAAAATTGTTGAAAATGAGACGTCGGTTGAAATTCAAATTGCAGTCTCTTGTTGCCGGTCGAAGCGAGGATTAAAACTGGTTTTCAAAAACGTATTCGAACGTGATTACACCGCGAAAGCATTTATTACCGGTGTAGCAACGTCCGAGAATAGGAAAAATAAAAACGTGTCATTTTCCGTCGGAGAGTGATTCTACGAGATCTTTGTGACGTTTTCTCTCCTCCTTTCCTGCCTCTCTCTCTCTCTCTCTGTCGTTCCTCGCCTACTTAGTCACTTGGCGCAACGTAGACTATTAAGGGGTGACGCCCACCGTAAATCACTCGAGACGAACGTTTTTTTGAAAATTTTTTTAGGATGGACAAAATCGTAACGAGATAGTATTATTGGAGAATGCGACTGAAAAATATATTTCGGTACCGATCAGAAAAAATGTTATCCATGAATAATTTTAAAAAAATTGCGCCATCAGGTTTTAATTCGGAAATAAAAAAATTCGTTCGACCCAATCGGAGTAATTTTGACTGTGACATTTTTTCAAAATTTCTGCTGTTTTTTTTTTCAAAATAAATAAAAATGAAATGAGGATGGAAATGGGGAAGGAAAACAACGAGACGAAAATAGAGTACTGCCGATGCTGAATAAAAAACGTGCCACAGCCAACAAGGCCATTTAGCACTCGTCTCGTTATCGAGGATGACGCTTTCGTGTTTCGACGCAGTATACGACAATTGTGAGAATGTCCTAGAGATACAATCCCGACGGAGTCTCAACGAAGCTACTCTGTCGATTTTAAAGGTCAAGCAACAACTTTTACCATTTTGCAGTCGGAATTTTCGTATCGAAGAATAACAACGCAATAACGCTTCGACATACCTGTATAAGGAGTCCCATTGATCCACAGCTGAACGGCTCCGTTCACGAGCTCTCTGAAACAATTCAAACGACATAAATATTATTGACATTAAATTTCCAAGTTCAGCATCAAAGATTCAGCGCCACTGGCGCACATTTTCAAGAAATATCGCATCAACGATAGCGACGATCGATAAGATTACAGGATTGATCGAAAAACGAAAAAAAAGACACAATTGTAACGTGTAATGAGCAAACTGTGCTGATGTTATGTCATACTCCATAATTGCCGAACCGCGGTAGGCCTCGGAAAAGGAAATAAAAAGTTGTGGGAAAAGATCGTAGCGCGCAAACGCCGAGGTGAATTTCCCAACGTTCTCCAGAGCGACTAGGTGAAATCTGAATCAAGTCGCGAGGAAGTTTCCCGTCGTTTCAGTGAGATAAACTTGTATCGGAAAAAGAGAAAAATCGCGAAGCGATAAAGCAGTACGCCGGGTTTGATAAAGAGTGAAAAATCGATCGTCGCTCACTCGACGGAAAATCAAACGGAACGAACGTTTCACGCATTTTTTAATGGAATTCGGTAATCAATGATTTTCATCTCGGAGCGTGCTGGACTCTGCGTCGTCTTTCGTGACACAAAGTCGTTTGTCTCTAACGACGCGGCTGTTACTGAGACCGCGATTTATCCTCAGCCTGTGCACACTTTATTCGCTCAACATACTCCGTCCACGTGCTTCGGCCGAGCTCGGGCGAAGAATCAAGCGATGACAATGTTATCTATGACGAACGCTTCTAATCTATCACTGCAGAGTTGGACGAAAGTGCAAAGGGGATCAATTTAGCGCTTTGCTGATATCGAGGACTGGTATCTTCGACGTTTCAAAAATATCGAACGACGAACCAGATTTCGGAAGCTCGGTCATCGTTTTTTCGATTAATACGAATGTCGCATTTTTGGAGTCTACTCCGCTTGCTCATTTAAGGTAGTTCTATCGTTAGATTCAAATCGAGAAATTGTTTTGCAGTTTTTCTCACATACAAAATGGTTCGCGGGCTTCGGTTAAATAAGAAAAGTTGTTGCAAATCGACTAAAGAACAGCATACTCCAAATTCACGGTTATCCCAGATGATATGTGCTTGCTCTATAATTACAAAAATTGTAAAAAAAAATTTCTTAAGATTTTTTTGGAAAACTCAAGAAATCTTCTTTGATGTTGCATAAAAATGTATGCAAAGTTTTAGAAGGCTTCACCACGTAGAAGCCGAGATATTCATTGATGAAAATGCAACTTTTAACACGCGCTCTTACGAGAGACTACCGAAAATTGTGATTTTTACCAATAAATATCTCAACTTCCACGTGGTAAAACCTTCCAAAATTTATTACACACGTATATATGACATCAAAGAATACGTATTCAAATTTTCAACAAAATCTTAAGAAAACGATAAAACGATAGAACTACCTTAAGGTAGTTCTATCGTTAGATTTAAATCGAGAAATTGTTTTGCAGTTTTTCTCACACACAAAATGGTTCGCGGGCTTCGGTTAAATAAGAAAAGTTGTTGCAAATCGACTAAAGAACAGCATACTCCAAATTCACGGTCATCCCAGGTGATATGTGCTTGCTCTATAATTACAAAAATTGCGAGAAAAATTTTCTTAAGATTTTTTTGGAAAACTCGAGAAATCTTCTTTGATGTTGCATAAAAATGTATGCAAAGTTTTAGAAGGCTTCACCACGTAGAAGCCAAGATATTCATTGATGAAAATGCAACTTTGAACACGCGCTCTTACGAGAGACTACCGAAAATTGTGATTTTTACCAATAAATATCTCAACTTCCACGTGGTAAAACCTTCCAAAATTGATTACACACGTATATATGACATCAAAGAATACGTATTCAAATTTTCAACAAAATCTTAAGAAAACGATAAAACGATAGAACTACCTTAATTGCATTTTCCCTTCTTTCAAAATGAAATGTCAAAAAACCATCGCATCAAAGAATTCTCCGCAGAATTTTCGCGAGATCCAAAAAAATATCACGAAGATCGAAACGCGCGGGGTTTTCTCAAATTCGTCGTTCGAAATCGAGGAAAATCGATGAAATTTCGCGAGAATGTTGTCCCAGATTTTTTAAATTCTGTATGTACGATCGGATCGTCGACTTACTCTCCCCAATTTTTGCCCTGTCCCATATTTCCGGTTGACGATGATTTTCCCGCTGGGGAAATGACGAAAATCGCGTAATTTTGTTTCGCCAACGAGACGAAAAAACGCGACGAGAGAAGAAACGTGCTCGCGCGAGCTTCCCGACGGTGAACTCGGACGACCAGCGATTTACGATTCTTTTTATTCCTCGACGATACTCGGTGATCCTTTTTATAAACTCTCGGCAACCCGGTTTTTCTCTCCCCACCGTACAAACGCGGCGAATTGCGATCTCGGAATGGTAAATATTCCTTCCTCCGACTACAATCTCGTTTCGTATCGTTCCCTCTATATTCGATGGAATTTAATCACGAGAGAGAGAGAGAGAGAGAAAACAAAGTAGAAATCCGAGGCTCGTAAGAATATAATTGCCGCGTATTTAATGATGGACGATTTCAAAGCGAGAGAGATGACTTGACGATTTAACGAGCTTATTACGACGATCAACCGCTGCTTGTGTCGTTCCTCATAATTTAATACATGGGATAGATAATTGATGAGACGAGAAAAACAGAGAGGGAGAGATGTGATTTTTCGGTTCGAGATGTTTCCCCGTTTTTTTTTCTTCATTCTCAATTCTCCCGCATCGTTCTCGATGAACGACCAAAAGAACAAGCGAAGGATGAGAAACCCTCCAGTCATTATTATTTTTTCGTTGAACGAAGAATTTGATAAAAATTTGATAAAAAGCGCGAAGAACGACGCGACGCCGAGGACGATGGCAATTTCGAAAATTTGTCAACGACTTTTTTGCGCAAATACGAATTTGGAAAAAGTTTAGACCGTTGCTATCGAAAATGTGCCACGGTGTCAAGCTCGAAATTTTAAACGTCAAAATCTTTCGGGCAGAGCCAAAAACGAGTTTTTTGATCTTTAAAAACGTCGCTCACGCCCGTTCGCGCTTCGGAGATTCGCTTCTTTCCCGCAAAAGTGAATAAAATTTTTGCAATCCATCGGACGATTAACAGGAAAAATTGAATTATCGATTGATTTTTTTTTTTCCTCCCCCGGGATGAGTGAAAACACAATGTCGCCAAAGATATAATTCAACAAGATTTATTATTACGTTCGACGATACAATGAGATCTCATTGTAAAGAGCGTTCGATAATTTTTCTCTCTCTCCCACTTTTTGTTTTTCCTTCGCGAACAACATCGCCGTTGAGTCTCGAGAGGATTTTCTCGAGCCGCCTTAACGATAATCTTACGCAACATACTACAGAAGAGGAGAAGAAATTTCGTTTCTTCCCGCGGTCGTTGATTATGCGCTTTTAATTGTCACGAATAACCGTTCGTTATTCGATAACTCTATAAAACGAGGAAAAAAAGAAAGCAAAGAAATACACCATAATCGGCGAGTTTCACGAAGGTTCGCGATAGTAAAAGAAAAAAAAAAAAATCGGAAAAAAAAGACGTACGTCGGCCGTTAAGTGGTAAAGCTCGAGATGCCATTTTTTTTCCTCCATTTTTCCTTTGTTTTCGAAATCAATGACACAATGGTTATCGCGTAAAAATTTCAGACTCTATCGCAATTTCGCGACGCGAGAGATCGTCGCTTCGCCGAGCGGAACGATCTCCTTTTGTTTTCCCAACGACTCGTTCGTTTCTCGTGCCCCCCCCCCCCCCCCCCTTAAAGTACGTTTCGCCAAGCTATCAACGCACTGATATTCGCGAATCAGTTCTCCATCGAGATCCGCTCGATTCTTTCTTATGCTTTTAATATTAGGAATGTAAAAAATGAATCAGTACGAAATGAACGTACGGTAATTTCGTACGTATGAAAAAAAAAAAAAAAAACAACGATAATGATAATATCAATGATTACGACAATCATAGAAGCGCGCTTCGAGCAAAAACAGCGCGACGCTAACGAGAGTTCGTTCAATAATATCGTTCGGACGGCGTCGTCGCCTGGACTCGAGCTTCCCCGTCCGATTAAAACGAAATCTCAGCTTTGCGCGTGCTTTTTTTTTCTCATTTTTTATCTTCCTATGATAATAATGATAATATATTAAATATTCGTAGAAAACGCTATAATGGCACGTGTTTGAGCGATTTTGCTTTTTTCCTTTTTCTCCTCTTTTTTTTTCGTTGTTTTCTTTTTCTTCCTTTTTCTTTTTTTTAATATTACTTTGTACGAAAGGATATCGCAGGACTTTAATCGGATATTCCGAGGGTTTCCATGTTCGTCGTCACCGCGTCCTCGTCCATCTTGGATTTGATCGGCGAATACGAGGTCGTATCGGGACTCTCGGTTTCCGAATGATTGTTGTTGTCCAGAGTCTTCTGCTCCAGCTTGTCTTTATTCGGGCTTTTCTTCTCCTCGTCGCTCAGGTGTGGCAACTTTTTTTCAGGATCGAAATGGCAGTCGAGCACCGCGATCAAATCGTCGATGTCCTTCTTCTCGGCTCTCACTTTCTCCTTGATCAAATTCTCCAGCGCCTCCTCCTTGCCGCTCGCCCACGCCTCCTGCAATTCGTCGTCGAACGCATGATTTCGGAGTTTTTACCGTCAAAATCCAACGTTTTCGCTTTCAGCGTCAATATTCCGCGTTTCGCCGAACGTTTTTCGTCGCGAAATTTCAATGTGAAAAATGACTCTAGCTTTCTTTTTCTCCGATATTTCGTTTACGGAAAAAAACGAGATTTTTAATTGCGTGGAATTGCAAATGCAAATGGTCTTTTGGGAATTTTCGCCAGATAGTTTATCGACGAAAAATGACGATAAAAAAAAATATAACAATAATACAAGTATTTAAAAAATAATCCGATGGTAATTGTTCGTTAAACTTTAGCTTTTTTTCTCTCCGATATTTCGTTTACGGAAAAAAACGAGATTTTTAATCGCGTGGAATTGCAAATGCAAATGGTCTTTTGGGAATTTTCGCCAGATAGTTTATCGACGAAAAATGACGATAAAAAAAAATATAACAATAATACAAGTATTTAAAAAATAATCCGATGGTAATTGTTCGTTAAACTTTAGCTTTTTTTCTCTCCGATATTTCGTTTACGGAAAATAACGAGATTTTTAATTGCGTGGAATTGCAAATGCAAATGGTCTTTTGGGAATTTTCGCCAGATAGTTTATCGACGAAAAATGACGATAAAAAAAAATATAACAATAATACAAGTATTTAAAAAATAATCCGATGGTAATTGTTCGTTAAACTTTAGCTTTTTTCTCTCCGATATTTCGTTTACGGAAAATAACGAGATTTTTAATCGCGTGGAATTGCAAATGCAAATGGTCTTTTGGAAATTTTCGCCAGATAGTTTATCGACGTGATCTCGATCAATCGGTGGTCGAACGTTTAATTTTGTTGCTCATTTTTCCGTTGCGCGATTTCAACGAATGAATACACCCTGATCGGCAGCTTGTTTATCTTTTTACTCTCACGCAACTGACCTGCAACTGAACGTAATCTATTGCAGATTCCGCGAGCAATCTACGAAGTGGACTCGCCTGCTGTCTTTCGCGACGTACCATACTGTTGATGAGAGGTCTGAAAATTGGTTTTAGACTGTTTTGCCTCGCCAGGACGAGCTTCAGCTCTGCGGTAAGAAAATTGAATTAGTAAACTCTGCATTGTTTTTTTGTTTTTCAATCAACGAGTCTGATAAATGTGGAAAATCCAAAGTGCGCGAACGAAATTGGACAGTTTCAAAGTTATCGATCGTAACATCGCAAAGTACAAGGCTCGAAAATTGATGGAAAAATTCAGCGAGCCAGGATTTTTCCCCTTTTGTGGTAGTTTGAGGCTGAAATGAGTTTATCCAAAAAATCAATGCACAAATTCGGCAGGCCTACCCGCGCATTCTCGTTCTTCGGCCTCAACAGGTTGTGCGAATTCTCTGATGAGCTCGACGGCCGCTTTCGTCGTTTTTTCCTCGCTGTCACCGCTACCAATTTCCTCCTCGACCTTGCAGTTTTCTTCGCTGACACCCAAATGCTGAACAATTTGCAGAGCCAAGCGCGCTCGCTTCGACGCGTCGCTCAATTCTTCCTCCTGCGGAAGTGGAGAGCAAGCGAGAGAGAGAGAGGGAGAGAGAGAGAGAGAGAGAGAAAAATATGAAAATGTCATCATCCCAGCATCCGTTCTTTAAGGGGGCGGAAACCCCTCCGAATGATAGAAAAATAAGCGGTTTTTGAATGATTTTCGAAATTTCAAAGTTTTTCGTGTTTTCGGAACGCCATACGTATATCGCTAGCCAACATTTTTTTTCGTAAAAAACGCTCATTTTTCGTCATCATCGTTATCGTTATCATTGTCCCTTCGCGTTCGCACCTTATCGAGAAAAACTCTCGACAGTGTTCTCATTGAAAATGCCTTAAGGGTGCTCGCGCACTTTGCCTTGGCAATGTCGAAACCATTCGCGAAGCCCTTGACCGTCCGCTTGAATTTTTCGAGCAAATTGTACTTTGTCAGCGCCTCGATGAGAATCGGCGCGTTCACTCGGCGGGGCTCGTGATGGACGAGAATCACGCCGTCGGTCGCGTTGCCCCTGACGTTTTCCAACCATTGTACGAAATCCGTGAGCGCCGAAACTTCGCTCTTTGTCTTCAAAACCTTCATTTTGAAAAATCATTTCGATTTTCATTTCAAAAAATAAAAATTACATCCCAAATACATTTTCCGCGTGAAAAATATTGTACCGAAGCCGCCCCCGCGCTTTTTCGATCTTTGCCATTTTTCCAATTTCGTCGAATCCGAGTGGAATCGGCCGAATTTATGAAAATATTTTTCAGGGCGTAAAAAAAAGTGGAAATATATCGTTATTGCTCTCGCCCCTTGTGGGATTTTTTTTTTTTTTTTTTTTCCGGTAAATTAAATATACTCTTCGGGATGAGAATCGTCCTCGTTAAGATGTAGTCAATACCTTGTTGGTAAAGCAGTTCTTTAAGACCCTGTAACGTCCCATTGTGACGACTTTCAGATGGTGCCTCTTTATGGCCGTAGGTGTGAGGTCTTTGAACGGCATTACGTACTGAGAGAACTCAAAGCCCCGAGTGTGAGCTGCTATCTGGCAAATTTCATCAATCAGCTGTTTGCCAGTGGCGTCCATGTCCCACCCGACCAAACGATAATTTCCAGGTGGCACTCCAAGGCCGTTTGAGGAGACTTTCCTCGTCGGAATGACATCCCCGTTGACGTGCACGGTCGACGACACCATCATTGGACAAATTGGCGATACTGTCGATCGAAAAAAAAGCAAAAAAACAAAAACATTCCAACGATATTTTTCAATTTTCCCGATGTTTTTCCATTTTTTTTTTCAAAGGTCCATACGATTCAACTTTGGGTACAAAAAATTACAAAAATCACAAAAGACGGTAGGAACGTAAAGTCACGAGTTTGGGGGGGGGGGGGGGGCGAATATCAAATTTTTCGTTTCTTCTCCCCGATTCTCGGAGATTCGTAATTTTTGATCGTCGATCGAACGGAGAAAATGACGACAAATGAAAAAACAAACCAGTTTCAGCCATCGAGGCTGAAAAATGAAATTTTTGCAAAAATTCCAATTGCCATCGGGGGTAGCAGATATTTTTCAATATTCTCAAAGTGATGTTTCAACGTTACGGTCGAGGGACGCGAGCGATATTTATGTTCGTCAAATTTCTCACAAAACGGTACAACGAAGCGAAACAAGACGAAAAAAAAGTGTTCACCGAACGCGCGATAAACGTTTGTTTACCTTCGGAGTGAGAGAAGCAGGAGCGGGAGAGAGGAGGGGGAGGGGAGAGGCACGAGGAGAAGGAGAAAGATTCGCCCGATTGTCCCAATTTATGAAAACAAAGAGGTTCGGCCTTCGCGCATCGCGGTGGCTCTGTAGAAACGTTATTTACATTGCGTTCAAGGTTCGTCTGACGTTGTACTTCCGTAATGAAAATAAAATCGTGAAAATCGCGTGAGAAGGCGGCCCAGAGACGCCTCGCATCGTACGAGCCGCGGAGAGAGAAACAAGAGACAAATCGTAAAGCCGAATCGACCTCCTTGCGCGTCTCGAGGCGAAAAACAAAAAGCAAAACAACGCGACGAAGGAAAAGATCAAAGTTTCAAAAGGCGGTTTCGCCTTCCCAGCACGCTCTGTCTTACGAATCTTTTTTTTCCCCACTCGCGTTCGCGAATTTCTAACGTTTTTTTTTCGATTCTTCTTCTTCTTCCTCCTTCAAAAAGATACCGCAGCGTCTGGCCGTGTCTCGTGAAACTTTAATTCCATGTAGCACGGAATGATACACCGGCAAAAGTCTCAAAGAGAGAGAGAGAGAGAGAGAGAAAAAGCAGAGATAACTTTGACACTGTTTGGTATAGATTAGAGAACGCGGAAGAACCAGCGCGTTCGTTGACTCGTTTTTCCGTTTTTTTTCTTCGCTTTTTCGGCCCTTTTTCGCCGCCTCATAACGGTCACGTGGACGCGCACACGCATTCGCGATGTTTGCTTTTTTTTTGTCTTTGAACGAAAGTTTCACTACTCAATTTGCAATTTCTTTTCCGACGTGGAGAAACGAGATAGAAACGCGATTTTGATACGATAAAACTCGGCGCGTTGCCTCGTGCTGTTAAATATCGTACGCGATTTGTGCTCGATCGGGCTGAGATATGTGGCTCTACGAATCGCGAGAAAGAACGAAGAAAAGAGCGAGTGTCAAGGTGCTAATTATACGGATAATCCTGCACGTGGCTTTCTTAAATTCTCTATTAACAATCTGCTTCTGTTTTTCTTTCCCCTTTTTACGTGTTCATTCGTCTTCAACTTGATTCGACGATTATTGTCGGGAAATACTTACGAAAAGCGTGGTGGATTTCTCGCGGTGCTAAATGCGTTGCCTCTCGTCACGTACGAGCGATAAATTTCCTTCGACGATAATTGAGACGAAAATGAACGCGTGACGTTCTACGATGCTTTCGCGCCAACTTCTGCGTTGCTTCTACGCGCGAGTACTGTCGCCCCCCGCCATAGCGCAAGTGGGAGAGGTAGGAGTTATGGCCGGAGGATTAAAATTCGCCCAATTGCGAACTCTCGTTTTCACCTTTTGTGTAATTATTTGTACCTATACTGTGATATTAATTTACAAAAAGTCGTTCCTTCTCTCTCTCTCGATTTTTCTGGCTGCATATGTCGCGCCCTCTCTGTTCTCTTTGCCGCGCGTCGCGCAGGCAGACTCGGCCGTACGAGCTTCGCCGCGTCGCCGACAGGTGGCGCCACTGTGGCGCTTGGCGCATCTCGCCATATCTTTCGCCTCATTGAGAGTCACAACGCGTTGGGCCCGTCAATTTTTCACGCTGCACTTACTTTTTATTATCGTACGCACGATTCATTCGTACGACCGGATTCAACTTCTTTTTTCAACGAGTATAAAGCATACAGATCATACAGACTCGTCAAAAATCTATCCCCGACAGTTCGTTGCAACGAAAATATCGTCTTTTTTAATTCCTGTCTTTGGCGTCTTTGCGTGAAAAAAAAATCCTTACCTCTCGTTTTTGTCGGACAATCCGAGCTCGCTATCGTCGATGCTTCTGGATCGCTAATTACTCTTCACAATCTTGCTGCAAACCCTGTTTCAGAGGAGAGGAAAAACCGTGCAATATGGGAAACGTATTTGTCGATTTGTCTGAAACAAATGATGGACGGAGCGCGGAGCTGAACGGGGAGGGAATAATAGTGACATTCAATTGTCTTTGTTTTTGTCAATCGATCAAAGCGTGACAACATTCGGTGCTTCAACATCGACTCAGGGGGGGGGGGGACCGTCGTCGTGGAAAAATGAAAAAAAAAAAGAAAAAAAAATCGTTTCTTTTGCATTTTGTTCTTCTACCTCTCCTACGGTCGATAGTTTGCTCCGCGGTTTTTGTTTTTATCCTCGATGTTACAACGAGATGTATACATGTGCGAACGAGCAAACTTTGTGTCGTACACGTGTATTTATACACGGATCGTACACGGGCGTATACAAATATCAGCGAGAAACATTTATCAGAGATTATAACAGGGGGCGAAGGCGGAAATCTCGTTAATGGAAAATCGTTGAGCAAATCGAGTTTATTTCGTTTTGCGTGCGGAACCCGCTCGTCGCGACATGCGCGTAAATTTTACGTACTACACGTACACGACCAGCGGCGACACACGCTTGTTTATAACACACATGTACTAAACATCTATACATACATACATATTCACATATGTAATCGTGTATATAGTACGTATACATATATATATCTGCGAAAACTCACAGTATCAAATAATGTTTGCGCATGGCGCTGCCAGTGAGATTTCTGGGCTGAATATAACGTGTATCTCTACAATATACATAAACACATAAATATACACATAAATCCAAGTGTGTACGCGCACTTGTGGAGATATGACAAGGCAAAGGGAACAATAATTTCGGCGTAGAAAGCCCCGCGAGCGTTTGACGACCTCGTTCCGACTCGTGTGCTCGAATATCGTGTCCAAGCTCGAGAGCGTATACAAGAGAGATGCAGGTTATTGCATCCTCGCCCGCCCATTGTCTCTCTCTATCCCGTTTCCTGCTCCCTTCATCTCGCTGCTGCACTCTCGACATCGAAACTCGACAGGCGCGAAAATACGAACGTTTCCGCCGTACAAAACGATTTCCCTCGATCGCGTTCGTGTCTACTCCATTGTGAATGAAAAATTTCATCGACGAGAAAAAGGATCGCGGCCAAAGTCGGCGACGCTCGCGCCCAACGGAATTATGTCGAACTAAACCGTGAATTCGCGCGTTACCGTCGCGAGGTAGGAAAATTTAGATGCCCTGCGTGTTTCGTTTGCGCGTACAGCCAAATGGTACACACACGGAGTGCCTCGATTTTGTCGGGCTGACCGTGAGAATTTATGACCACAATTACCCAGCGATCCGTACGACCACAAAAATCCGGGTTAACTGTACGAACGCGGATTAGTGGTCACTCGTTTGCATCATTAATTTTCGGTCGCTCGGTGCTGCGCAGAGGGAAAATTATGGGGAAAAAGCGAGGGAAACGCAAGAGAGGGAGAGACGGATGGAGTCTTTTGCATTTTTCTTCTTGAACACCCGCGTTCCGTGTGTGTCGAGTGTACTATATAACCCGCCGCTGCTGAATACGAGCCCGACCAGCTCGAACGAACGCCGCGAAGGAAAACATATAGGACTCGTTACAATAACGCCAGTGTCCCATCAATCCCCCTTTAACGAGCGTATTATGCACTCTTGACAATCTCGCAATCACAAAGGTTTCACGCGCAGCATCCCTGGACCGATGGGAATAATTCTACAGAATTAACCGATCGTCTATTATTTTTTATTGAAAAATACGTCTTTTCTCGAGTTCTCGAACGTTCTTTGAATCTTTGATTGTCGAATTTGAATTTTCGATCGAACAAACCGGAAGTTATTTTCGATGCGTGCGGTCCACGGTGTGTTTCGTTCCGTGCTTGTCGGTGATCGCGTGAAACGCGCGATTATTAACGAAATTCAAATGGCGATCGTTAATTCGGGTGCTTAACGGATGTGCTCTCATTCGTCTCGTGTAATGCTCCGGTTATCGATGTATATGCATATGCTAGTATGTACATACACCCAGAAAAAAATCTATTATCTTCAAATAAAACCTATTTAATTTGAATAGATTTTTTGCTTGGCTCCTGGCAGAATAGACTTTTATTCAAATTCAACATATAAATTTATTTGATTCAACTAGTGTTATTAGTGTTATTTAAAAAGTATTGGAATGAGCCTGGAGGTAGTATTGGAAGTAGTTGTATAGGATGTGATGACCCGAACGGTCTTGCAGTGGTGGAGACGGTCCAGTGACGATGAGTGAACGGAATGGTGACCGCGCCGCTGGATGGTCTCGAACCCGGGTCCTAACCACTGCGCTACGGCTACTTATGATTTTTTTTACTCGAATCGTCTATACCTCAGTAATGCTGGACCGTCACAAGGAATTGTAGCCACCATCGTAACTATACCACCGCCACAGCCTTTCGGTTATTAATAACGATGCTTGATATCAGCATTCATGCACTATACGAAAAATATTTCTTATAGTATCATTTATATTCGTGTAATTTAGTGATCAAGTATATCTCAATGTTAAATAAATATATATGTTAGAAGCGAATACATAGGCGAATCAAATCAAATAAAAATTTATTTGATCCAACAAAAAATCTATTTAATTGTAATAAATGAAGATTGAATAGACGAATCTATTCAATCATAATAGATCTTTTCTCTGGGTGCATAGCCTTTCGGTTATTAATAACGATGCTTGATATCAGCATTCATGCACTATACGAAAAATATTTCTTATAGTATCATTTATATTCGTGTAATTTAGTGATCAAGTATATCTCAATGTTAAATAAATATATATGTTAGAAGCGAATACATAGGCGAATCAAATCAAATAAAAATTTATTTGATCCAACAAAAAATCTATTTAATTGTAATAAATGAAGATTGAATAGACGAATCTATTCAATCATAATAGATCTTTTCTCTGGGTGCATAGCCTTTCGGTTATTAATAACGATGCTTGATATCAGTATTCATGCACTATACGAAAAATATTTCTTATAGTATTATTTATATTCGTGTAATTTAGTGATCAAGTATATCTCAATGTTAAATAAATATATATGTTAGAAGCGAATACATAGGCGAATCAAATCAAATAAAAATTTATTTGATCCAACAAAAAATCTATTTAATTGTAATAAATGAAGATTGAATAGACGAATCTATTCAATCATAATAGATCTTTTCTCTGGGTGCATAGCCTTTCGGTTATTAATAACGATGCTTGATATCAGCATTCATGCACTATACGAAAAATATTTCTTATAGTATCATTTATATTCGTGTAATTTAGTGATCAAGTATATCTCAATGTTAAATAAATATATATGTTAGAAGCGAATACATAGGCGAATCAAATCAAATAAAAATTTATTTGATCCAACAAAAAATCTATTTAATTGTAATAAATGAAGATTGAATAGACGAATCTATTCAATCATAATAGATCTTTTCTCTGGGTGCATAGCCTTTCGGTTATTAATAACGATGCTTGATATCAGCATTCATGCACTATACGAAAAATATTTCTTATAGTATCATTTATATTCGTGTAATTTAGTGATCAAGTATATCTCAATGTTAAATAAATATATATGTTAGAAGCGAATACATAGGCGAATCAAATCAAATAAAAATTTATTTGATCCAACAAAAAATCTATTTAATTGTAATAAATGAAGATTGAATAGACGAATCTATTCAATCATAATAGATCTTTTCTCTGGGTGCATAGCCTTTCGGTTATTAATAACGATGCTTGATATCAGTATTCATGCACTATACGAAAAATATTTCTTATAGTATTATTTATATTCGTGTAATTTAGTGATCAAGTATATCTCAATGTTAAATAAATATATATGTTAGAAGCGAATACATAGGCGAATCAAATCAAATAAAAATTTATTTGATCCAACAAAAAATCTATTTAATTGTAATAAATGAAGATTGAATAGACGAATCTATTCAATCATAATAGATCTTTTCTCTGGGTGCATAGCCTTTCGGTTATTAATAACGATGCTTGATATCAGCATTCATGCACTATACGAAAAATATTTCTTATAGTATCATTTATATTCGTGTAATTTAGTGATCAAGTATATCTCAATGTTAAATAAATATATATGTTAGAAGCGAATACATAGGCGAATCAAATCAAATAAAAATTTATTTGATCCAACAAAAAATCTATTTAATTGTAATAAATGAAGATTGAATAGACGAATCTATTCAATCATAATAGATCTTTTCTCTGGGTGCATAGCCTTTCGGTTATTAATAACGATGCTTGATATCAGCATTCATGCACTATACGAAAAATATTTCTTATAGTATCATTTATATTCGTGTAATTTAGTGATCAAGTATATCTCAATGTTAAATAAATATATATGTTAGAAGCGAATACATAGGCGAATCAAATCAAATAAAAATTTATTTGATCCAACAAAAAATCTATTTAATTGTAATAAATGAAGATTGAATAGACGAATCTATTCAATCATAATAGATCTTTTCTCTGGGTGCATAGCCTTTCGGTTATTAATAACGATGCTTGATATCAGTATTCATGCACTATACGAAAAATATTTCTTATAGTATTATTTATATTCGTGTAATTTAGTGATCAAGTATATCTCAATGTTAAATAAATATATATGTTAGAAGCGAATACATAGGCGAATCAAATCAAATAAAAATTTATTTGATCCAACAAAAAATCTATTTAATTGTAATAAATGAAGATTGAATAGACGAATCTATTCAATCATAATAGATCTTTTCTCTGGGTGCATAGCCTTTCGGTTATTAATAACGATGCTTGATATCAGCATTCATGCACTATACGAAAAATATTTCTTATAGTATCATTTATATTCGTGTAATTTAGTGATCAAGTATATCTCAATGTTAAATAAATATATATGTTAGAAGCGAATACATAGGCGAATCAAATCAAATAAAAATTTATTTGATCCAACAAAAAATCTATTTAATTGTAATAAATGAAGATTGAATAGACGAATCTATTCAATCATAATAGATCTTTTCTCTGGGTGCATAGCCTTTCGGTTATTAATAACGATGCTTGATATCAGTATTCATGCACTATACGAAAAATATTTCTTATAGTATTATTTATATTCGTGTAATTTAGTGATCAAGTATATCTCAATGTTAAATAAATATATATGTTAGAAGCGAATACATAGGCGAATCAAATCAAATAAAAATTTATTTGATCCAACAAAAAATCTATTTAATTGTAATAAATGAAGATTGAATAGACGAATCTATTCAATCATAATAGATCTTTTCTCTGGGTGCATAGCCTTTCGGTTATTAATAACGATGCTTGATATCAGCATTCATGCACTATACGAAAAATATTTCTTATAGTATCATTTATATTCGTGTAATTTAGTGATCAAGTATATCTCAATGTTAAATAAATATATATGTTAGAAGCGAATACATAGGCGAATCAAATCAAATAAAAATTTATTTGATCCAACAAAAAATCTATTTAATTGTAATAAATGAAGATTGAATAGACGAATCTATTCAATCATAATAGATCTTTTCTCTGGGTGCATCATAGCCTTTCGGTTATTAATAACGATGCTTGATATCAGCATTCATGCACTATACGAAAAATATTTCTTATAGTATCATTTATATTCGTGTAATTTAGTGATCAAGTATATCTCAATGTTAAATAAATATATATGTTAGAAGCGAATACATAGGCAAATCAAATCAAATAAAAATTTATTTGATCCAACAAAAAATTTATTTAATTGTAATAAATGAAGATTGAATAGACGAATCTATTCAATCATAATAGATCTTTTCTCTGGGTGCGGTTATCGATGTATATGCATATGCTAGTATGTACATATTGCGTGTATCATGTATACATAAACCTTTACGAAGGCCAGACTCCAGGGGGTCGTGGTACAGGCTCCAACTTCCGGTGTAGTTCCTTCCTTCTCCAGCGATCGTCACACGGGAAATGTGACGCTCTTTCTCCTTAGATTTCGCCTCATCTTCCTTGGTCCAGTGTCCTCTCGCAGCCCCGGCGGTGCTTTACACCTCACGGGGAAACACTGCGGCGTTGAATCGTTTGTCTTACTTAAGAGTTGTCGGAGGGGGGATGCGGACGACGACGACGACGTTTTCTCGACGGGAATCCTCCTCTCTTCCTCTCACGGTCATATCGCGCCCCGGAGGACCGAAATTTCCCTCTTCCCCTCCTCTTTCCTACTTTTTCCTCCCCGCGTGTCTCTCCTCACGCGGGACAATCAATATTCATTATCGTCAAAGCCCCGCCAAGCGTGTATCGACGACCATGTACATGCACTTCCGCTCACGGCGGAAGGACTTTTGCACGTGTTTTTCCGATGAGAAAAATGCCCAGAGGCTCGAGTCCACGCAGGGACCTTAATTCTATCGATTATCCTCGATATTCTTTCCTCCGTTCGCTCCCTCTCTCGCTGCAATATTTTTCAAAAAAAGTTCGAAATCGACGAGAAACGAAACGAAGCAAGGGCTCTCGTTACCGTAAATGGGGGGGAAAAAAAGAAATTCTCGCAAAAAAATGAACCTCGAGTTCTTCGGGATGGAATTTTGATTTGATTTTTGCGCCATTTTTTTTTTTTTTTTGGTTAATACGATCATCGATTTTCGATGATTCACGGCGAACGTTTCAATTTCCATTTTTCGTACGAGTGAAATCTTACCAATTTGCTCGTGCCGCCGCTGGTCTTCCGGGATTCGGAAATGAATAATCGCGCCGGCTGTGGACCAGGGATGCTGCTGTACAACGCAATGTGTATATAAGTAATCAACCCGGATAGCTATAATGCAAGTAAATAGCAGGAACGCGGTTTGATTTATCGTTGAAATCTTCGCCTCCCGCCGCGGGCCGTACGCGAATCGTTTTACCATTGATTTATCTTTCGCGCCGTTAATGGGGTTAATGGCGATTTGATGCGAGCCATAAAGGAGGCGGTGATGTGCCCATTGGTCGCTCAAATTCATCGACACGCCGCGCAAACGCCGCGAGAGCACACCGAAAATACAAAATATTCCCACCATCCAACATTTCAATCATCCCCATTTCCGTCAAAACTTAGTTATTTTACCGAATTTTTCCAAAATTATCATCGCGAGATACGCGAATCACCTCGTTAACGACGAAACGGGGTATACTCGCGATTAAGGTAGTTCTATCGTTAGATTCAAATCGAGAAATTGTTTTGCAGTTTTTCTCACATACAAAATGGTTCGCGGGCTTCGGTTAAATAAGAAAAGTTGTTGCAAATCGACTAAAGAACAGCATACTCCAAATTCACGGTTATCCCAGATGATATGTGCTTGCTCTATAATTACAAAAATTGTAAAAAAAAATTTCTTAAGATTTTTTTGGAAAACTCAAGAAATCTTCTTTGATGTTGCATAAAAATGTATGCAAAGTTTTAGAAGGCTTCACCACGTAGAAGCCGAGATATTCATTGATGAAAATGCAACTTTTAACACGCGCTCTTACGAGAGACTACCGAAAATTGTGATTTTTACCAATAAATATCTCAACTTCCACGTGGTAAAACCTTCCAAAATTTATTACACACGTATATATGACATCAAAGAATACGTATTCAAATTTTCAACAAAATCTTAAGAAAACGATAAAACGATAGAACTACCTTAATCGAAAACGAGAGGCCATTTTTTGCACCGCCGCAGCGTCATTTTTCGCAGTTTTCCCTTTCCCTCGTTCGTCGAATAAATGAAAATTCGAGCATCGATTTGATTCTCCGTTTGCGTCGTGAGGGAGAAGAGACATTGACTCCCTTTGCCGAAATCGAAGTGGGTCGATTAAGGCATACGCGTTTGAAGGGTTCGGAAAGGAAAAGGAGCATGACGGACGGTATAACAAAGGATGACACTCGGAAAAGGGGCGCTCTTCGTTCGATGCGAATATGCGCTTGGATTACCGCGTTATCGCGTTTCCATTTGGTCGGAAATAGTTTGGGATCGAGCAATTTTCTCGTTGCTTCCGATTATTTTGATCGCTCAATGCGGCTACGTGATCGCAATCCCGTTGTATGCATTGCCGGTGGGATTGCTGAGCTTTTCTCCCAATTGGTAATTGAGAAATGTACACGTTCGAAACAAGCACGCACACACACGTGTACCTTGGTTGCATTTATTTATGCACACGTACGCGGGGTGTTTGTATTTTCGTCTCGTTGAATTTATACAATCATAGGTACACTCCATATCTGTACGTATATATATGAATACACGGTGATAATCAACGGTTGCCAATTAGACCTCATCGAGAGCTTTCCTACGTGTTCGTTTCGAATCTGCGCGATTTTTATATCCTTCTCGATTTCGCCGATTTTTCTTCCCTCTTTTTTGTATCATTATTTTTTATTTATTTCATTTTATTTATTTTATATTTGCAAATCGATGGATAGTTGCAATGTTTGCACGTTTATGGAAGGTTGACGAATGCCTTTTTGTTAGTCAAAGTCGAAACGCCGTTATTTGCCGGAAAAGTGACTCCAAAATCAGGGTTTTTATTGAAAATTCAGATTCAGACAAAATTGAGCGAAAAATCGCAGGCTCTTCCTTCAGTTCTCGAGTTTGCCGTCTTTGCTCGTCCTCTCCTCGCTGTCCCTCGCGATGGCGGAGTCGTTCCGCGGCGTCGACGTCGTTTCGTTATTCGCGATTGTTCCGGTCGCCATCGGCGGATCCTTCCTCGTCGAATTACTCGCTGGAGAAGTCGCGTTCGTCGATGCAACGGGAGGGAACGTGTTTTCTGAAATTGAAAATGAAAAAATAAAAAAAAATCCTCAAATAAATCGGCCAAGCTCGAAATTGAAAAAAAAAGTATTCAACGAAGCGCTTTTCCGGTTTCGTTGCGATACTCGTAATTTCAAAGTAACGGAATTTCGAAAATCGTCTCGATGTTGTACGAACCGTTCGTGTCATTCTCATCCGAATCATCGTCGTCGTCGTCGTCGAACAAGTCATCCATGGATGGTGGTAATATACCGAAAATGTCCTCAAATGACTCTGACTCGTTGGCGGATAAATTTTCTTCTAAAATTACGACGCTTTTTTTGAAATTTACAATTCAAAAAAAAACTTGCTCGCAATCGAATAAAATCGAAAAAAAAGTATTCAACGAAGCGCTTTTCCGGTTTCGTTGCCATACTCGTAATTTCAAAGTAACGAAATTTCGAAAATCGTCTCGATGTTGTACGAACCGTTCGTGTCATTCTCATCCGAATCATCGTCGTCGTCGTCGTCGAACAAGTCATCCATGGATGGTGGTAATATACCGAAAATGTCCTCACTCGACTCTGGCTCGTTGGCGGATAAATTTTCTCCTAAAATTACGACGCTTTTTTTGAAATTTACAATTAAAAAAAAAACTTGCTCGCAATCGAATAAAATCGTCAGGTTGCGTTCTGAAAATGCGATACAAACCGTTCGTGCCAATGTCATCCGAATCATCATCGTCGGAATCGTCATCAAAGGCTGGTAATATACCGATACCGTCAAAGAACGAACCGTCAAAGTTTTCGCCAAATTCCGCCAAAAAATTGATCGAATCATCTGCGTGGTCGAGAGATTCAATGTTTTCTCGAATTTATACGATTTTTTTTTGCATAAAAAAAAAGATACCGTTCCTTCGAATTACGACCTTGAAATGGCTTATTTTTCACCCGATTTTCGTCTTTTCACCGTATACTAACGCGAGATACCTTGGACATTTCGATTTTGCACAAAATTTCGTTTTCGCCACTTTTCGGATCGAATCTCCACCCCCCCCTCAAAAAAAGAAACGATCTCTTTTTCGCCCATGAGCGGCGAAAGACTCGTCGATTTTTAAGAGAATCGTCGTTGATTTACAGACTTTACAGATCCTATTGTCGTTGGAGAGCTCAGGAAACTTTTCGATATCATATGTACGAACCGTCTGTGTCGTTTTCCGTCGCGTGATCCTCGTTAGCATGCGATCGTAATATTCCAAGAGTTTCGAAGTAATTCATCAGTCCAGCCATAAATTCTTCATCTTCGAACTCGTCGATCGAAGAATCCTCTCGTTCGGACGTCTCGTTTGGAATGAATCCATCGATCGATTTCGTTCCGACAAGCACGACGAAAATGATCGAAAAATTGACGACAAACATTTTGTTGGCTTCGACAAAAAGATTTTACTCGAGAGTGCGATATTGGCGAGAAAAAATTCGATCCGCGACGAAATCGGTGAGACCCGCGGGACCTTTTACTCGACGACTGTCTCAAATTCGAAAATAAAAGACACCATCGAACGCGAAGCCGTGAATAATCGAAAAAAGTATGACGCACGTGACCATCTGTTCAAACGGAAAATTAAATTAGGTCCGTTTATCGTTGAAAAGAATTGAGAAATGCCCGAAAAAGTCTCGTATTTTCGACAGATATTTCACGAGACCGATTTTACAGTGACACGTGTTAGACAGTACGACATTATCTCGATGATTTATGCGGTGTTTCTTTTGCGTAGTTGAGAGAATGTTGTAGTAATCGCTGGTGAAGAAATAATTTCGAAAAGTAAAGATCGTTCAACGGCATTATTCTTTCGCAATTTACGTAAAACGAAAAAACTCTTTTCGTAATATAGAACAAAATTAATTTCGACCAATTTCGGTATACGAATGCAATCATCGATGGTAAAAGGAAGCTAGGCAGCATAAAAAAATTGACGGCAATTTTCGGTTCGTCCGTCTCGAGAGCTTTTAATTTAAATATAAACTTTATTCCCCGAGGATATACTTTTTACTAAAAAATGCATCTCTCAACTTTTTTCCCTCGTTTTCATCCGAGTTTTCATCTCGCGAGGGAAATTGTTGATTCGCTGGTGTATCGAGAGCGAATTTACCTCGTGAAGAATTTTCGTAGGAAAGCTCGAAATTATTTTCGGATGTCAAAAGTTTCAAAAGCTTCCGACGAATCGACGAAATTAACAGCGGTCGCTGTGGGCATTGAGAAGAGGGTAAAACATGTGTTTTTTTTGTTGGGGGAATATTCCAGCGAGAGACGTAAAATGTTTGTCACGATCCGACTCGAAATTCCACTGACCAATGAAAATTTTACGCGAGAACGTAAACTCGGTGAAAAAACAAAATATGCATACTCAAAAATGGGGGCGCGCATGAATTCATCAAAGCCCATGCTCGCCACGAGCTCTGCCTGGACGCGGAATTTTTTTTTCTGACGTTCGAGTTGTTCAGCGAGTGCAGATTTGGTCGTAAACGAGCTCTCGTCCGAGGTGGATACATTTTTTCGACGCTGCTTCAAATTCGATGCGATATAAACAATTGAGGAATACATTTGATTAATATTTATTAATATTATGTATTTTTAATATCATTTACAAAATTATATATTCTCAACGAACGAAACACTGCACATTATTCATTTGCCTGTCACGGTCGATTTATTGCGTGCTGTGTATTCGCTTATTTAATATAAAAAAAAAGATGAACATGTGTAGCGTACGTTTGGCGAGAGGAAATTGATTTTTTTCCGGGGTTTGGAGGGATCGTGGATGAAAAAATTTGCACAATCCACACCGAGAAAAATTTTTTGATCAAATCTATTAAATATGGTATATTTAAAAGATTTTTTATTGATGCTATTTAAATTTTATTTACTTCAACTACAAAATTTGTTGAACTTAATAAATCGATTATGTTTCATGCGCTCCGTTGCTTCAAGCATATTTTTATTAACGATATGAATTTCTAAAAAATACTTTACCTGCTTTAAATAAATGTTATACTTATAATTCCAAATACTCCAAAAAACCTCTACTGAAGTTTTTATTTTCTACAAATAAATTTTTTAGTAGAATATGTCTTCCTACTATATAATTTGTTCTATTCAATTAAATAATTTGATTGAAGAAAACAAAAAACTTTGGAAAACAACGATGCAAACGTCAACATTAGTTAAAGAATAGCCTTTTACTATTTCGAAATGCCATAGTTTTTACACAAATCCATATTTTTCACTATATTTTTCAATTCCAAAAATTCAGGACAGTCGACAAATCGGGAGGATTCAATGGATCTTTCATACAGTATTTTTTCTTCTTTTGATCAAGATCTGAAACGCCTGTTGTCCCATCAGTGAAACGCTACTTCTGAGATTTCATGAAAATGCAAAAGCTAACCTGTCATCCGCCTTATAAATAAACCTCAAGTGCACGGGGACATAGAACACAGAGCAATTAATAAGCCAATCATTGAAGGAGCAAACAAAAATTCATCCAAATTGATATTTATTAGATGTAATTCTACTAAATTTAATTAGAGACGGCTGTTATGTATATTTCCAGTTAAATTTTCCGTTAACTTAAAAATATCATTCTGTTGAGAAGAATAAAAAAGTTTAACTATTATAAACAAAATCCTATTACCGGCAAATAGGCCAATCTTTTTGAATCAACTAAAGAATTTAATTGAGTTTAAATAATAATTCATTGAAAGTCAAACAAAAGTTTAGTAAGCCGAGATATAACTAAACTTTTCTCTCGGTGCAGGTTAGACGCGAGAATGAGTCTTCTCGTTTTCTTTGTATTGTATATCGATATAATTTATTTACAAGTTTCAAATATTATATACAAGAATACGCGCATGATGCACGTGAAACGAAACGGAGAGTAATTTCAATGGGAATTTCGTGAGGAAGAGAGGCTTGAGAGAGAGAGAGAGAGAGAGAGAGAGTGAGAGAGGCAGGGCTAGAAAAACGATGTGTATGAGATGATCCTCAAGGATGCAAGACCTCGCTATACCGATCCTTAAGGGCCCCAAGATTTTGAGCACAGTAATTTTCAGTTTTTCGACAAATTTTTTGATATATTCGCAAATTTACCAGCGAATGATTTTGAATTTTCAGAAAATGCTCTTTTTCAACGATTCCTCGTCGATCTTTCGTCATCACTGAAAATTCCCGTGCTCGCAATATTGAATACGATTGATTTTTTCCCGTCTTTCACGGTACGTGTTTCACAGCTGTTTTGAGAATATACGCGTCGTACATCCATCGGTATTTCGGGTGAATAAAAAATCGTTTTTTTTTTTCTCCATGCAAAAGTTACAAAACACGGCGGAAGTGGATAGTTGGTGAAATTAGAGCGTGAAGGAAATGAAAAAAATGAGGAGGTTTTATTTTTCTTCAAAAGATACTCGTAAACGCGTATAGAGATTTCTTAAACGGTAACACGATACTATTATTACTATTATTTCGGTATCAATATCCCATTTGTCGCATCGATCGCACTGTATCGCTCGTTTTTTGGTTTTTTTTTTGTTTTTTTTTTCGAGTACAGCATATTTTTTTTTGTACACGACACTAACAGGTGTCTACGCCGTTTTTCCTTCGTTTACCTTCGTCTCTCGACACTCGCGAGCGTCAATTTTCCGGGCGTCAAAGTCCAAATTTCACTTTCACTTTTTCACCCAATTTTCACGAACGTCTGTATATTATTTCCCCCTTCTCCTTAGTACCTTAACACTCAATTTACATTTAACACTGGGGGCTGGGGGTGGGTTTTTTATTCCCTTGGAGTCCCGCGTCGAGACTGGCGAGAAACTTTGGAGGGTTGTTTTCGAGGAGGGGAGTATCGCTGTCGGGAGTGATGGATCGTGATGTAAATTCAATTTATCGATTATCTCGCCGGCTGTACGGTGAGGAGAGAAAAAAGAAGAGAAAGGAAAATACACGAAAAAAAGTTGGATGAATTTCACGAATCGAATGTTTCGATGGAAATACATTTTACATTGCGATTTTGTCAAGTCGCTCGATTAACCATTTTTTTCGAGCGAAATACATTGTTTTTTCATGCTTTTGAAAATTTATTTGGTGACAATTGTTTGGAAATTGCAAAAAATGGAAAATCATCTCGGCGAGATAGAAAATGAGATCGACGGTAAAAGATGAATTTTGAGCAATATTTTTCGTCGCCATTCGCACGATTGAAAAGCTTCACTTTTCCTCGCTTGTTTTTTCGTCTCAGATTTCGAACACGAGAGGCTGCGATTGAGGCGATTGCTCGAACGAATCAAACACTCGACCGATCAGCACGTTTGGTCCAGAATTTTATGGGAAAATATTTTTTCCACCCTCAAAGACGTCGGCTCTGTTTTATCTCACGTTCTCAGCGAGTTTTACGAGTTTAACGAATTACGCGAAATTGCGTTTAAAAAAAATACAGCGTCGAATAAAAAGCAACGTTTTTCAAAATAAATACGAGCTTGGAACCAAACGCGAGAGGATAAAGCGTCGAATGTTCGAGCTGGCCTCAATGTTTTTGTCCGTGTATATCCGTCCATATTTATCTCAAAGTTTAATCATTCGCAATCGTATACAGGATTTACAATTTTTGTACATGTCGACGCATATATGGGTCATTCCGTGCTAAATTGACGTTTCCATCATTTTTAATCCTCTACAATCTTTTTCTCTTCCTTCCCTATTCCGTATTCTCACGAGAGACTTTCATCGTCCGCCGTGGACCGCGAAAATATTTTTTTTCGCAAGGATCGCGCGCGAAAAATTGTAGAGGGAATTCCGAACGAACGTCGTCTCGGCTCGGCTCAAAGTCTCTCGTAAATATTTCGTTTTCTCATGCGTGTTTGTGCACATGTACGTCATAACAACCACGAGTCTGTTTTCGATAGTGGATGGGTCAATTGGTCGTTTAACGAATTTTATCCCTGCGATCGATGCAAATTGTTTGACGAGGTGGTAAATAAAAGTAGAAAAAAAAAGGCCATTGTGGACTTTGATCAAATCTCCGTTCAGACGGGGCTAATAACTCCGTCGTGACGAAACACTACGTGGTCTGCAAACATATACGGGCTCTTCCGTGTACGAAATTTGATGATTTATGGTCGAGCGTCGTTTTTGCAAAAATTCTTTGATTATTATTTCTTCCTCGCTGTTTTTACTATTCCCGCGAGTCACCGAACGCTGTAAACTAAATACCGCTAAAATTTCATGACTCTCGAGAGTAAATTACCGATACCACTTTTATATATGTACAAACGGCTTTTTCCGTTCGTTCGTCATTCAACCTCGACTGCGCCTCGATTGATATCTAAAATCGATAAAAATCGTCGTTTACGAAAATTCTTGAACCGTCTCAATTAATCCTACGCTGGGTAAACTAATTACATCGTTGTTGCAAAAAAAGGTGCAGAGATTCGGTGGTTTTCCCGCGATCTTCGTTGACTTTTCAAGCCGCGGGAGGCGCTTGAGGGAAATTAAAACACGAGTGTTGTGCGCGAAGAAAAAAAATGAAAATGACGATAATTCACAGGCTCTTTAACGAGCTCTCGAGCTCGAAAGCTCTCGAAAAACTCCTCGCTCGTGCGTAATATCGTTTTACGTGAAATGCCCCGTGTATCATCCGCGAATATCATGCTCCCGCGTAGTGTACATATACCGGGTGTCTCCAACTTCGATGTCAATAATTTTCGAAACGAATTTTGGCTACTGTTCAAACTCGCGAGCAAAACCTGCCGAGTGGTCGATCGCCGAATTTCGAGGCGATCGTACGCGTGCGTTTGGGACACCCGGTACATGAGGGAATCTCGAAATAACGGACGGGTCAATGACTCTCATCCCCTGGACATACGCGGCTGAAAAATCTCCTTTTTCGTCATCCGGAGCTCGCTGATTTTGTTTTTCAAAAAAATTCGACGGGTTTATCGAAAGATCGTCACACGGCGGACATTTTTTCGAAAACGCCATGTTTTTTTTTCACGAACTCGCGGGTGAGGGCAAAGAAACGAGAGATGCCGAGGAAAGAAGCAGAGAGAGAGAGAGCGAGAGAGAGAGAGGGAGAATCGAGCGATCCGTCAGATTTTTGCTTTCTTTTTTCAAAATCCACCATATTTTTATGTTTATCTTTTTTTTTTTTCGCATGATATGCATAATTGTGCGTGAGAGTCGACGGATAATCGCGCGATCGGATTCGTTTCGTTCTCGGCTCTTGTGAAATTTCACTCGTTACTTCCGGAACGCGCTGTGCTGCCTCGGAAGAGAATTTTTCGTTTTCATTTTTGCTTTTCGTTTTTTTTTTATTATCGCTGCTATGCCGGTAATATCGAGAGGTCGAGAGGATGGACGAAGCAATGAATGAGTAGGAGCAAAAAAAAACATATATATATAGCTATATGTAGACATTATTGTTATGGAAAAAGGGTCGACGTCATCATTGAGGAAAAGATCGCGCCTTCGAGATACGAGAGTCACGTACAGCCCTCTTCATATCGAATTCCTCGACCTCGTCTCATCCCCCGCGTTTTATCAAACTTTATTCTTCGCTTCGATCCTCATTCGCGCCGCGCTATCGTCGGCAATCGAATTTTCATCAATCGGCTGCAACGAATCTCCGAAAGCGACCGCTCCCCCTCGCGGAGCACGGAAACGAGCGACGTAGGGGTGAAAAAAGAAAAGGCAAATTACTCTTCTCGCGATAAAACACGTTTTTGGGCGAAACAATTTTCATTGGCCGTTCGATCACGCTATCGAGCATGAAAAAATGGTGAACAAAGTTTGTGAAAAAATTGAAACATTTTTTCCCACCTACAGGACGTTTCTCGTCGTTGATTTTTTTTTTTCGTTACGCTCGTCAGTACCTTTACGGAGATTCGCGTGTGTTTCCACCGGAAAATTTGGACCACATCCATTATCGAAAATTTTATCGGAATTTTCACGTATACGTGTATTCTGTACGGAAATGTATATACGCATGTGTAAATACTATGTGTTATATACGAGAAACAAATTTTCAGAGTTTTCTCGACGCAAAACGAAGCCCGAACGCAGCGCGCGTAATTATACTCGGATGAATTCGCGACGGTCGAGGAAACTCGAAAATGTTGACCCTGTAAAGATTTTAGGCTCGTGCGCCAAAACTATCGACGATCGACGGTCCGAGGGAGGGCAGGGGTGGTCTCTGGAAAAAGGGGTTGTATACACGGCTCTTTAATCAATGCTTTTTTTTTTCTCTATGACTCACCACGAAGAGAGAGATAAACATAGTTGACTTTCTTCGTTTTCCGCTCTTTTATCCGATGAATTTTCGGTTTTTAAATTCGTACACATTACGGGGATGACGTTAATTCTCCGCTCGTCCGATCCCGCGTGAATATCAATACACGTACACCTCGCTTCCGGTACTTTACATACAATGGATAATTATTATTTGCATTTACTTTGTCTTTCTTGTTTTTTTTTTTTTCTCATTATCTCTCTCTCTCTCTCTCCCACTCTGTTTCTCTTTCCATCCCTCTCGTTGCCTCCTCCGGGGAAAAAAATTATCTCAATTGTCCGAGAAGAAACGCAAGGGTGACGAGAATGGTTTTCGACGTCGGTGAGCCAGCCGCGGTGTTTCCGTGCTGCATCGCCGCTGGATGTTCCTCTGAAATGAAAGAAAACACGAAAAGTCCGTCATTACACTGTTTTATATTAGCGTTTCATTGAGTTTCCCCTGCCACCGCGATAATTTCACGCTTTTAATGCTGGTGATGCGAAAAACACCTTTTAGACGTGGAAAAAAACAACGGGAAAGTATCCAGCATCCCTCTCACGTTTTTCATCCCTGCATTCGAATCCTTGGCTGTGAAAAGTCCGCGTTAATTCGACGGTCCTCGTCCTGTCGAAGGACCAAACTTTTTCCGTCACAACGAAACTTTGAATCCGATTCCGCGAGCTCCTCGAGTTTATTCAAAAGTGTATGCATGTGTGTGGAAAAGTGTGAAGAAAGAGGCTTACCCCGTTTCCTTTGAGATACGATGCTTTTCGTCCCAACTTTTTCGAATATGCGGTCTTTGCGACTGCCCATATGTCTATACCGTAAAGTTACGGCGGTCTTCTCTCTCTCTCTCTCTCTCTCTCTACGGTTTATATATAGCCGCAGGCATAGTAGAGAGAGTTATGGCAACCGCGACAACCGACAAGTTTATATACGCCTGCATATCCCATAAACGCCTTCGTGCCTTACACAACCCTCTGCACACCTCTCTCATTCGATCTGCTCGTCCTTTTCTCCCCAAGTTTCATCGCTCCCGTGCGCCATTTTACGGTATTCATACACAAGCGATGTGCACATGTGTGCGAAAAAATACGTCTGGAGATATGACACTCGCTCATGACGTATATTCATTTTCAACCGTTTTGCATCCCTTGCCGCCATTAACCTTTCAGGGTCGTGTTTATAAGGGTCGTAAAGACCCTTATAAACATGCAGGGTGCGTCATGGAACGTTTCCTGGCGAGGTGTTATTATTTGTAGATGCCCTTTTTTTTTCGTTCGCATCGAGACATTTTTTTTCGTACATTTATTTCTTTTTTCACAATTTTTAATGGGTGATTGATCGTTCGGGGGTGACTTTACCCTTAATGTGTCGGATAAGGGATGAAAGCTGCGTTCGCCATGTTTTTATCGACGCTTCGATGTGTCGAAGGACGCGAAAAAATTGACGCCGCGAGATACGGGGAGGGCGCTCGTGCGCGAATGATATTTTTACCGAATATTCAAGGTGGTGGGTGTGATTTCTGATGCCCGAATGAGAAATGAGTAGGAAAACGATTCGTAATATCGTAACATCGATTCCTTTCCGTTCTACCTCCGTTTTATGTGCATAGACAAGAAGAAATGGGACAAGAGGATTTTCTCATTTTGTCGATCTTCACGCTCGTATACATGGACGTGAGAAAGCGATTCTGGAATTTAGGTAGTCGTCTCGCCGAATGCGTTTTATTGAGAATTGTGCGAAATTTCGGGAGCGGATTTGGGACGCTTTTATTGCACGATCTCTCGCGAATTTTCAACAAAATCCACCCTCTGGGTTACCTAACGATAACCGTCTACCATTAATGCCGTCACGTAAAATTTATGGTCTTCTAAAAAAAAGTCGGCGGGTCCGGAAGTTGATCCTTGATCGAAAAAATATCGCGCGATTGTGCTCGTTTTATTATTCGCCCTCTGATTGGTCGGTGAAAACAGAATGAATTTAGCTGCGAAATTCCGTTTGCTTTCCGATGCCCGCGTATGTTTTATGTTTTTTGTGTGAATTGGACAGTTGCCGGATTTTGATTGATCGAATTAGATAAAAAAAGAAGGTACAGCGGCGCGATCTTGCGCTAGTGTACACGTCTGCTTTTTGTACAACTGTTTTTTTGCGTTTTCTTACTGAAATTTCGAGTTTTCGGGAAAAAGTCGGTGTGTTTCGTAATCGGCGGAAAATTTGCCATCGGATAAGCTTCTGAAAGATGGAAAATTTGAAAAAAAAAATTTCGACCCATTTTGGGCCGGTTTTCCAGAATCGTCGAAAAGCCGAAATTTCAAGCGGTCATAACTACGGTTCTGTTTGAGCTAGATACATTTTTTGGGGGGGTTTTGGAAAGCCCTGGAGTAGACTTGGAGAACGGTGAAAGTTAAATGTCGATAGCTAGATTGCTTCACCCTCAAAATCGATGTCGAAAATCGGCGGAAAAAACGCAAAGGGGTATGTATGGAAAAATTGGCGAAAATCGATGGTCCAACTTAAAAAATCCGCCAAAAATCGAAAAATCAAGGTCTCTCGATGATCCAAACGGCATTTTGAAGCCTCAACAGTTGTAAAGAGAATGAGCACAAGTTGGAGTATCTACCTCAACGGGAAAAAAAATGGCAATGATTTTAGTGAACCAACTCGATCTGGCAAAAAAAGGCGAAAAATTTTGGATTTCAAAAATGACTTTTAATAGTCTATATCGATGTATTTTTTCCTGCTGATTACAAAACACACCGATATTTTAACGAAAACTCGATATTTCGATCCGAAAATGCAATAATACGAATATTATCAATAAATTACTGTTTTCTCATTGAAATTTTAAGTTTTCGGAAAAAAGTCCGTGTGTTTCGAAATCGGCGGGAAATTTCCGATCGGACAAGACTTTGAAAAGTAAAAAATTTGAAAAAAAAGAATTTGGCTCATTTTTGGCCAACTTTCCAGAAACCTCAAAAAGTCGAAATTTCAAATGGTCATAACTACGGTTCTATTTGAGCGATATACATTTTTTGGGGGGGTTTTGGAAAGCCCTCGAGTAGACTTGGAGAACGGTGAAAGTAAAATGTCGATAGCTAGATTGCTTCACCCTCAAAATCGATGTCGAAAATCGGCGAAAAAAACGCAAAGGGGTGGGAAACGCAAACGCAATGGGAAAATTGGCGAAAATCGATGGTCCAACTTAAAAAATCCGCCAAAAATCGAAAAATCAAGATATCGACATGAATCAAACGGCATTTTGAAGCGTCATCAATTGCCAAGAGAATAAGCATGCGTTGGAGTATCTACCTCAAAGGAGAAAAAAATGGCAATCCTTTCAGTGAACCAACCCGATCTGGCAAAAAATGGCGAAAAATTTTGAATTTCAAAAATTCAATTCAACAGTCCATATCAATGTCTTTTCGCCCTCTGATCACGAAACACATCGACATTCCACCGAAAACTCAATAATTCAACGCGAAATTCCAAAAAAACCCATCTATTCAAATAGTTTTCTATTTTTTCCACCTCTGCTGGTTAAACTCATTTTTTCCCATCATATGGCAGAGATTCCTTGGCCATTGCGCTAAAAGTCGAACGAGATTTCGCGCATTGACTGGCAAATTACTCGAGCTCGAATTCGACATCTTCGATTCCGTGAGAATCGGGGGTGTAAATCGATTCCGATATTAATTTTCCATTAAAGCACGTATAAACTCTGAAATTTCCTCGTTATTCTTCGATTACCTTCGTCTCATTGTTTATCCATGACACTTGACGTTTCCCGCCTTTGATTTTTTTCCCACCCTTCGCGCGTATATACGATTTTTCTCCCAACGTATCAAAGACTTTTGCGCACCAGCCCACGGTTTCCCCGACATATATATGGTACCACTGTTTGTTCTCGACAGGTGTGTATTTCTTATTAATCCCCTTGAGAGGATTCGAATCCCTCCGATGTAGTCTCGGTCGTACATCGCGTGTGTACGTTCTCCATCGCCGGTCTGTCGGTTTTTCACGATACCCAAGACCTTTCTCGGTCCGGAGTAATAGAGATTTCGACAGATCCGGTTATAGAGAGAGAGAGAGAAGGACGGAGATTCAGATCGTTACAGATTCTCGCGTATTCCAGCCACTTTTCTACATCGACAAAATCAAAAAAAGTCTACCCGCGGTGATGAGATTATTTAAAACTCGAATATTATTTTTCGATTTTATGGAAAATCAAAAATTGCCAAATCGAAAATCACACATGTTCTTCACACTGTTTCATTATTATTCCATAAGCAATATTTTATTCAGAAAAAAAATGGTAAAAAAATGGGATTATTTCGTACTATATTTACCCGTCCATTTGCTTTTTCCTCGCTCCTCTTTTTACCTCGCCTCCGTCAAATCGTAAAGAAAGATTTATCTCCGTTGATGCATAATACTCTCTCTTCGCTTCTCTGTTTGTCCATTTCCTTCGGCTGATTTGATTCCGATATTTTTACCGTAACTCCGCGACTCACCAAAACCACCCCCGGAATATCTTCCGTCCCGCACGACGCTCTAGGCACACAGCTTCCCTTTTGCGCTCTCTTGCACCGCGACCCAACTTATTGGCTGAATTTATTGGGGGTGGGCGTACACAGCGAGGTTCGAGAGAGAAACGCGGAGATGGGGAAAGGCAATGACAAGAGAATAATGGGAAAAGCGTGGAAAAACAAAAAAAAATCAGAGTAATCGACGAGTTTGGTGTCGTGAGACCTCCAAGGGCGGAGAAACTGGAGGAGAGTAAATGAAAATGTAAATTAGCGAAAGAAAAAAAAAAACAATGCGGGAGATTCGAAAAAAAAGCATGGAAACGCGGGGTAAAAAGGAAAAACATCGCGGAAGCACGGAAGCTCTTGGGAAATGTGGGAGAAATGCTGACGATTATTTCCAAAGTTCACTCGTGATTTTCGAAAAAACGACGAATGAAAAAAGACTCGCTGTGTCGTCTCTCTATGGAGAAAAAACCGAGTGCTGCTTTTATCAAAATTCATTTTCACGAAAAAAATCGCAAGATAAGTATCTTTTATTCAACATATTCGTATCTGTATATACGCACTCTGCCGCTGCCATTGGAATCGAGAATTTCGTTGCATTTTATTTATAACGAGATTTAAAACAATATTATCAATATTTAGCAGGATAAGAGCGAAGCTCGCTTGGTGTTTTATAAATTCGTCCATTAACGAGCAGGCGGGTTGATAAATTTTTGCAAATCCGGATTAAGGGACGAAACTTTTCCCAACTTTTTTCCCCCTCGCATTTTCTTCGATTCTTCATGAAATAAAATCTCGGATATACAGAGGCGATTTTCAGTGTTATCACCGCCGTCTGTTGCCATTATTATTTTAATTCTTCCATTGAAACGTCACCTACCACCATGATTGTTTATTCCATCGCGCATATAAACGGATTTGCGCGAATGCGGGCCGACCGATAAATTCGTAATGATCGTAATCAGCTCATTCGGAACGGCGGAATACCGTATTCGCGAAAATTCGCAAGTAAATTCCTCGAACGATTCGATAAATTCAAAAGTTGAGTATAAAAAAAATTTCCAAAAAATCTAGCCAACCATTCCGATCTTTCGAATGTTCAAAATTCTCTACGAACGTTCGAGTGTTTCGCGAATTTCGAAAAAAATCGATCGCACCAATTTCATTATCGGTGGGTCGAGTTATGGCTCCGTACAACTGCAACCGCAGCAATTTTTTTTTCAACCCCCATTTTCCAACGTTTCCGGGTGACGGGGGAGGCTGCTCCGTGCCAACAGAGTCCGGTGTGTTTTATTTTGGAATAACGCTACGTACACGAACGGGATATTTCATGCATACGTGCGGCACCTTTTTTTTCGTTCTTCTTCTTCTTTTTTTTTTTATATTCGCAACTGCATATGTACTTTTGTGCACGCATGTATCGAGACATTTTCCGGAGCGCCCGCAGCGTTAGGGGTGGGTCGAACGTACACGTTCCATAAATATTTACCCAAAATGTTGGTCCAACGAGATTTACACGAATTTCGTTTGGTCCTAGGGAATTTACCGTTACTTCACTTTCCGCCCTTCTATAAGTACGTCAATGTGAACACGTGTTTGCGCGTGCCTGTGTGCCCATGTAAATGTGTCAATACGCAGTGCCAAATAAATACTGCGCGATTGGGTGTTTGCGCGAAACGTTATAATATTTAATCGGTCGTTGCGACGTTTTCCTTTTTCGAACCCTCCAACACCACCGCTCCGATCGCGCGTCGAGCAAAACACGACGGATACACCGGGTCGCGTTTACCCTCGACACCGCAAAAATTGACACACTTTCGGGGGAATATTTCGCCACCTCGTGCGAAAATTAGCCGGGAATTATTATTATTATTATTATTTTGTCAGACGACCGTTTCCGGTCGAACATTCTCGGCGCTGGTTTCGTACTATTTTTACGCACGAGTACAGGCTCTTGTTTTCTTTTTAATTGCCGAAATGTTTATCGAAGCGAATTTTTGTACTCCTTGTAACGAAATTGTTGAATTCGTGTATGGAAATGCACGTTGCGAGGGTGAATATCCTCCACGACCCGTCACGATCTTGCGAAATTTGATTTGATGGACCGAATATGATCCCACGAGGCCAAAAAGTACATTGATGTCGCGTATTTTTTTTTTCATTCGCGAATATCCGTTTCGAAATGATTTTCGAGCATCCCCTTTCGCGCTGCGGCGGAAATTGGCTGAACCTTTCTCCCGCAGTCGCGAGCACTCTTGATAAACGAGTGAATCTATAAATACAGGCGTCCAAAGTGAAAGATATATCGTTCGAAATCGTTCCATTGAAATTTCACCAGTATGACTGCCGGGGTGGTCGGCATTTTGAGGTTTCGTTCGCACGGCGAATTCGCGTTTCGGAAAAAATGAGTTTGCGCGCTTCACCGAGTTTGACGAAAATATCAGAGGGGTTCGAATGTCATTGAAAAACACGAAAAATCATGAGGCTTCACCTCTGAAGAAAAAAAGTATTCCTCGAGCAAGTTTTGCTCGGAATGAATTTTTTCGTAAAAAAAAAATGAGGGAACGCGTGCGTACTTCGTTACGTCAGTTTTCGCCCCGATTGTGCGTCGACTCTGCCAATTTGTCGAGTTTTTCAAGCGAGTGAAAAAAAAAAATAAGCACGGTAGAAAATCGATAAATTCAATTATTTCATAGGAGACAGCGAGAGGCACGAGGGTAGTTTGCGATACACGAGTGTCACGCGACACTCGCTCGAGAATATTTTCCGTGTAAACTCCGCACGTAACTCCACATTTCGTCATGTTTCACACGTGTTATCGAAATGATCATCGCACCAATAATTTCCACGACTAAAACAACGAAACGTAGTTTCCAAGAGGGTCATTTTCGTTCAGAAATCACAGAGCCGTTTGTCACACGCGACTCCCTGTCATTTGCGATTTTTCCTCTATGATTTATTATCACGAGGAACATTATCCTTTGTTTTTTTTTATTTTATCGACAAAAATCTATCACACTCGTCGTTGTAGCTTTCGCCGGGGAGGGTATAAATTCTCTTTCGGCGTAATGAAATATACCAGGGTGGACTCGTATCGAGGATTTCACCCTCGTCAATTTGTATTCGTCAATACACGTGTACGCGCAAATTCAGTTTTTTTTTTACTCGGTTTTCAATCGCCTCGCAGTTTTGTCCGAGTGCAACAAGCTCATCTAATTGATCGTGAAAAACGCGATCGGTGAGTGCCAATTAATCCTCATCCGGTCGCGCTGCAGTGAGCTTTGAGCTTTTCCCGTCTATGTACACATCCTTGTCGTTCCATCTTTGTCTCTTTTTGTTCGTTCCTCCTCCTCCGCCTCTGCCTTCCCTCGTCCCACGTTCTGCCTTTTGCCCCTCTCAGGCTTCTCACGGTATACTCGTAATCAGACTGTCCTTTTATTCGACCATCGACTCGAGTAATCAAAGTATCGATAAAAAAAAAATTTATATCGAAAAATACGACAAAATACGATAATTTGAGTTTTAAACAGAAAAAACGAGAGAGAAGCTCAATTATGTAATCGGCAAATTAACGCGTCCACCGCTAGCGAACAGAGAGAATTCGCGCGAGAATTTTGAAATTTTGGGTCGATCGATTTATGGGGGGGGGAAATAAACAACGAGAAACGCGGTGGATCATTTTTGTCGCTCTTTGTTCCGCCGCTGGTCCAGCGAGTCTGCATTCATTCGTTTTCGCGTCCCATCACGAGGAAACGGCCGTGAATCACGCAATCGTTAAATGCCTCGTCGAACGATTGCCGCAAAATGGCCATTTTTATTATTCGATAACGATGAAACGCCTATACATATGAAAATAAATACTCGACAGCGCTCGAAACTTTTGATGTTGGGTTCATCGAGTGAGTTTCGCGATAAAAAGCGTAATTTCTGGTTTCATGCTCGAAAAATTCGTGTGCGAGGCATCGAAAAAGCGAAAATATACGTTTTTCGGGGCCTCAAAACGATTCCATCTCGCGAACGAAGAAAAACGCCATTTTTTTCTTACGTTAATCGTGACGTCTTTTGGGACACTGAAAAAAAGGTTAATCCCACCGGTTTCGGAGAATTTTGAAACGAAAATCGAGGTTTTTTGTAGCCTTGTTTTTCGTCGAAATACCGGAGTGGTATTTTGCAATAACGAGGATTGTAAAAAATGAAAATTCTTCACCCATTCTGTATCGAGTGCAGCTCAAATTCCTCTTAGGTATTTCTGTGTCGTATACGTAAGTAGCCCGCATTTTATCGCGCAGGCCTTATTCTCATCGCGATCCTCCTCTAATTTCGCCTATTCACGGTCTCTCGTGATCCGTAAATCCGCACTGATGAGGGATTCTCTTTGCCATTCTCACTGGCTAAATCCGCCAGCCGGTATTGCACCGAAATATGTCAAATGCTCGTGAAATTCTTTGACCAAAGTACAAAAATCACGCGGAACACCTTGCTGCAAAGATTAACGTCAACTTCTCGTTTTCGAATGTTTTTTTCACGCTCGAAAAGATATTTTCCGTCAGAAAATGACGCGTCTTTCGGGAAAAAAAGACCAGCATGAGAAGGACGAAAGTTTTTTTCACCAAAGATGGCAAAATTTTCCGAAATTTCCACGTTTTTTCCCCCCAATTTTGAGCGTCTGACGTTCCGATATCGATACAGACGCTGCGTGAGAAATGGACCCCCGTGTGTTGCGACCTCGTGCAAAGTCCTCCATTTTCTCTCGCGAACCGATAAACTTTGCCGAAATTTCTGTGTGCACGCGGATAAGAGAGAGCCGGATGCAAGTTTGAGTCCTCAACGAGATCCCGAACGATCCGAGCTTGCTGAAGCTAAAGTTTGCTCCGCGCCACGCGCCCCGAACGCGAGCAATTGGCCGTCAAAGCAATCGATGATAAACGCAATTTCACTTGGTACTTGCATAAATTTCCAAGTTCGAGTAAACTCGTGCGGATGCTGACATCGGCGCGCGAAAACAAAAAGAAAAAACAGCGTCGATTGACGCTCGATAATCGAGCTTTCTGGCGTTAATGGAAATAATTTTCCCCTTTGCCATTCAATCGCCATAAAATCTTCGGACCGCGATGTTATAATTTTGGAAACGGGGTACGAAGAGCGCACTCCGCTCGACGATTTTAATAATCGCGATTCAATAATTCCCATGCCATTTTTAATTCGAAATACACTTTCGAATTGTCAATATTCGCTGTCAATTTGAATATATTTACCGTTAATGACGTGCACTTTGACGGTCGCCATGTCCGCGACTGTCGGTACGCAGCTGTAGTTCCCCGAGTCGCTCAGTTTCGCGTAAGTAATCCGCAGTCTGAAAAAGAAAACGTTCGAAATAATCGAATATCAGCAAAGTCCGACATTCTCCCAGGTTTTTTCTTTCATTTTCGTCAATTTATTTTGAGCCTCTCGCCGAAAACCGTGAATTTGAAAGCCGCGATGTGTGAAAAACACTGTCAAACGGGGGATTTTGGTTGTTCGATCGTCGGCGAAAGAGGCTCGAGGAGAGCCAAGCCCGAGGGGGTTGAAAAAAAGGGTGGGTTTTCGGCCCAACGTTTATTCATTATTCATGGAGCAGCCTGTATGTAATACAATCATTCTGGACACTGTGTGTGGCACTCGTTCAAATTCATAAGCGAGATTGTAACGTACCTTGACGTAAGAGCCTCGCTCCATTCTGTCTCGACGGTGATACGAGGTTGGTTGTCAATGTCGTTCTCCGACCTCGGCGAGGTGTCGAGAGGCTGATTTTCGCGATACCAGCCAACCGTACCGAGATCGTGAGGACCCTGGGACATGCGACACGTCAGTGTCAAACTGCTGCCCGTTTTCACGTAAATGTCACTGGGCCCTGATATCCTCGCTTTCGCCTCTGAAAACGTGACAAAAAAAAGAAATAAATAACCAATAACCACCCTCGGTTTTAACACCCCTTCGACACCCCCGTATACTCGATTTGACTCGAAAGTCAGCGAACGAGGTACCATTTTTTACTTCGCTAATAAATTAAATCGATAAAATTTTAATTTGAAAAAGAAAAAAATAATTTTCAAACTCTGCGCGATCTCCTCTATTTTCCCGCATACGATGATGCAAACTCGATGATATTCGGCATTTAATATCGCAAATTCTCCGCTCCATCAGTCAATATCGCGTGATGAGATCGTTAGGGGGAAGATTGCTTTTTCAGGAACAACATTCGATGATTGCACCGCCGGCGTGACAGCCAGTGCACGAGGGTCGATCCAATTTTTCCCGAGGTGAAAGTAAAAAAAAAAGAGAGAGAGAGAGAGAGGGAAAAATGGTATAAAAAGAAAAAAAAAAACGACGACGTGTCGAACGTGCTGCAGAAAATACTGATTAACTCGCAATTTGCTTGGAGCTTTTTCAGCCATTCACTGCAGAAGCGTGGAGACGAAAAACGCGGAAATGAAGCGAGGTCGAGACAATTTTGTCAATTTCTCTCTCCCTCTCTCTCTCCTTCTCTCTATCGGTCCATTCATCTTCTTTTATTCTATTCGATTCAGCTCTCTTAATGACCCCCTGACCCACCATTGAATTTCACGTTCGATTCTCAAACAATTCGAGGCCGCTGCTATTGTCCGGACTCGGAATATCTGTACGTTTATGAAATAAAACGAAAAATGGTGGACGAGTCCTGCGACGCATTGTATCGAAAATTTCCGATAAAAATGCCGTCGTATTATTTATTTTTTATCAAAAAAAAAAAATGAAGAAAACAGAGCGAGATTCTCGTATCCGACGAATGAGCTATACGAGAAAACGTGAAAAAATGAATAAAGTATATTCATCCGGGAAAAATAACGATTAAACGAAACGCGGAGGGCCAATTTCGCGATTAGCCTCGCTCCTCTTCGCCCTGCTCCTCGTGATGCGGGGGCTTCGAGTGAGAAATGAAAAAAAAAAGAAAAAAAAATTATGACATCGCCGTTTTTTTCACTCGCACTCTTTCGCGCTACCCTGGTGGGGCTGTAAAGACAAATGTCAGAGGCGGATAATGAGCCTTCAATGCAAATTTCTCGTGGCAGTTATGAAGAAAAAAACGAGCGATATGTATGCACGTGTAATTAAAAGAGAGCTCGCTTCGGGTGCCTTTACAGGATTTTTTAAAGGAGCATCGGTGCAAAGGCGGTAGAATTTTTTCTGCACAGGGATGGAGAATGAGAGGGGAGACATCAGTTAGGGGTAAAAACGAGTTAGAGCACTGGGAAAAGTGTTCCCGTTCACCGCAGGTGCACCCATCCGATAAGCCAGACCCGGATGTGGGTTGGTTTAAGCTTTTCTTCATTTTTTATTTTTTTCCTCCAGCTCTGCAGCATCAGAGCCGTCCCGGAGTATCGGGAAGGAGAGCGCCCCGCCAGGGTGTGAAAAAAGCGACAGGCTACCCCAGCGAAAAAGACTTAAAGAACGTTTATATTACGTTTAAAAAAAAAAATACGAAAAAAAACCGAACTTTTTACTCGACTGTATTCCGAGGGAAATTCAGGCGGTGTAAAGACGCCGTGACTAATATTTGTTTTTACATCGCGTATATACCGAACCTTGTACTGAAAAAAAAGAAAAAAATCGAGTCTTTTTGCCCGGAAAAAATGGCCATTCCTCGCGAGAGAGAAAATAAAACAACAACGGAGAAAAAGGGGCGAATAAACAACAGTTTATAATGTTGCTGGGAAAGGAGCGAATGTTTCACGATCCTACCTGGGAGGTGGATCGATCCAACCGTGGGTGCATATTCGCGTTGGATAAACGCTGTTGCTGGGCATATTTACGCGGAAAATTTGACGAAGAATGTCGACGGCGACGCTGATAAATAAAGTACAGAAAAAAAAACAACCGAGTCAAACGTGCAATATACTCTAAGTAAATGTCTCAAAACCAACATTTTCCAATGATGATAAATGTGCTTCACGTTTATCGATTTCTCCGCCTGATGCGCGAGCAAATAAGAACGATTTAAACGTCACGTTTGCCGTATGATAAACCGGACCTTTTTTTTTGAAAAAGTTCATTTATTGCGAAATAGAGAAAATCAGGACTTTGATATTTTGACGATAATTGCTTTTCGATTCGGTTGAAACGATCGGAAAAAACGTGAAACGCAATTTTAAGAAACAAACACGAGTCCCTACCGTCCGATCGTCACTGACGAGAGAAAAAAACGATCGAGGACAAATTTCATCGTGTACACCGTAGTTTCGACGTGAAATATCTCGTGCATGCAGCTTGCGAGTGGCACGTCAGCTCGCAAGGGCTGCCCCTTTGCCCGCGTGAGTGTGCGCAAAGGTGCAGCAAGAAAAGTGTACACCATGGAGGGCTCTTCAAGCCCATAACATTGATGCCCGGACTTCACCTTTCGTACATGTGTTTGTACGTTTTACGAAACGAGCCGTCGAGAAAAATCGAGGCCGAGTGCATGTCTTATTCATCGCGAACTCGCAGGACGGAAAGGCTAGACTACACTTACCTCGTCACTAGCTCAGGAATTGCAGTCTTGTTCATTCGCGTACAGACACACCCCCCCACACACAGGCAAATCCCTACTGTACCTCTCTAGATCGACGACGATATCGGCAAAGCAAAGGGGCCATTTTGTGCTGGTTATACGTTTATCAAGATTGCGGAACTATGCGCACTCTTCCCGCCGCAAGAATCGGTCCATTTGAGCTTCTCGGAACAACGCGATTAAAATGAAAAAATGTCCCAGAATTTTTCCTACGCAGACCACCTCTGCAGAGTCCATTTTACCTGACTAGCGTTTGCTCATCGCGAAACGAGCTCGACCAGTTTACAATCTCAGGAACGTAGTGTCTTTGTGCCTGCAAAGTCGGCGGAGAATGGCTGCTCCGACCCGAGAACGCGGAACGTTGCTGGGGGATATGTAAAAACCGCGTATGCGGATATACACGCGTTTGCTGTGGGTATATATCATAACGGTAGAACAGACTCCTTTGCATCCCTCTGGTGTGTCAAGATGTCGGACGGGGAGATCTCGCGCGAGGAAACAAGAGCAAGGGAGGTTCCGCACGAATGCTGTGCGCGCCAGGCGCGAAACATCACACTCGGTGCACCTGGACGACTGTATATGCATACGAAACTCATTTCTGGTAAAACACGATATCACACACCCACATACATACAGGGTGTTGGAAAACCCGACGCTAAGAATTTACAGTTAGATGCACGATGAAATTCCGCGTCGAAATGTATTTTACCGTTTTTTCGTACGACCAAAACCCAGCGAGTTATCGATCGTCAAAGCCACGCGGACGCGCGCGCCTCCTGTCGGTCAAACTGCACTTGACGATAACTCGACGGGGATTCGTCGGATCGAAAAGTGCCAGAGGACTTTTCGACTTGGAATTTCATTTCCTATGTGGTGTTGAATTATCAGCATCCACTTTTGGGACACCCGGTATACATAATCCGTATATATACGCTTATATGTATCTCCGCGTTTGTAATAAGTTGCGACGTGTCGTGGAATGTGCTGGAAGAACAGGGGTAAGCGGCGGAGGATGAAAGGAGAAGCAGGGAAGAACACAGGGGACCAAGGTAGAACGAGAGTGATGTGTGTGGATGCTGGTCGTTATGCTCGTCCTTCTTTTTCTCTCTCGTCTTCTCTCTGTACCTCGCATTCATACGCGAGCTTTACACTGACAAACACACACTTACACACACAGACGTACGATATATACCAAGAGTGCTCTTTTCGCGCCGGGAGCATGACCTGGAAGGCCTTTTGAAACTCGATTCCTCATAAAGGTGTGAGCTCATTGCTGGCACGCTCATTCCCTCGTCAGCCTTTTTATTCTCTCCCAGTTTCCCCCCCGTCTTTTTGTCTTTCTTCAACCCCTATATAGCCACTACGCTGTCTTTGCTCGTGTATACGTGTGCATGCGCTAATGTGTCACTTTTTTTTTTCCTCTCGAGTTCATGCAGCTTTTTTCCTCTTCCCCGTCGTACTCCCGCCGGTGTACGCATCAGCTTTTATCCCAGGCACGAACCGAAGGTCCCGCAGCGACCGCACACAGGCTCGTATATACAGAATCTTCGTGATCTCGCGGCAGGACTAGGAGAGCAGGTCGACCATATGGGTCGGCGTGTTTGACAAGTTGCCCTCCTCAACTGCCTTTTTGGCCAATTTTTAGTCGCGCAGGGAGACAACGTCATTGGAGAACATTTTTATGTGACGAAACATTTTTTTTTCTCACGCTATTGACGGATCAACAATGTGAGAGGATTCGTTATCAGTCGAGAATTCTCATTGTTTCAATAATCGTAATCTCAGTGACGTTTTGCTACCTTCACGAGAATACACCTCGTTTCCTCTCTGGTTGAGAATCATTTGGATCAAAGATTCGTACATTGAATTACTCTTTTATGCAAATCGAATGATATCACCCCTGGAGTGTATGCCACAGGCGGACAAAGGGATGAAGCGAAAGAAGGGGGCAGGAGAGCGGTGGCGGAGAGAGATGAAGCGACAGAAAAGCAGTCCTCGACCCAAGATTTTCGTAGATTCAATTCAGCGGAGAGTTTAATTGAGGTCCCTGCGACTTCTCTTTTGGCTTATAATGGAATATACACCGGCAATCGCGGGCCACTCGAGAAATCTTGGAGTTTAACTAGTCTCGAAACTTTCATCCCTCTTATACATATTTCCTCTCACCACCAACACAAATTGGTATACTCCGAGTACATCTTACGATCGTCGATGAATCTCTGGGAGAGATGTTTTACCGATTTTTTTTTTTTTTTGTCAACTTTCATCCCTCTCGATATTTCATTTACCCGGAGAATACGCTCGCGGTGAGTATTTCGATTAACCGCAAAAGTTGCTTCAGGAATGCGGAGAAAAAAAGTAGGAAATTGCCGAAACGTCGCAATACGAAAAAAAAAGAAAAAAAATGATAAAACTCACAAAACGCGCGGGAGAAAATCGAATAAAGCTGTACGAGTCGACGATTCCGGCGTATACGCGATTGTTAATTATCACTGATGGATTTAATTGAATCGATAAATAATAATGAATCGTTTTTTCCCGAGTCATCAAAATTTCGGGGTGAACAAGGGGTGAATCGCGAAGAGTCGGACAGCGAGTGAAATTAAGGGGGCGGGGAAGAGTTAGCGAGGTCGAGAGTGGACAAAAAAAAACGTATAGCCAGTGCGGTAAGCGAAAACGTAATCGAATTTATCGTTTGTTCGCTCCAAGCTCGGAGATTATTTGCGAACTGTATATCCATGTGCGGCTGTCTCGTCACACCGCAGCGCCTCGGTTGCCTCTGCAGGTGAGATTGATTTGCAGGTTGCGAGGTCCGCTGTGTATAAATGGTCGTTTTCGCGGTGGGACGTTGCTGCGAATTGATACGCTCGAGCATCCATCTTGTTTTTCATTTTTCACAGTGCCACGCATATGATAAATACGTACGACACTCGTCAAACTCCCGTTGCGAACTTGCCGCGATTTTTCATCCTCTTCTCTCCCTCCTATCATTCGAAAAAGTCTGCGGGGCGCGTCCATCGTTATCGAACTTTTGTTCCTTTTTTTTTAACATCGATCGAAAGCTGTTTGTGCACCCCTTAATTCTCGCAAGGTGGGCTCACGTTTTTTTTTTTCTGAATATGGCTTTAAACCCGTTGAGCATGCCCGTTTATATCCCGCGTAAGCATTTTTTAATTGTGCTGGATTGGACCGCACGGTGGGTATATGCATTAAATAAATTACGATTTTTGTTACTCCTGCTGGTTTGTTTATGTATCGGTTAATTATTAAATTGAACGTGAAAATCAATAATCAACATTGCGGAAAGGTTCTCGATGTGTTTTTCCCTCCACGACTCTTGGTTTCGCGTATCTTTTTTATAAACAATTGTTTACGCTATGAATTTGTCCATCGAGGAACTGCTCTTTTTCGTCACTGCTTTTTCTCGTACAGGAACGACAAACACGTATGATATTCGAGTCGGAACACGATACCGATAGCAGCTTAGCAGCGTTATAAAACTTATCGGACGACACCTTAAAAAGAGCAGCACCTGTCTAGGGACCTTTTTCGATCAAAGTATGAAAAAAAAATTCCCCAAACTAACCGCGTCCAAGGCCGGAGACGTTGAAAGAGCGGAAGGATTAACATAACTCGCAGACTTTTTTTTTTCGCCCTCAGTGCATCGAGAGCTTTTTGTCCTACGGTCTCGCGTAGCACAAAAGAAATCCATTAGTCTTTATTTTCTACGAGACAGATCGAATAATCCGGAAATGAAGTGCAATAAAAATGAAGTAAAAAAAATTGGAGATGAGGATCGGAAGATTTCAGGCACGAGGGTGCGCTTCGATCTTTTATTTTGCTCTCAACGAGAGCAAAAGCTCGCATCGAAAGCGACAAACAAAAGAAGGGGATTCATTCGTTTCGAACGTTACGGCCTAATTTTTTTTTCTTCCAATGCTTTTCACTACTCGACGCACGAAATAAAATTCCAGTTTTAAAAGGTGCGTCGGAAAGCTCTGGTTTCCACCCTCCTCATCTCTTCAAATATTTCGCCGCGATAGCGGGTGTTTTATCATCTTTTTAAAATCAACTTTGGCAATTTAACCAAGTGTTGTACAACACGGGGGATGTTTGTTGAAAAAAAAAAGAATCGCCGAATCAGCAGCGATGCTTTTGCTAACTCTGGCACTCTCGCGGGCTCCAATTTCCGTCGATTTATTATTCTCTCGATTTTATCGACTTAATGGATACACGGCATTTTTTTTTGCCGAAAATAAAACCATTGCCAAGCATATTGCGCTTGTGGTACATTGCGGAATCCTATTTTTACACTCGGTTTTTTTATTCGGGTGGTTCGTCACCGTGACGGAAAAATTTCGTTTGAAAGATGGGAAATTGTATTCCACGAGTGTCCAGGTATCGTTTTTTTTTTTAATTTTCCTGGAGAAGTTATTTACGCCGAGGACTCTGCGATGACGACGAAAAGTTTAGGACGCGCCATAATGATGATCCGGAATCAAGAAATTTCGGGCGAGGTTGACGCATTTGACGCTCTCGTCTCCAACTTTTAATGCCCTATTAAAAAAGCTCCCCGAAATGTTCCTCTTAAAATGGATTTATCCTGTTTTTCGGGCTTCAATGAAATACGTTCGTGGCTCACGACGGTTTCAGTTATCAATGTTCGCCACCATCCATCTCTTCCTCTCTCTCTTTTCTTCCCATCGAAGCCAAGTTTGAATTTCTCCACGCTTGTACGATTCAATGAACGTATATAGAACATTCGAATCGCATTTGGAACTTTAAACCCACCCTGGTGACTCGGAGACCAACTTTGGGACGAGTTGGTCGCGATCGTGGTCCGCGTAATTGCGCTCTTAACACGGCACTTCGATACTCGCTGTATTGTCTCAATGTGCGCTCGGAACCCACAAAACGAAAACTTATTTTCGACTCTGAAAAGCGATGGTATCGCTTTTCGCCCGTTACCAAAATAATTTACAATCTTCGACGTCGTCTCGTTGAAATCCATGCAAATAGAGAGAGAATCTCACACACACACACACACAGGCTCGAAATGGACGCGAGAAATCGTTGATAATTTTGGGGATGAAAATGCTTTACTCCCCCTGAGGGGTACATGAAAACGAGGCAACGTTTCTCGCGAAGGAACGCAGTCTGCTTCCTCGACATCAGCTCCGTCAATCTCGCTTCCGGTTTCCGCGCGATACCAGCGAAAAGAATAAACAAGAAACCTGAAAAAACACTAGACATCATCAGGAGCCAACTGAACAATTTTGACGAGCGCGGATTAATCGTCATCTCGAGTCCCAAAGGATTTCCAAACGTGGTATCAGCGGAAATCCGAGCTGAACAAACAATTTTCTACCCTATTAACGATCGCAGTCGCGCAGTTGGAATTGCAACTTCCCTTATGCCCAAAGAGCGTTCATCCATAGTTTATTTACGATGCAGTATCGTCCGCGAAAAGTGTCCTAAAGATTAATCGTTTATGATATGAGAATATAAATGCATATACAGACTGGCTATGGATCATTTAAATTTTCCACTCTCTTTGCTCCTTTGCACTGAACACGAGAACCAAGAGACAGAGAGAGAGAGAGGAGGGAGAGAGGAATGGAGATCTGGAAGTTTGCCCAAGTGCTATGTGGGTTAAGAGGAGCGAGCGAGAGAGATAAAGCGGGAGAGAGAGAGAGTGACCGTTGTTAGGTATAGTAACAGCGCTCATAAAGGATGGAGCTCATCGTACAAAGAGGAAAGGGGGTTGTACGAGGGAAGATACACGTCATGATTCAACAGCGCCAAATCGCGTAGTCGCGAGGGTTGCCCGGCACCGGATGGTGCCTGGTGGTGAAACGCCATGTCGTTTGCATGCTCTTGTCCGTATACCGATCGATCGTTATGCACTACGTGTGTATATGCTCGCGTCTGTCCTGGCGTACCATTCGAAGTTTCCTGGTACATCTCGTATATCTTATCGTCCGTACCCACTGTTACAAATCTACCCTTCCCTCGTACTTAAAAGACACACAGACGCGCTCGATCGTAGAATCACCTGATCCATTTGATTCGCAAGAATGTTCCGATATCGATAATGTTTATTTACGATCCCTGACGGGTTTGGCCTTGGGTGAAATGATACCGCGGAGAGGAAGCCCTCGGAGAAGTTCAAGCTCATAAAGGAGAATCTATCGTTTCGCTGGATGTTCCTCCGCCGATGCTCTCGGAATCCATGCAAATTGGAAAAGTCTGAAAAATATTGAAATTGACCGAAACGTTGAATTTCAATCGACGCAAACTCGAGTTGATCTTCGTGGAAACTTTAGTCACTCGGAGTGAATGGGTTCGGTCAATCCCATCTTCGTTTTTTTCCGTTCATTCGATCCAAGGTCAATTAAATGTAATCTCGGGGAGAAAAATGGGTCGGGAGAAGTTCCGGCTTTGGAATAAAAGAAAATGACGGCGAGGGAGAGGGGGGGAGAGAAATTCTCGTCGATGAATCCGAGTTTTCTATCGCGGGTGGAAAACTTTACGGGGAGTTTTGCCGAAGGAGAATTAACGATCGGTAACTTTGGATACGGTTAGGTGGCTCGGTATTGTACGACTGCACGAGGGGTTGGATAATTGAGGAGGGCATCGAGCGGGAGAAGGAACGCTTCGTGTGCGAGAGGGGTATAACAGGAAGGGTTTCACGGGGAAAATCGTTGCTCCCCGCGTGACTGGACCAATTGCGGGTCGAAGATATGACGATTACGCAACATCTTCGAGACGCTTGTTTAGCAAAAAAAGATGGGCGTAGGCCGAAAGGGCGTAAATTCGTTCTCCTTGACGGAGAAAGTAACATCGCCGTAGGTCCTTTTGTTCGATAAAAGTTTGTGTGTGCGATGATAAACGTGTATGCTTCCGTTGACTGTGTGTGTGTTAATAGCCGGGTAGGCTAACTTCGCTAAGGAAGGAACAATCGTCGGTGATGAAAATCACTCCGGGGCGAAGGGATGCCCCCGGGGGACGAACAATGGCCGCTGTACGCCCGACTCTGCACGTTTCGTCACGAAACTTGCTTTTCCGCCGAGAGATCCGACGATTTCTGAGCTCCCGATGCTGGCAAGCTCGATCTATCCAGGGCACATGCCGCGCGGCCATTTTCCCTTTATCTCTTTTCCCTCCCCCCCCCCCTGCCTTATATTCCCTTGCCTCTGCGAATTCAACTCGCATACACGAATGCTCGCACGAGTCCACCCGGCAACCCCGTGAAATTGCACCGAAAAATGGAAAGCGACTACCCCCCACAGCACACCCCGCGATTATGGAAATTTCACAGTGTCCCTGCCCGTTCTACCTCCCCCCAGCATTATTTTACCGCATCGTGTAAAAGTCTCGCTCGTACCTCGCATTAAGGATTCACGTGTATGTGTTCACACGTGTAATGCGCGGGTTTACTCGCGTTTAAACTGTATTTATTTATTCTCGTCGTTCAATTTTTGGCGATACACGTTGCCAAAAGCCGATGGGATGCTTTGAAACACGAGAATGTCGGAATCAGCCCGATAATCGTTGAGGAAACGTCCCCAACGTTCTCGCATCGCTGCGAATACATTTTTTTAGCGAGATCGTCGTACGACAATTCCGAAAAAATTTGTCGTTGGAATCAGGAAAAAACGTCAACTTGTTCGCGAATGTAAATTCACGGTGAGCTGGTTTTCATGTCGCGTCGAAGAATACAACGACCGATGCACCAGCAGAGATGAATGCAGGGAGAAGGCGAGAGAAATGGAAAATATCATTAAATTATTACAGAAAAAGCAGGGAAAAAATGGGGAGCGCAGCCCCGGACGACGGATTCTTTCAAAGCGGTAATTAAAACTTTGATTGTTGCAATTTAAATACACCCTCGGAGTGTACATTTACCGGGGCGTTTCTCTTACGAGGGAAATTCTCTGCTTTCCGTGTACGCTCTCTCGTTAAAAGTTGTACGAGGGATCGTACGAGTGAAATTATAACGACAGAAATTCTCGTCTCGCGTGTGTGTCATGTACACGGACGAGAAAAGTTATTTTAATTCAGTTCGAACGTCGCTGCTTGTCCAGCTTGATCAGAATACCGAAAAATCATGTCGCAACGATCGACAAAGTATATTCGCGAGTTCCTTCGGAGTTTTAGGTGGACGGTTGAAAAAAAAGCACACGTTTTTTCGAATAATTCGTATTTTTGAATAATCCGCCAAGCATCGGGCCTAAACGAGCCAATATCGTTTTTGGAAGCACGCTTAACAGGGTCGTTGATAACTCACAGGGAGATGAAAGTAGAATGGCTTTGCGTTGTCGCAGACGGAATGAAATTGATGGGTGAGACACGTGTCGGAAGTATTTGTCGGTACAGGATGAGAAATTGATATGGAATCAAGTGAAAGACGTTGTATCCCATGCAGGAAGGACGGTCGTAGAATTTCAATACGCCGAATATTCGTTCGACTCCCCTCGCGAGTAGGAAAGCAGAAAATACGACATGTGATTGCGTGGATTCGCTTCATACAGATTTGACCCGGTGTTGCACTCTCCCAGCCTCATCCACCGCCATCTCGCGCTCTCTGCCAGCAGCAGCCTTTATGGACCATCTATTCCAGAGGCAATTTTGTTCGATCGTATATAGCAACGTAACAGCAATCGAATCGAAATTGAATGGCCTTGAAAGGGTCATGCAAATGGGAACATACAGACAGTCGGTGTGCAGGACCATTGGATCTCGAACAAAGGAGGAGGCCTACTGTATGAGCAACGTATTCGTCGCACAGCATCCGAGAGATTTGGTCCAGCGCGAGCGAGATGGACAGACGGAATGAGAAAGGAAGTGGCGAGAGAAACAATGACGTAACAGCCTCAATAAGTACGAAGCACAAAGCTCGTGGTGTACAGCGAGTACCAGCGGGGCCACCAGAGGGAGCCAACTGGATGATTAGGGATGGAAGGAGAAACCGATGGGTGGTCAAGGATAGAACAGAGGCACACGCTTCGTTCGGCACGTTTGCTGCCAGCAGGGATATCCACAGCGAACCGGTCCTGGCGTCTACCGCTGCTCCAAACGACCCTCTTTTCCACCCTCTCCTCCTCTTGTGTCCTACCGAAATATCCTCTCTGCGTGTTGTACCAAACAAGCCAGGCTTGCTACAGTTAACATTGCTCGCGTACGTAGATATTTCTCTCGCGTCCGACCGTCCGTGTATTAATTGTCTTGTTACGGGACGCGTTCCACACGCAAACTCAACCGAACCACGCTCCCGTGTCTAATTTATGTTGGCTGTTCGACTGTCACACGTGCTCACTCGGCCTAATCTCCTATTCGCGATGGGAAAGCCTTCTACGGACTCTCAATAACGCTCCCTCGCCGGCGACCCCTGGCTCCTCCGCGTCCTCGGCTACATTCGCCACTACGCACTCGAAATCAGATGGAAAGGCCGTTTTCGTAAAACATTCCGTCATTTTACTCGACAAACCCTCGTTATTGCCTATTCCCCGGGGGTGTTTGCGAAAATCCAGCCGTTTCCGTTCCACTGACGATTCCTGACTTTTGTCGCCTAATCACCGAGTATTTTCCACCGACGCGACAACGCTTTTGGCGACAATACGTGAGGACAATGGCGGCAATTTCGTCGGCGCGGAGGGCCAATCGTTTTCTTGCTCCTGAGGAAGGTTACTCTCAGTACGGCTAGACAATAATTAGAGGGTTTTTGACCCCTGGCTCCTCCGCGTCCTCGGCTACAATCGCCGCTACGCACTCGAAATCAGATGGAAAGGCCGTTTTCGTAAAACATTCCGTCATTTTACTCGACAAACCCTCGTTATTGCCTATTCCCCGGGGGTGTTTGCGGAAATCCAGCCGTTTCCGTTCCACTGACGATTCCTGACTTTTGTCGCCTAATCACCGAGTATTTTCCACCGACGCGACAACGCTTTTGGCGACAATACGTGAGGACAATGGCGGCAATTTCGTCGGCGCGGAGGGCCAATCGTTTTCTTGCTCCCGAGGAAGGCTACTCTCAGTACGGCTAGGCAATAATTAGAGGGTTTTTGAGATTGCGCCGGTGGATCAATTTCAGTCGGATAACGCGGATGCTTTGCTCAAAGGGGGGTTTTCTCGACGGGATACATCTTAATCTTGATACCCGAGCGTTTGTCAGAGAGCTTTAGACAGGTGGACAACGCGGGAGAGCCATCCAGCCTGTTCTCTCCGGTGGTGGCCCGACTACTACGGTAACCTTGTGGTATCCCGGATATCCCGAACGGATGCCACAAGAGCTCGAGTCTCTGGTCTCTGCGTCCTCGCTCTCTTTCGCTCCCTCCTCGTCTTCCCGTTCGTCAGCTTTGAGGCGAGCTTACGCCTCAATTAACAAGCGAGCTTAGTTACCTGACTGATACCTCGAAGCTATATTCTTTTACGTGTAATCCTCACTAATGGCCTTTTTTCTCAACGTCCTCATTTTGCTTCAGTAAAAAGAGTGAGCAAAATCGGAGTTGGTGAAAAAAACAGAATTCTCCGAGGAACTCGAGGATGTCGAAAGTTTTCACGCGTTCGTTCACGAATTTCATTCGCGAAATCATCGTTATTATTTTTGTCGACGCCGGTATTATCGTTGATCCTCGAGTTGTCGAGTTATTACAGGGTAGTCGTGCTTTTTTCGCGCGAGAAAAAAAAGCTCGCTGCGGTAAATTACATGTTTTTCCTTATTTTATTCCGCTCGCGCTGTTGCCTCGCGTAATATATATATAATATTTGTCGGTGCACAAAAGTGCAGCGGAATTACTATCGCACGGTCTTGCGGATGGTTTCGAGAAAATGTCGAGAGCGTGGTTTCGTCGTGGGCGTCGCGGCCTGACGGTGAAGGCTCTCTCGTTCGTGACCCGAAACCTGAAAGATCGTCGGTTTTCTTCCAAGAGAGAAAACGTCTCTGGTTCCTACGGTGTGTAGCCGGAGCAAGAAAAGCCACAATGTGCTCGGATATCGCAAGAGAGTTGCCCTTTGAAGCTGAACCAAAAAGCTGCTACGAAAAAGAAAAAAAAAATTGAGTCGAGGAAAAATATACATGAAAATGTCGCTCTCGTCTCTTCTCGAGCGTGGAGCGTACATCGATCGTGTAATGAGACGCCCGGATGCTGTATAAATCTTTATACACATACACATTCCATCATTTCGACACCGTAAAGTGTCTCTTGACACTTAACCCTAATTGCACTAACTTTTCATCTCCTTCTTGAACCCCACTTTTGCGAAATATTTCATGGCTTCGAGACGACAAATTGGATAACTGCGTACAATGGCATTCGCGATGTACCAAAATTTCGTGAATTTTCGGAGCAAGATCTCTTCGTTTTTGGTAAAAAACAGCTGATCACATCGACCCACCCTAAAGCATACGTATACAGAACGCATATAAAGTCATGGCGATATCAGATAAGCTGTTGGCCAATCTTCCATCTATGTTATCCTTTTTTCGTGCATAACAAACTGGGTTAATGATCAGCATTAGAGAAAATTATCATGGCGCTAATTACCCTCGCATTGGCACTGATCCAGCCTGGTCCAGCGAGCTTTTCTCTGCACACCCGCGGAATCTTTGCTGTTTCAAACGGCGATTGACCGCAGGGAAACACGTGTAACGATCGATGATGGAAAAGAAGAGTCGACGAACTCGAAGAGTCAGTGTCTCGGTATTATTGGAGCAGGAATCATCGATTAGCGAGAAAAGAGGTTAGAAACGATGAAATTATCGCGAGGCTGAAGTATCTTTGTGAGTGGAATATTAAAAAAAAGCTCGTGCAACGCCGATTGACGTTACGACATCGAGGAGGAGCTCTCTGCTTCCTGGCTCTGCAGTTTAGTTACATGTGATCCGAGAGTACGTAATGCAGGCATGAGGATAGATGTATCATCAAACAGGATCAAGAGTCGCAGCCTTCAGCAGAGGGACAGAAGTGACGCGATCGAACGACGACGACGAGAATATCCCTTTCCTGCTCATGTGCTTATGTACCACCCTTATGTACACGTATATACCTGCTACATGCCACGAGGTAACAGGGGATATGTTCGCTGTTACATATGTAAACTTATCTACACGACTAGACTGGTACCTAGTTCAAGTTCCATTTCTCTCTCGGTCTCTCGTTCTCCCTTGCTGGTCTTGCGATAGGTGTGCCAGCCAGCACAGCTGCGTTTTGGTCTCATCGTCGACCCGACAATCGACGTCCATATAGCCCATAGATATAGCAACTAAGTACATCCTCGTGGTTCTGGGAGTCATACGCAGAGTTCCAAGTCTGAAATATCATGACCACTCTGACGTTACCGCCAAGTTCTCATCGTCCAACGACCCTCGCTGAACACAAGTTCATTTTACGATGCCAACTTTCCACGACTGGTCCAACTGTCTGTGTCTCTCTCTCTCTCTCTCTCTCTCTCCTTTTCCGTCATTATTCTTCCCCATCTTTCCTCTCCGTCTCTCGCCTCCTTTGCGATGCACAGGAGAAACGAAAAAAACTTCCAACGTCCTCAAGTTTACCACCCGCTCGTTCCGCAGAGAGTCGCCAAACACGGCGTTTCTTGTCGGATCAACTATTCACGATTTTCAGAGCTAATTAGCGGATCTGCGAATGACGAAGGCAAACTCGCGAAATGAGTAGCTGGCGCCGGGAGAAAACTTGCGCGCGGCCTACACTCGTTTGTGATACATCCTTCAGGACGGAAACAATAAACACTTTTTTCTCGTCAGTCCTGGCTCGCGAAGGGAAACTTCCGTTCGGGTCGTCGAAAATGACGAGCGAGCAATTTGCAACTTTTCATTCGTCCTGGTCCTTTTTCCTCGAGATTGACTGCGAGAAGAGGTTTTCTTCGTTAAGGTAGTTCTATCGTTTTATCGTTTTCTTAAGATTTTGTTGAAAATTTGAATACGTATTCTTTGATGTCATATATACGTGTGTAATAAATTTTGGAAGGTTTTACCACGTGGAAGTTGAGATATTTATTGGTAAAAATCACAATTTTCGGTAGTCTCTCGTAAGAGCGCGTGTTAAAAGTTGCATTTTCATCAATGAATATCTTGGCTTCTACGTGGTGAAGCCTTCTAAAACTTTGCATACATTTTTATGCAACATCAAAGAAGATTTCTTGAGTTTTCCAAAAAAATCTTAAGAAAATTTTTTTCGCAATTTTTGTAATTATAGAGCAAGCACATATCACCTGGGACGACCGTGAATTTGGAGTATGCTGTTCTTTAGTCGATTTGCAACAACTTTTCTTATTTAACCGAAGCCCGCGAACCATTTTGTATGTGAGAAAAACTGCAAAACAATTTCTCGATTTGAATCTAACGATAGAACTACCTTAAACTACACACGTCTGTACGACAGTTGGGTTATTATCGACATTCGTTGCTGCTTTCTCGCTGATGCAATATATTATTTATTGAATAAAATTCCCCCTCAAGGCCACGTGTTTGCCGGGAGGACATTCACACATTTTTTTCACGAAGAATCGCACACCTCTCGAGTGACGTCCATTTCCATTGCAAACGAGACAAACACTCGATGGTGGTGCAACTGGATCTTTTCAGGCGTCGAGAGCACGTCTCGTTGTCTGGAAACACATTCGATATCGACTTTCCGCTCTCGAGCGAGCCCGCATGTACATGGAGAAATAATTCTCCAGCTGAAAATACCTTGGAACTTTTGCAGTTTTTCTTCAAAATCATCGTCATTCGTACTGAAATACGGAAACGGTATTTTTTTTTCAAAATTATATTCAACGAAAATTCCGTAACATTTTCTTCATTTTCTTTTCATTTTTCGCGTTTGCTACCCTCGATTTTGCCCCTTTGTCAAAAAAAAAACTGGTTGGATGATTCGGAACTCTTTCACCAGCTATTGACCAATTTTGATTGCATCGCTGCTCTCAACGAAACAAACGACGCCCGCGTTTCCTTTTGAATAGGAAAGAAAACAAAAATCGAGTACATAAAAGTTGTTCGTTCGCGCGCGGCTCGTGATCTATTTTTGATTGAATCCCATATGTGTCAGAAATAAGTTCGAGTGGTGTTGGATGTAACAATTTTTTTTTTTTCGTTCAAACGAGTCCGCGTGAATGGTGGTATATCCACGCCTCGTTTTTCACGAAAGCTCGCTTGGTACTCGGCATCCGTTCGAGCCCCGAAGCCCCTGACGAATCTAACAGCCGATGGCTGTATAAATTAATCAATTTCAGTCGGGAAAATGTTTCTCTTTTCAAAATTCGTACACCGAATCGAAGGGGATGAAACCCTTGTCGCGTACGAATTGCGGCACTGAAATGGACCTTCTGATTATGGACGGGCTGATTAATCCAATCGTGAATCGTCGAGGATCTTCTGCACACTTTTTCTTTAATATCCATTAGCTGTAAAATCTCTTTTTGGTTCGCGAGTCGTTTGAAATCATGAAAATCAATGAAATTTCGTCAAAGTTAGCGAGCATTTCAACCGTGGGAAGGTAAACTTGATTGAATTTTTCAATTGGTGTGGGAATAAACTGGTCGAATTTTCTTTCCAAAACAAAAGTGGCACGACAATTCGGCTGATTCGCTTTATGCTAGGTGTGGCATTTTTTTGAAGCAAAAGAGTTTGAATAAACTCACAAGGGATGCAATAACGTTCACATGGAAGTCTTGTGCACGTGTGTGCGAAAGCTTTTCGATATTCGACGAAGATCGACTGCGTCTAAGAACTTTTCTGTCCTATTCCGCCGGAGGGAGTTGCCCGTGGGGGTGCGAGAAAATCTCGTCTTTTCTATTCACTCGAGGCAAGTCGAAAGCGAGAGAGACAGAGAGAGAGAGAGAGAGAGAGAGACTGAGGGAGAAAAGCAGGAAAGTTAAAGACAGTCGCGAAGCACACAACAGAAGAACTTTGCAACAGCAGAGTCTGCGAGATAAAAGTGTAGACATTTACTACGAAGATAAGGAGACTCGCGAGAGAGAAAAGATTCCTCTTACGCATACAAGACACTAAAACATGACAAAGTATACGAGGTCTCTTGCGTCAATTACGGAACTCTCGGCTGATGGACTGCGACAATTTACTTCCTCCCGACCATCTCCGGAGTACCCTAATGATACTGCAAGACCGTGAAAAAATCAACCCCAAACAAAAAAAATAAATAAATAAACTCCAAACGTAACTATCATCAATCATTCGGCTTAAAATGATTATATTCCGTATGCGAATAATTGCTGAACGATTATTCATTTTAAATGAATTTTTTTCGTAACTCGAAGAGGCTCCCCGCTTCGGTGACTATACCCTCGAACGTTTTGTGTTAATGTTATATCCGTGTCGCCTGAATTTTCAATGTGTATATGCAGGACGAGATGAAGGTGAAAAAAAGGACGATACCGAGCGGTCTCGGTATCGTCCTTTTTTTTTTTCGGCGAGGGTTGGTGGAAAAAAGCTCCCGCGGCAGCCAGGACGTCGTCGCTCCGGAATGTAATATAGTCCCGGATCATTTCCATCATAATATCTTCCCTCGCTCTCGTCCGTCCCATCAGTCTTCACCGCCTTCTCTCATCGCTCTTTTTTTCTGTCCTCCGATACCTACTTTCTTCCCCATCGCCCCCCGCTCTCCGTACGTCATTTTCTTCATGACGTCTCATGCCAATCCCCCGGGGTTGTCATCGGGGGTATAAGTAGTCGCGGAAACAGTCGCATCCGCTCGTGGACGTCCGAGGAAACGTGTTTGCAATCGCTTTGAGAGCTTTTACAGGGAGTAAGGGATGGTGGGAGGGCGAGAGGGATGACAAATTTTCAAAGTGCGCGACGTACAAGCTGTTTGCTCGTCCGACTAAGAAAAAGCGCTTGTGGCATGCTCAGGATCGCGGTACTACAGGGGATGCGGTACACAAAGGGTATCTTCGGAAAAGGACATTTTTAAAGCTTCATGCAGAATCTTCCTGGTCCATGTGGTCGTCGGAAAGGGTTTATCGAGTGTTCTCTCGTCTCCTCTTTCTCGGCCTTCGACACTGCCACGTACGGGGACATCCTCATTGGCGCGGGTGGAAGAAAAAGAACGAAAGGAGGTGATTTTTTTTGTCATTCCTTCGGGATGAATTCGAGAGGAGCGTTTTCGGGGATCTCGCTCGAACGTGAGATGGGGAAGATTCGAAACTCACGTTCGAAACTGTTTATAACGGATACGAGGACGAGTCGGTTTATTTTAACGCAATTGCTCGCGTAAAAGCCGAAGGGCGTATATATACGTCTTTTTACAACTTTTGAGCTTCTTCGAAATCAGTTTTCAAGCCGTTTATACGCTTTTACGATCGTTTCTAACCCACGAGGGCGAAATACCGCCGTCGATTTCGACCGAAGTTATCATTTCTGATCTTATAAACTTGGAAAACATTTTGCGAAATCCAATCTTGGCCCGGAAAAAAGTTTGTCAGACTTTTCCCGTTGGAAGAAAAGTGGAAGAAAGCGCCTGTTTCTGGTGTTGAATCTGCAGAGAGCCGGGCAAAGACGTTCGGAATCGAGTAAGGTTTTTGGTCCATCTCGGGGCAGCGTGATTGCTCCACATCGTGTATCTTTTTTTGTCTCTCTTTTCGGGTTAAATAATCATCGAATGTTTCATTATACACGTATTCCATCGATGTTGCACGAGTCTGAAGCGTCTTTTTTCTCGAGGGGATGCTGGAGAGTCTCGGAGAAATTCCATTACGAGCGACTCTTTAATATTTCTTTTTCAAATTTTTTTTCACACCTGCCCAGAGTACCGGGTGAATAATGAACTGTCAGTACGACCGACGGTTGATTGTTGCACACTTGGGATAAAACAGCTTCGCTTTTTACGTTGAATTTCGTCGATATTTCTCGTTCTTTGAGGAAAATTACGACATCATGAAAATAACAGAAGCGTGTCAAGTCGCATTTATCAATTCCGAGCCTCATTCCGCGGGATGAAAAAAAAACTTTGCAATTTCAAGCCCCTCCAGGAAAAATCTAGTAAAATCATCATCGCGATTTCGCATTCAGATGTAATAATTAGACCTCGAATAATCATAATACGCGGTACAAATTTTTGTGCAAAGCAGCGGTGCTGTCTTCTTGATTATAACGTCTTATAAATAATAATTATTTTCAATAATGTGCTTAACGCTATAATTACACCGCACCGCGGTGCTTGAACGATAAAGCCAATTAACGGATTCTCAAGTTCTTAATTGCTTCGCTGAACGAGCTGCCTGTTTCGATTCTTGTGGCTTGTGCAACAACGTACCCCTTCGCCCTCCTGCCTCCCTCTCGCTCTCTCTTTCTCTGCGTATTATCGGCTTGTTTCGCAATTGAGGGAACGAACGCGACGTAAATTATCAGGACGCCTTTGCTTACCATTTCCACCCCCCGTTCCCGTTGCAGCATCCGTCTGGGTTCTCAGCGTAAAACCTCTCGTATTTTCTCGACGTACCATCGAGCTTTATTTCGCCCGAGCGTAACTTGTAATTCGCAAAACGAACCAATTATCAGCGTTTGTTGGCATTTAAACGCCGATAAGGGATGTAAACTTCACCCCAAGTTTCTTTTCGCCGAGCGACGAAACTCTCTCGCCTCCTCGTTCTTCCGGATCGAGCTCGTCTTAATCTTCCTCTTTTGAGACCAGTTTCGATCGATAATTCGTACGCTACGCAAGCCCTCGATTAATTTCACTTCCGTTTCTGAAGGATTCCATCTGCCTGTGCACGAAAAGGCTCTTTGATGACGAATCCCGTATAACGAGATTTTAATAAATTGTTCCGACGATTCTCGAGCTTCGATAAACGCGAGAGAACTCCGAAGGTACGGCAGACAAATGCTCGAGACAGCTGGAATTGGAGGATTTTTTTTTTTTTTTTCGTGTTGCGAATAAATTTTACACACACTGCGGAATCGTGTCCGTGTGTACGCTAATCTCGAGTGGGTGTCCGAAAATTCCTTTCGAATGAAGTAACAGGTGCTCGGAGGGGGTGTAATACAATTCGCTGGTACTTTACGTGTACAGCTACGAGGGAAAAGTCCCTTTCGTGCCAGTTAGAAGCAAACATCCACTTCATTCTCTCGTTCGCCAAGCTTCCCTCGGCTTATCTCGTGCGCAAAGCTCGATCCCGTATAGTCTTGGACCGTGATACCCCTGGCAATCTCTCTCCGTCTCTCTCTCCCACCCTCTCGCGTTTTCCTTTCCCTTTTGCAGCAAGAATGCAGGATAAAGGGATTACAAGAACGGTCGGAAATTTGCTCCCACTTTGCAGCTTATTTTTATACGCTTTTTTTTCTCGTTGTCGTTACTTTCGTCGTTGAATCCATCGTAGAGGGCTTATCCGGAAGTTCTACTCGGTGTACACACCGGATATTCGCGTGTACACGGTATCAAAGACGGCTGACGACTACGAGACCGTTATAAACAAAAGGAGGAACGTACGACTGACGCGCGACGCTTCGTTTCGCGTTATTTATTCAACCCCTCGGTTTCGAGTGGCGAAACTTCGCGAGAATGAACATTCGAAGAAAAACCCATGTTTCAACCCCACCCCGAAGTTCGCCGTTTGGGAAATCATGGTTTTTGAGTCTGTTCGATTGTTTTAATTACCGTTGTTTCTTTGATTATTCGTCGACAATCGTACATCGGCTGAATTCGATATGGGCAATTTTACGTATAATTGCACGCTTCGAAACGACGCCATTCGCGCGTAATTGATTCACGTACGTTTTTTTGCGATACGATTATTGTTGTTATTATTCCCCGTCGTAGCTCGTCGCGAAAGGTACACGCGACATCACCGGTGACAGGTTTAATATTGAATGAGCGGGCGATCCCGGCGCACCCACCCTTCCCGAGCAATTTCGCATTTTTCATCTCACGGGGAATATACAAACCCTCGCCGCAAAAGCATGTTTCAAATTCGTCAGCGAATCGCGCGGTGTGCAGACGTCCCGCGCGGGGTTTTTTTTACAGCTGGTCCACTGATTTTCGATGGAGCGGTTTTGAAAAAGAACAAAAGAGCCGGGGTAGAAATTGGACAAACGCGTAGCGGGAGAATTAAAAGTAAACAACAAGTCGAGATGGATTCTTCTTTTTTTGTTTTTTTTTTTCAATCAATATACTGCCTTTTTTCGGACGCGAATGCGATTCGTGAAAAAAAATATCGGCGGACACGGAAACCCTGAACGTTGTGCACCGGCGCGCGACTTGGGGGTTGGACGTTAATATCCGGACGGAATAAATCAGGATAAAACGCTCGGGAAAGCGTCTATATCCTGGGGGCAGGCTTGCGCAATGTCCTTGAGGTTAACTGCTGGGCTCGCGCGCGGTCGTTAACGAAAAGGGTGGAAGGTGCCGAGGGAGGGTTGCTGCGTGTGCAAAACCTCGGGAACGGCTCTATCCCGACTGGCAGGCCCTGCAGAAGACCCTGAGCGTGTGTGTGTGTGCAAGGTCCGAAGGACTTTGAATTTCGCGACACGCGCAAATACGCAAACTGGAAAATGGTGAAGAGTATATACGTTTTGCATTATGTACAGAGTACACACGGCGAATTTTCATTATAAATCGGACCGAGGGTGAAACGCGAACGAATATTTTTCCCAAAGCGTCGCACCTCCGTCACGGAAATCTCCGCATCGCTGGCTAAATAATTACCGAACGCAGTTTTGTCCTACCCTTCGTTTTCCCTCAAGTCGATTAATTCGAAAACGGTGCTTTTCGCTCGAGCTCTTTGTTTACCCGAATACATCGTTCGATTAATTAATTGCGGGCGTCTACGTCGTCGACCGAGGCGCATGGCGGAGCCAAGAATTGGCCTAGATTCGCGCTTCGTATCGATTTGACAACGGAAATGTTTTTAATTTATGAAGTATGGCGAAAGTTCAAAGAGCGGAATAACGGTGATGGTCCGAGTGGCGAAAGTACCGAAGACTTTGACGGATAATTCGTTCGGGTTTCTGGTCAAATTTCGTAGGCGAAAATCGCGAGTCTGCCTGCGAATTGTTTGGGCTCGACGCGAATCGCCCTACATTCGTAATGAGCTTCGAAAATATAGTCATTAGACATGCAGGCATGTCCGTATGTCGTTCACGAGAGATTCAGGGCTGCTGCGAAAGGTCAGTCGCGCAATCGCGCACTCAAAGGTCAAAGACGAGTCTCAAGATCCGCTTTGGAACGTCAGGAGAAAACCGCAGGGTATATTCGCCTTTTATTTCGTACGATTAACGCGGATGTTCATTTTTGAGCACGTTTTCTCCCGATAATTCCATTTCTCGGTTGCACGTTTAATCTTCTCTTGGCACACGCCGCGTAAACCCCAGTTCCACTGGACCGAAAAAAACGAATTCCACGCGGACGGAGACGCGAGTAACAGCTGGTATCCCCTGTGGCATATATACACGCGGATTGTTTGACCAACGATGAACGAACGCGTCTATAAATGATTCCAACCCACGTCGGATGGAGCCAAAGAGAACAAAAGCTTTTGAGAGCGTTTCACGGTTCTGTTTTCAGCGGTTCGATCTCCAACGATCCAGCAAACGCGAGCATTTCGTTGTCCAAGTTACGATTATTCGATCCCTATTAACGCGTCGATGCTTGTTCATCGGTTGGCGAGAGATCAACGCTGGTGAACATGATAACAGAGAGAAAGAGAGAGAGAGATCGAAAATCAAGCTTGCAAAAGCTCACCAGCATTTTCGCTCGCGCAACGAAAATGCCGGCTTGCAAGGAAAATTACGACGATGGACCGAGAAAACGCGGAGAGGAAATCTCTCAGCCAACCTCAGCATCATTGAATATGAAAAAAGTTGTCGATGAACAGCGAGTCTGGTTGGGTAACTGGAGGCCCAATTACGCGATAAAATGTTGTTCTCGCTGCTAGCCAAGGTCGAAGATCCTTGAAACGTAATTCGAACCGAGCGACTCGAGGCAGCTTCGTTCTCGCGTTATGGTACCTGCAAAATGAAACATCAAAGACACCCTCTGTTTGGACGTTTAACTGGCAAACGATGGTAGAGAAACCATCGCTGCTTACAGCTGCTGATTCAACAAGAGAGTTATTTCTCGAGACTTCGCGAGAGTCATTAGTTTCCTGTTGAATGATTGCTCAGGACAAATCCTACCCTCCTTTCCCACGACTTGTACCGCTTCCTCTTGCGAGTACTCGATACTCGGTTTCCCTGTTTCCTTCGATCTTCGGCTGAAACGAAGCTTCCTTTACATCGTAATCATGTTTTCCACAGTGCGAAAGGATGCCCGCCAAAGTAGGGTAGTTTCGCAGCGTGTATAAAAAAAGGGGGAGTCTTGGAGGGATCAAAGCTCCATGCGTCTATGTTGAGTGGCTCGAAACTTGGCGAGAGATAAATTGCGCAGTCTGTTCTCGTTTCACCGAGAATATATCGAACGAGAGGGTTGGAGGAATGGAAGGGGATGATGATGGCGAAAAAAAGAATCCTAGAATTTCATAATCGAGAAGTCAAGCGGGATTCATTCGCCGATTCTCGAAGAGGGAAGTGGGGTTTGACCTTAATTGAGAAGCAGACTTGATTGACTGTCGAGTTCGCTATTGAATTCTCATTCGCATCTCCACTGCTCTCTTCCTTTTTCTTCGCTCTCTGATGTTATTATCGATTTCACCCTTGATTCTATCTACCCCCTTCCTACCCCATTTCTCTCTCTCTCTCTTGCTCTCTCTGCGGGAAAAACGAACGAACCAATGAAAATGAGCAGAGAAATCGAGACCGAATGACGAATGCCCCGTTTTTAGTACCAGCTTCGAGCAACGAACAGAGGTGCGACTCGCTTTACGCCAGTTGACGGATGCTGCTCTGTGTGTCGAACGAAAAAAAATTTCGCGGCTCGTGTGGGAGAAAGTTTGAGAATCGACAAACGACCTTGCGACCATACACGGGGATGAAAATGCATTTTTCATCCCCTGTTGTAATGATTTATTGCCCACAGGACATCATGACCCACGACCGCAGTTGCTCGCGTATCAGTTAAAAAATATCGTAAACGTAATCGAGGTTTTGTATTTGTCATCCCTCATTCGTGATCTCCTTTTCGCGAAGGAAGAAGCCGAGTAATGTAAACATATCATATGGGGGTGTTTTCGGGGCAAAAAAAAATAGCAGTCCGTGGCAACGGCGGTCTCGACTCGGCAGGGGCTTCTGGGACGACTTTTCCACTCGGCGTTTCATCCCCTATTCTCGTGTCAATTATTGACGTAAAATTCTGGCACCTCCGGTATACGCCGGCGTATTTATCTTATTCGCGAGTCGAACTCGAGGTACAGCTGTAGGCTAAAATACGATAGGAAGAACATTTCGGTAGACTGGAGATGGACAATGCAGCGAGGGAGCAATCGTGAAATTTAACTGAAAGTGCACTTAACTCGTCGAGAGGAAAGTTTTCCCCGCGCTGTGTGGAGCTGACACTATGGTAGGAGCGTTAAATTTCCGCGCTGCGGCTCTTCGAAAGGATGGTAAAGAGACGCTTGAATGTAAGATGAATGTACAGAGGAAGAGACAGAGAGAGAGAGAGGGATGAAAGAATAATATGGACAACAGAGATGTACGCGATTGAACGCTCGTGTGTGTGTGCGTGTGTGTGCGTGTAAGAAAGATTCCAAGTAGTGGAAGACTCCAATTTCACCCAAAAGGTCGAAACTACCTTGCATAAATTAAACTCCAACTAATCCGTCTTGGCCCAAAACCAACTTTTAGATTGAGCAAACTCGTACAATTATTTACCCAGGTTTGTTTCTCTCACCCCTGCTGGGTGTCGTACAGGGGAGTCTCCATTCTTATCTACACGTTCGCAGATGTGGAAACGCGTACGACTTTACGGTGTTTGGTTTTTTGCAGGCTGCTCGAAAGGGCTTCGTAAGTTATGCGAAACGTCAGAATAATAAAAAAAAGTGACACAACGAAAAAATTGCCCATATAGACTCGAAGAGAAAAAGAGAACGGGTTGGACGATGCCTGCAGCAATACCTTCAATCTTTGTCAACCGAGTGGCAAAGCTCCAACGTTTTTTTTCCCCCCCTCCCCTGCGAAAAAACCCTTTTCCCTTTAGCCCGACGTGTCTCAAGGGATAATGTACAAACGTGGGTGTGGAATTTATTGGAATTCCCTGTCCGATCGAAGAATCGAAAATGCAAAGCATTTTTTTTTTGCCACTCTTCCTCTCTCACTCTCTGCGACATCGCCCGTTTGACGCTCTTTTCATTAATTCATCTCACAGCGAAATTATTGGATCTCTTGACTGTTTGCTCACTTTTATTGTATTCCATTGGAGATGGGTACTCGCGTTCGAACGGGCGATCGCAAACATACGGAGAGCGAAGGGTAGTTACGCGCCTTGGGAATTTCCACCGTTTGGGGGGTTTCTGGAAAAGTGGAGAATTTTTTTTTTTGTCGAATTTTCAATATTTCAATGGCCTATCTGATCGGAAATTTTCTGCTGATTGCAAAACACATGGACTTTTTTCCGAAAACTTGAAATTCCAATGAGAAAATAGTAATTTATTGATAATATTCGTATTATTGCATTTTCGGATCGAAATATCGAGTTTTCGGTGAAATATCGGTGTGTTTTGTAATCAGCAGGAAAAAATACATCGATATAGACTATTAAAAGTCATTTTTGAAATCCAAAATTTTTCGCCATTTTTTGCCAGATCGAGTTGGTTCACTAAAAGGCTTGCCATTTTTTCCCCCTTTGAGGTAGATACTCCAACTTGTGCTTATTTTCTTGTCGATCGTTGGGGCTTCAAAATGCCGTTTGGTTTGTCCAGATATCTTAATTTTTCGATTTTTGGCAGATTTTTTAAGTTGGACCATCGATTTTCGCCAATTTTCCCATACATACCCCTTTGCGTTTTTTTCGCCGATTTTCGACATCGATTTTGAGGATGAAGCAATCTAGCTATCGACATTTAACTTTCACCGTTCTCTAAGTCTACTCGAGGGCTTTTCAAAAACCCCCCAAAAAATGTATATAGCTCAAATAGAACCGTAGTTATGACCACTTGAAATTTCGACTTTTTGAGGTTTCTGGAAAGTTGGCCAAAAATGAGCCAAATTCTTTTTTTTCAAATTTTTAACTTTTCAAAGTCTTGTCCGATCGGAAATTTCCCGCTGATTTCGAAACACACGGACTTTTTTCCGAAAACTCAAAATTTCAATGAGAAAACAGTAATTTATTGATAATATTCGTATTATTGCATTTTCGGATTGAAATATCGAGTTTTCGTTAAAATATCGGTGTGTTTTGTAATCAGCAGGAAAAAATACATCGATATAGACTATTAAAAGTCATTTTTGAAATCCAAAATTTTTCACCATTTTTTGCCAGATCGAGTTGGTTCACTAAAAGGATTGCCATTTTTTCCCCCTTTGAGGTAGATACTCCAACTTGTGCTTATTCTCTTGTCGATCGTTGGGGCTTCAAAATGCCGTTTGGTTTGTCCAGATATCTTAATTTTTCGATTTTTGGCAGATTTTTTAAGTTGGACCATCGATTTTCGCCAATTTTTCCATACATACCCCTTTGCGTTTTTTTCGCCGATTTTCGACATCGATTTTGAGGATGAAGCAATCTAGCTATCGACATTTAACTTTCACCGTTCTCCAAGTCTACTCGAGGGCTTTCCAAAACCCCCCAAAGAAATGTATCTAGCTCAAACAGAACCGTAGTTATGACCACTTGAAATTTCGGTTTTTCGGCGATTCTGGAAAAGTGGCCAAAAATGACGAAATTTTTGTTTTTCGAATTTTCCACACCTCAACAACCTAATCCATCGCAAATTTTCCGCCGATTCCAAAACTCATCGAGTTTTCAACCAAAACTCGAAATTTCAGTAAGAAAACGCAGAAAAACATTTGTTTATTCTCGAAATCAGCATAGTTTTTTGGGGTTTTCGGAGCTTTTTATTACAAGGATTACATTCGCTGATAAATCGGTATAATTACGCGTCCGAACGATTTTTAATATCGCTGTTATCGAAAATTATTCTACTCTGTGTCTTGGATACGAATAATTTTTTTTCTTCACACTTTTACAGTATCGTTACGTCCGCGAAATTCTCATTCCATTACAGTTTTATCGAGGTTGTACGTGCGATGTACCCTTGAGTGCATCGTACACTTTCTTCGTGACATTATATCGTAATCTCATTCCTGCCTGCACTGTGTGTAGAAAATGAACAGCACTACGTTGAAGGCAGGCCAATTCGCCAATGATGTGAAAATCGAATGAAATTGCCGATCCAGTTTCCTACAGCCTCCTTTCGCACCTCCTCAAATATTAGCTCGAAGAGAATTCATCGAACGTTTTTGAACCTCGCAGAGTTGAACAAAAATTCCAGAGTGATAAAAAAAAATCAAAATTGCGCATGTGCACCAGACCGGAAGTGCTTCCGTCAAATACGAAATGAAATATTTCGATGTATTTGGCTAGTTTGCGAGTAAAAAAAAAATGCAGCATTTATCGCGAGACGGGAATCACGGTATATACCCAATTACGAGTGAGGTACTATTTTTAAAGTACGTACAAATTGCGATACCAGTGTGCGGATGGTCGCGAATCGTTATGGCGAGTGAGAGAAATTATGTGCATAGAGAATGCAAAAAAAAAAAAAAGTGTATCTCGCGTTGAGAATTACGAGGTCTCGGTGGCACTCGGCGGGACCAGTTATTCAACGTTCCCTCCCTCGTTGGGGAAAGGTTGACCCCGATTCAGTTGTTTTTACACCATGAACAAAAGTCAGCCAGCAATCCATTCGAGCGACACTTACAAAAGCTCCGGGGGCGCACGGGATAATGAGCCATTTTTCTCGTTGTTCCGCATTAATCATTACCTTCTCGAATGGATAATTGACCAACCGTGAACTCGTAATCGGCTGGTTCATTTCGTACCATCGTCGCAGCAGACTTTTCCTCGAGACCCTCGACCCTTCATAGCACAGGGAAAAATCGATAAAAAATTACGTTGAATATTTCACAAATGTCCGAGTGTATTTCGGAGAGAATCGCTTTGACGCGGTTAATTCAAAACTATTATTTCGGGACGAATTAAATCGCGGTTGCGAAGGGCATTCGAAAATAATTTTATTGAAATGCCATCTATTAATTGTACTTGATCGATGTTTATCAAACGCTTTTGCCAATTTCCAGTCTGTACCTAAATTCCTCGTCTGGATTCAATGAACGAAGGTCACTCGTTCAGCCTAAATTCATGAATATTTTATCAGAAACTCTGTACTTATTAATTAATTAAATTAATAATTCCTCCAAATGGCACGTATGAATATTACGCGCTGTTGGTGCAACGTTTGCATTAAATTAAATTTGACAAAATCCAATTACACTCTGCATTGCTTCGATATAATTGCTAATGAAAAGCCGGAGAATCGGAAATTCGATCGGTATGGTTTTGTCATGATTCAAAATAAATTCTTCGTTTATATTTTCCTATGGGAAATCATTTTTCGCTCGAGAATAAACAACGAGGCGTACAGGTTTTTCACACATCCTTTCCCAGCTAAGAATTAATTATTTAAAGCACACCCGGGGGTGAAAATGGCCGGTTCTCGAGATTTTTGGTTTTCAGCAGCAGCAGCAAAGAAAAACAAGAGACCAAAACGCGACATGCTCAGCGATGCGAAACTACTCGCATCATCGCGCGTCTGCTTGACTGTCATTGAAATTTCCTTTGACATAATCATCGTGAGAACGGGGGTAGAAAAATAACGAGACTATACACGCCATGAGAATTCTTTGTCAACGTAGTTATCAAAGGATAAGAATACACGTTCACGCTGGAGCGTTAACACAGTGGAGATAAAGTGTACTCGAAAAAGGGGAAAAAAAGCTGACGATTCTCGGGGAATCTACTTGGCAAGCTGCCATTCGCGCTCCGTCCGAAAAGTCGCAATCGAATGAAAGATGCAGCGGCGTATTTCCCTTCCTTCCTTCCTTTTTTTTTCCCAAGTGCCTTCTCGTTTTATCGTCTCGCTAATCATAGGTGGAAAATCCTCGCTTCTCGAAACTACCTGCAGATCCAAACGGTAATTCATCCACCGCAAAGTCGCGTAATTTTCAACGTTGAAATAAGCAATTACGTCGTCAGACTCGTTTTCCTCGTGTCTGGTCCATCGTTTCGTCGCGACCGTTTGCAATTGTTCTCGGGCATTTTCCCAATACGAGTGTTAATGCGGGTTGTATGAATATACATGTATATGCGTGTGTGTGTGTGTGGGTGTGTGTGTGTGGACCTCGTAATGACAAAAATCATGGTTATCGTCGATATTAGCGAGATAATAGTGCTGGGATTCTAGTTGCTCGCAGTTAACGATTCCGTTCGCTCCCACGCGGGATAATTTATGCGAAACTGTTTGCCGCAGCCTCCTCCGACCCTTTTGTATTCCGTATACACTTAAACATTCCATGGAGAGATTCTCTTCGACAGTAACGATCGATCGTTAAGCCCTGCCATGCGGTTCGAACTGTGCTTGTTTAACACCTCGTGTATATCGTTCATACGCGTGTCTTTCACTGTATATACCTGCACTTGATCTCGCTCTGCCATCATTGTATTCGCACCTATCAGATTTCGTATGGGTTACAATTTCAGCCCATTATCGGCATTTTCCTAGCCAACAAGCACCGTTTCTCGTTGTGTTTCACATCGTCGTTTGCTTCTCCCTCTACCCCTCCGGCCCATTGTCTTTATATATTTTTTTTTATCGCGTTTTACCAAAAAAAAAATCGCTGTTCCGTTGGAATTGCACTTCCGGAACAAACTTCAATTTATTCCCACGAGTGTTGAATAATCTCACGAAGCAGCGTTATTATTCTCGCCCGAAACGGGCCTTTGAACAATGTTACGTTTCACGCACAGCGCCGATGTTGAATTATCTTTGGAAAAATGTGTTTTTTTCTCGTCTTCCTCCTCTACGTTCGAGTGTAAAACGGATTGCAGACATTTTCGTGACGCGCGATAATTTGAATGTCGCACGGGGCACGCGAGGTGTCGAAATTCGACGTCTAGAATGTATTCCGGTCCATTGCCGTGAAACGCGAAGAGAGACCAGCGCGCCAGTCTGGGGATGACTTTTCGAACGATGCATTCCATTCATAAAAAATATTTGCTTCCGGTTTAATCTTCCGGAGACGACGAAAAAAGGGTCTGGATGTACACGATCTCGGAAAAATCGAGAGATCGATGCTCGCAGAGGGAAAATCGTAGATAAAGCGAGACCGCGATTGCAAACTCATCGTGGTGATGTATGCGATGAAATTTTTGCAATTTTACCATGTACATCATTTCTCGTTTGAGAGGAGAAACTTTTGACGCGCGTGAGAGAAGAAAATTCAAAGTACGGCTAGAAAAATCTGTGGTCGCAAGGAAAACCGGGTCTTCCGGTTGGTCCATGTCTCTCCCGATATCTCCGTCACACTTTGCACACTCGGTGATGTCTTTCTCTCTTTTCTTTTTTCTCACCCCCTCGGTATCTCGCAGAGCGGTTCAAACTTTCGTATATATACGATCAGCACAACAAACCGTAGCGAGATTTGCGACGGCGGACGACTTGAGTAACGATTTTCAAGGCGATCTTCAATTTTCGCGCCCGAGCGAATCGCGAGGAAACGACGAAAATTTACGATAGCTTTACATCGTACGTCAAATGTGTATCATCGACGCAAATTTTTCGTGCCGGCAATTTGTCGCGATTATCGTTGAAATAACAGAGGATGTGTATTTTTTTCGAAACGACAGTTCGCTCTCGTCCTTCGTCGCCGACACATCCGACGATCTTACGATTTTTCGAAATAAATTTCCATCGATCGCGCGATGTCCGAAAAAAATTGCGAGACGTATCGATTCGTCGGAGGAGACACCACTTTTTTTTCTACATTTCTCCATTCAACGGTTTCGAGTTACGGAGCTCTGATTTATTCGTGTTTTTCAGCAATTGTACCGCTTTACCTCGGTCGATTTCGCGCGTACTCGAAAACGATAATTCCTGGCTATTTGAGCTTGAAAACACTCCGACGTGGATATGCGGAGTGAAAACTGATACTCCTTTTTCGTATAAACGAGGCAAGACCCGGGAAAAATTTATTTATGCACGCCCGTGCTTGTGGAATCACAGGGTGTCTCAAAATTGGATGCTGAGAGTTTTCCGCTGCATCAGGGACAACATTTCGAGGCGAAAAGTCCTCGAGCACTTTTGGATCCGACGAGTCCCCGTTGAGTTATGAATTAATGCAGTCGGACCAATCGGCGGCGTGCGCTCGCGCGGCGGAGGGGAGAGCGCGCGTTCCAGTGGCTGAAACTTTGACGATCGATAACTCGATGGGTTTTGGTCGTATAAAAAAATACCAAAATACATTTCGACTCGGGGTTTCGTCCTGAATCTTGGTGTAAATTATTGACAAAGAGTTTTGTGACACCCCGTATGTAATTGCGCGTCGTGTGTGTGCTTATGTGTGAGGGTACATGGCCGAGAATTTTTGTGCACGTTATCGTGCACTTTCGCTCTAAATATCGGCGAATGGTCGCGTGTACACATCGATGTTTGTCCACGATATATACAAATCCTCCTTTTTGCAATGAGAGAGAAAGGGAGGAACACGGAAATTTAACCAAATCGGTTTTTCGCCAGCGGCGCGATAAAAATATCGAGGCAGCACAGAAGGTTCCATCGCATTGTGAAAAACCGCAAGGGAATCTCGATGGGCGTGAAATTCACGCGAACCACCCTTATGTTACAGGTGAAAAACCGTCTAATCGACCACTTTTATTTTTTCAAATTTCATCGCAGAATATAGCAGTGTGTTCGATCGTTCGATTTGATGAACTTACCGGAACGGTAAAAAAATATTTGCTGGTGAAATAAATTCGAGCAAGCAGATAAAATTCGTAGCTTGAGAAGTCAATGAGAAGCAAACGCTTTGAGATGGTAAAACAACGAAGGAAACTTAAATTTTGATATTTTAAAGTCCCATCGGAATGAAAAAAAAAAAATCAATGCATTAAAGGCCTTGAGAGTCGAGAGAGAGCTCCTCATACATTTGCATCCGTGCATGGAAGGATACGACGCCGGGAGGCACCGATCGGATCGTTTCGTGTTTTATTGCCTCTCGCTCTGGATTTGCAACGCCGAGACCGGCCACAACCTCACGATCGAACGGTTGCGATACGTTTTTTTTGTGTTTTTTTTTTTCCTTTTTTTTTTTTGAACACGCGTACGTGGGATTATATGTACACTCGCATCGTGACCAAACTGGCCGTAGTGAAATACGCGACCGGTCGTACACAGCGTACACAGATAAAAATATACGTCTGTATTTTCGCATAAAAAGCGTCGGGAATATTGCATCGGAAGGCTCAAAAACAAATAATGCCAGATGCAATGAAATATTTTGCACTTATTTGTAATACTCTGAAAATAAATATAATACGTGCATGCGTGAACGTATGTATTTCACGGGGTGTCCCAAAACTCCATGGTTAAGGATTTAAAGTTGGATTCGGAATGAAATTCCGAGCCGAAATGTATTTCGGTATAACTCGAAGGGCTTTCGTCGAATCGAAAAGTGCTCGAGGACTTTTCGACCTGAAATTTCGTCCCCAATGCAGCCCTAAATTTTCAGCATCCGGTTTTTGGGACACCCTGTATATGTCGTTTTAAATCGGTGGAAAAATGAACGTTCGAGATGATTTTTTTTCGCGAAAATTACGCAATGCTAAATTATATTCGAAGCTCTTAAGCTCATGGCCACATTAAGGGCTCCGATCGCTCTAGAATGTGGGAATTCTACCGCTTCTCGTATAAAAACTATTTGAAGAGGAGGAAAACGGGCGGCCAAGTATTTTTCCTCTCAATATCTCTGATAATCCGCAATTTCCGAGTTGGATATTTGATATGCGATGGAATCGATAAAACCAAGTCTCGACGAGGGAGAAAAATACTTTCGCAAAGTTTTTCCATTTTTGCTTCTTAATCTATGCATCAACGGGCTCTCCAGCATCCTTATTTTTTATCACGAGCTTTATAACGATCCCATCGGGTCGCCGTTCTTCACAATGGAGCACATATGCTCCGCGAGAAGGTCGTGGAGAATGTATGACCAGTATCCAGACCTTAAGTAAGTGGTCGAAGCTGATACCGCATTGTCCTCGTTCAAGGAGGAAATGAAGGCTGAGAGGAAAAAGGAAAAGTTTGAGAGGATAACCATCCGTACGTGCACGTGTATATATAGAGTCCCGGAGAAGATATGCAACACCTGGCTGTGATATTGCCTCCCCTTTTCTTCCCTCTTCATCGTACCTGACTTGGTCTTTTCGTACCCATTTTGTCTGGTATTTCACCGCTACCATCTACTCCATCGGAAGTTATATTCACCGCACTTTTGCCACCGGGGATGTCAAAACAAAAAAGAAGCTTTCGGCTTCCGGTTAAAACGGGATTTAAGGGGGTGATGGTGTGATGCGGGCCACGTGACCGGGATAGAGGAATAGCGAGGGTTATTGGCTTCCGAAGATCGCTCACACTCGTACGAGCATACGCGCGGATGGCCTTGATGACGTTCCAACCCTGACGCCTAAAGTTTCTGTTCGATAATCCCCTATAAAACCATGTGTGCGAGTCCATATGCGGGGATCATCGATTCCGGATAATGATGAGAATCCCTCCTTCCTTGTTTTATTTGCTACCATATTGCTCCTCTACCGGATGTTCAACTTTGCCGCGACCTATTTACCATCGACGGGGGATGCGTGTAAATATCAGGATGTTTGAAAAAAAAAAAAATATATTTTTCCCTCTAAACAGAGGCTCAAAAGAGTCGTGAAAGCGAGATTAGCTCACAAATTTGTACCCTCAAAAGTGACTGACTGTATAAATGCTGAAAGACACCGAATGATTATAATTGGAATTTATTAACATTTTTTTTCTTTACAATAATATTTACACGAGTTTTGAAAAACTGTAAATAGCGATTCTCGAGTCATTCTCCCCTGGAAAAGTCGCTTGAAAAAGAGTCTTGTAAAGTTTTTTAATAAGGGCGATCGTTCGGCCGTGATGTACAGAGGGAGGACAATTTTTATGCGAATTGAACTTTGGCTAGCTGTAACTCCATAAGGGTTGGTTTTACGACGTTATGCCTCGGGACCTTTTTTGTAGAGCGGTTCATTTTCTACGAGAATACGTCGCGTGTTGTCCCCGGAGACTCGTCGTTATTGAATAATAAAACATCAAACGCGCTCGGCTTGTTTTCCCCGTGCTACGTCATCGCAATATTAATAACGAGAGCTGAAATTCCAGCTGATTTTATGTGTCCAAAGTAGTTTGCGAAAGGAAAAATTTACTTCATCGTCCGCGTCGCGTCTTTACAAGAGAAACGGAAGCTGTCGATGAAACGTTTGCGCGCCATAGAGCAGAGTTCGTGCGAGAAAACGCGTCGAGTTGGATTAATGAAAAACGACGCGAATCGAGCGTTTTATATCGAGTTTAATTATCAAACATGGCGCTGACGGCGTACACGAATAATCCGTTTATTTCAATACGAAGCAGCGAAGAATTTTGAAAAAAATAAATACGTGCGAAAATGCAACGGCAGATTTTCCCTGCTCCGTGTTTATATTTTCAACTCTTTTTTTTTTTTTTTCAATCTTTTATTTCCATAAACAGCATACGAGTTTGCATCGCGTGAAAAAAATCGCCTCGAAAAAAAAAACGACCCGGAGGTATCAATTTTTTTGATTAATCTCTCACGCCATCTGCATGATTTTTTTTTGCTAAAAATCTATAAATCATTTTGGGTCTTGTTTTCCTCTCGTATTTCGAAATTGATATTTCCGAGAGTACGGAAATCGAGCTTCCATCAATTCGACGCTTTTCTCCTGGCCATGGTTGCTGATTTTTCGATATGGGGGCGAAAAAAAGTTTGTAATTTCACGTTGAAAGCGTCGAGCTGGTGAGGAACGAGCCACACGAGACTGGCCAACTCACCGACAACGTTGAGAGTGTAGTTGAGAAACATCTTGGGCTCGGTGCTGACTTGGCACTCGTAAGTGCCCGAGTCCCTCCTCTGCGGTGACTTTATCTGCAGCGTCCAGTTCTCCGACTTGTCCGGATGTATCACTTGAAATCTCAGGTCGGACGTGTACGTCGATATACCCGCGCTGAGTATGTGCATGTCACGTTTTCTCATCCAGGAAACCTTAAATCCAAGAAAAAACGGAAATATTTCGTCAATCCGGCGGGAAACACAACGAAAGAGACTCCCCTCGCGATAGTCGTCTCGCCAAAACTTGTTGTCGCACTTTTCAAAGAGATCCTTTTCCGAATAACACTCGGAATTTCATTTCGGACAACGATCGATGATCGAGCATCATTTTTTTCATTTGAGAATTTGAAAAACAAAAAAGAATAATCCGCCACAAAGTCTTCTCGAGAAATCGACGTGGGGAAACGTCGTCGCGCGATGGGGTAGACAATTGATTCTCGCGAGGTAGACATCCGCGAGTGCGCCAGAGGCTTTCTCGAGCACCGCACGGCGAATATTTCACTCCGTTTTCTTTGAAAAAGTGTACAGCGAAACATTCGACACTCTTCGAACAATCGCGGGGAGGAAAGGGAGCAGCACCGTGAGAATTATCGAGGGAAAAAAGGGAGGCGAACGATGAATGCTTCGAGAGGAGGTAAGAAGACGGCGAGACCGTGATTCCCCGGGGGGCTTGGAACCAACCCTCACCTGAACCGAGTTCTCTTGGAAAGCGCGAATAAAGAAGTCGCGCACAAAGAGAGCTTTGGAAATTCACGCCGAAGGAGTCTGAGCGTGTTAACAGATTTTCAAAGATTCAGCATAAATAAACTAACGCGTTTCCTCCGTGTCACGTGCTGTGTTTTCGCGAAAGGTACTTTTAATCCGGCGTTTACGTAACGCCTGTGCAGGCAATTCCGAGAGCCGATCGGAGATGAATCCGCTTGAGCAGCATCCGTTAAGAAAGAAGGGTGCTTTTTTTTCTCAAACGATCGTCGGTCATCGACTCGAGTATCGTAAAAAATCCAACGGATATTCACGAGAGTCTTCCATCGGAATGGATTTATTTCTCTCTTCCCCTTCGGCCTTATTTCTACCTTAAGATTTTCATTTCAAACCCAATAGAGCGTTTGACATTTATCGAAAAAAGTTTCGTCTCACGACGGAACGATGCTCAGCAGCGTTCTCCGAGGGATTTGTATTTTTCTCGCCATCGCTGATACTCTTCTCGATCTCAATAACGCCATACGCTCGTCTCGGAATTACACTCCGACGCTACACATCGATGAAAAAAAAAGAAAAAAAGAAACAGCCAACTTTGTCGCAAAGAAAGCCTCCACCGATTCTATTTATCTTCAATTTTCATTTTTTTCCCATCGAGCAAAGATACGGCAAAGCTCGTGGAATTATCAAGCGGTTGATTATTAATTTCCAACCGCCGGAGTAAAATAATCAAGATGGACAGTCGGTTTTCATCAGTCGCTCGGAAGCAGAGTCGTATTTTCTCATCGATCGCGAATTAAAAATCGGCATTATCGATTCTCCCCCTTCGCCTTTCGCCCATCTTCCATTTCGCTGGACAATGAAGCTTCTGACGCTCGTTTCTGAAACTGATAAAACCACGAGAAGAGGCTTTGGAGACAAAAGGAGGAGGGAGGGGAAGGGGACATTACCATGAAAGATAATAAATTGTAGAAAAGAGCGCCCGAATGCAGAAGTGATAATTATCGAATGTAAATGGCAGATTGGATAAAGTTTTTCCTAACGAGACCGTTGTTGGAAGGATAAAAGGATTTCTTCCCTTTAGCCTCTATTCCTTCGTCCCTCTGTCTACGATGCTCCTTTGTCACTTTTTAACTCGTTGAATACAACGCCAGGACTCGAAAAAAATTCCAAAATGAAGCTCGTGAGGGTACGAACTTCGGCGACGACCGTGAGTTTCTTTGAGCGACGATCACTGAAAAATTCGGGGGTTGCTACGGCAAAGCAAGGTTGTCCGATGTCCAGAGTGAATCCCGCTGGCCATCGGCGATGCTGATGATTCGCTTTATGCTTGCGCGATTTTCGTCGATGGATCCATTTATTTGGATCATTGATGGCGTGGTTGAAAAAGAAGATGCTCGATTTAATAAACAGAGTCGGTGTTTATTTATCGAAAGGATATTCCCCTGGCCCCGCGGGTTATTGTAATTATCGGTCGATGGTCAACCAAATTCTGTTGAGATTTGAGTCTGCTATTGCGAGCATGAACATCAGCTGATTGCCGATGATCATATCTTCGCAATGTCCAATTGCTTCCAATTGCTCCGACGTCGTTCCTCATACGTCTCTGTATATTCATACGCGCGGTATCGAGGATACGGCAGACACAATGACATTCATACATATCCAATATATTTCGATATATATGTATATAGATATAGTGCGAATACACAGATCGCGCATACAGGCAACATTCCATGTTATTAATTAGCGTTCGAGAATCGCATCGTGCCTAATCGAAATCCGAATGATTGATTATCGATTAGGTTTATAACGGACCGTCATTACCGCGAATTGCGTTCGGTTGTTCGTACGTCCACGCGGATGGAAAGAAGAAAAACGCGTATAAAGGCCGGACGTAAACTCGATAATTTATTGATCTTGTAATTAACCGAGTGGGGCTCGAAATTACTCACGCGGGCGGGCAGCGGCGATTGGAAAAATGGGAGATGGCGAAAAAGGCAAAATGGGAAAATTGTTTAAAATTGATGGCAGCGATGCGGTTGTTACCGCTGATGGCGCGCGGTTGCCGGTTGAGGTTAGGAAGGGCGAAAACGTCCGGCCGTATTCGCCCGAGCGACAAATGGCCGGGCGGAACTATCGGATAGGTATATGACGTATGTATGTTCAAAAATTGAGCCAGCCAAGGGCGTGGGTCGGCGGAATCCTCATTTGGATCCGGTTTTTCCTCTCATTTTCCCAGGGGAAAAAAATATACAGGCAGGGTTGAGGCAGAGTGCGCAAATACACGGACGGACACACACAGCACACGGCTCGTACGAACGAGAGTAGGATTTTTTTTTTTTTCGTTTTTTTCCGCCCAATAAATGGTCCCTCATTGCCCCGCGAAGGTCGAAAGCTCCGAGTACCATTGTAGGGTGGATGCTTTTCGAAGGCGGCATGTGCAGCTGATCGATTCGAGATATTGCGATAGCGCGGTCGCCCAGTTACATCTTGGAACATCAACGCCCCGGAATCGTATCTGGACCGCTGTATATACGTCGTTTGTCCATTTTCGACGCACTGCGGTCGTAACATCGTTTTTTACACGAATTTAACCCGCGGGAATGGAATCGAGAGCTAAGATTCGCACGACGAAAAATCAGAGTTTATCTCGTGAAAGCAACGTGTTTAAATCAGCATCTTTCGAAGAGAGACGGGAGGCTGAAGGCACCCCGATTCGTCAAACACTTTCTGTACTCTCGGTGCGTCGGAGGATACACTCAGATTGTAGCCAAGTAGTATATACAGAAGTAAGTTCAGCCGGGCGAGATTTTAGGAGAAACGTACGATCGTGCTGGAGAACATTCAAACGAGAGGGAAATTAGAATGAGATTTTCGTAGATCAATAAAGCCAGCAGCCGTACACTCGGTTATATTTATGGTTCCTCGTGTATATATGTATATATAATTTATATACAAATCTATATATTTTCATATAGTGTGGTATACGCGTGGAAAAGCTGGCGTTTCGCCACGCAAACGAATATTGCCAATAAAATGCCAATCCAATTTAGCTACGCAGAAAATACTGGCGTTCACTTTTATTGGCCCGAAGACTGAGAGAAGAATTGCGAGGGAGTTCGCGCAGGAAAAAGAGACAACGTGCAGAGGGAGAGAGCGAGAGAGATGAGAAAAAACCGGATGCTGCGTTCGTATGGCAGGGGTTTTCTTCATCCCTTATAACGTCGCTGCCAGTTTGCAATTGAACCGCCACCACGCCGGGGAACCATAAGAACTTCCAACGATGGCGCACACCTCTCTTCATCCCTGTATTACTCTCACTTTCCCTTCCCCTCCATCTCATCTCTCTTTTCTTCATTGCTCCCTTCTTCGAGTCTCGGATTTCATCCCCCCACAGAACCAGAACCAGCGACTACAACGACGTTTCCTCACGACTCTGAACTCTTTCGTCTCCCGCGCGTACCATCGACCCGTTATACGACGCGTACATATAAAATGCAAATTTTCCTCCAGCCCATCATACATTTTCTTCTCATACCGCTGTGGAAAACTCGCTCAGTTTCCAGCGTACCTCGGAGACGGGGAAAACGGAGGCGAAGAACGACGAGGATATTCGATAAACTCGCAATCTTGTGGACACTCGGACGAGCGCCATTCGTTCTCCTTAGTTTTTAATAGCGACACCGACGCGGGTTTTTTTTCAATTTTATTATTCAGTTTTGTGATGCTCACTTTTTCGCTATTTGGCGCGAAAGAAACGACAATTTCGTAGCGTTCAATGAACATTTTTACGAGCCGCGTAAAAACGCTGTCGAAGGTGATTTTATCTCTGTTTGAGAGGAAAGTCGGCCTTTTACATGATAACTTTGTCAAGCACGCACGCAAAGCATACACAAATTGTCCGGATGGATTTAGAGAGCACGAGTGTGGAGCGTTCGTTGCTCGAGTGTATGTGCGAGAAGGTTCAAGCGATGTTGGAACAAACCCTCGTATACCCAGGTGGATTAGTGAGGGTTACGAGCTTAGATTACGATCCTTCTACATCCACCCATCTTCGAACGCAATTTCTATGCTAACTGCTAGTTTTCCGACACGTAAGCACACAAGACGCTAACGTATATTATCCTAGAAAACGCTGTTTAGGCTTTTGTTGTACAGCTTTCCACCTTTTACACGATCACGTTCCTTCGAGGGGTGAAAAAAGAGGGGTGAGGGGGAGGAAACGATATCCGGCGTCGGGATGATCCAACGCCAAGTCCCGAAACACCGAACGGCCGTGTTTGTGTAAACAAAAAAAAATTGAGACGAATTTGAATCGCTCGTGGAATTTCAAACTACACGAATCCAATGCTGACGAATGGAAGGCTTCTCGAGCTCGGCTATTTTTTAATTAATCGGCATTTTTATCTGTTCGAGCTCGGCTTACCTTTCGAGCTACGTGCACCAGACATCGAAAGATATCTGACCTCGAATCTCGTCCGAAAACTTTCGCGTGTTTGTAAAAAAAGGGAAGCGAGACGTCCGGCTTTTTTCTAATTAGGATTGAGGGCTCGAGCTCTCGGCAAACGTTTGCAAATGTTTACTCGGATCTTGGCCAAAGGGTGCGAGCTCTAAAATTCCCTGGCGCGCCCTTAATAAGGACCACATTGACGCGAGCACCAGCAGCTGTATCCTCGCTACGTGTAAATCATCCCTGATGCTCAAAAGGGTTGACATTTTTGAAACGAAAAGGGTAGCAATCTCGATGACGGAAACAAAAAATATTGTAAAATAAAAATTCGTTCGTCTTTTTGCAAAGATCGAATGTTGGAAAATATCAATGGCGAAAAATAAAGCCGGTGGCTCCCCCCGTTTAAGGGGTGGAAAAGTCGCGCTTTTCACTCGCATACTTTTCGCGATCGTTATACTTTCTTGGTTGTAAAAATTCTCATGCCACTGCTAAGCGTCGTTATACAGCTCTTTACCAGCATCCACCCTCTCCCTGCCATCTCGGAGTTTTATTCCGCCGTAACGTAGCCGTAGAAAAATGTTCTCACATTTGTGTGTTACCTGCTGACCTTTTATGGAGTTTTACCAGTTGATACAACTGTAAGAACAGTCCGAGAAAAGCGAGAGAAAGAGTCTCCCGGTTGGTCCAGTGAGGACCGCGCTCTTGCGAGTGGTAAAAAAGTTTTGCCGAGTTGGTACAGCCGAGCGTTGGGAAGCAGTTCTTCGGCGACCAGCATCCCATCTTATTCCAGATTGCACGTCAGGGCTATAAGCTGCGTCTCTTACTTATTCAGAAAAAAAAAAAAACGCAGCGCCAAGCTGGCAGTATTCATCGAGAAGAGAAGTCGGAGGATGTAATCACAGAGATAAGAACTCTCCACTGGAATAACCACTCCCATTCGTCTCTTTATAATAATTTCATAGTTCATTTCACGACAAAGTTAACCAAGCTCCTCTCGCCCTCTCTGAAACCCGTTGAATCTTGAATTCCTCCACAAGAGCTTCGGGCATGTATTGACGTATTGTATTGATTGAAACAGCCCTTTCTTTGGTCCCGAAAAAAGGCGAGAAAAAGACTCCATTCTGTTCTTCCTTACTCTAAAACCAACGATCTTAATGGCAATTAATGAAATTTGGAAAAACGGTACGTTTTTCTTTTCAGAAAAAAAAAAGTCATTTTCGAAAAATCTTTCGAGACCATCCTCGCTTCTGTCAAGGATGCAGACGGCGTTTGTGGCGAAAGAATCTCGTTTATTTCGTGAAAAAGTTTCGTTGCGGTTTTTCCAACGAGTCTCGCGGGCACTTTTCGCTTATTTATTTATGTCTTCGTTGCACACAACTCCCGCGGCACATCGAAGCGTAATTTCGCAAATTCACGAAAGGCCCTTGGACAAGTAGAGTAATATCAGAAATCTTTTGATCCGCTTGTACAGCTGAAATTCCAAAGTTCTTAGTCGCTCGTTGAATGAAGCTCCGGCTTGAGGAAAATGCGGACTAGTCAAAAGTTTTTTGAGATTCCCGTGGAAAGGCGCTCGGTTCAAAAGTACTTATACACACACATATACGTGTACATATATACACTCGTAGTATACACGTATGTCAGAATGCACTCGGAACGGATCTCTCGAACTGTCTGTCGGATATCGAAAACTTTTCGAGAGAAATTCCTCGTCCGACCGGACGGAGATATCAGAAAGCGAACCATCCGCTTCAGACTTTGAATTCCCTCTGTCTATCTGTCCATCTTTCTCTCTTTCTCTCTCTCTCTCTCTCTCTCTCTCTCTCTCTCTCACCTCGTAAACGAAATACCTACATTCACATGAGTGTATTTCCAACTCTGCAGTAGCAATATACAGTGATAAATTGTTATGCGGACGTATACAAAAAAGGAGTGGACCAACCGGAGGCTGTTGGAACGTGTGGAGTATAATTCAGGCACGTAGCGCAGCAACGATCTGTATCGAGTAATATTGAAGGTATACAGGTGTATTTCCATCTCGATCGATATTTTTCCGTCTTTCTTACCGCGAGGTTTGACACCCGGAATTCAAAACTCACGAAGAGGCTGCTTCCGCTTGTTCGTTCGCGTTTCACCCGGGGCGAAAAGCAATTTCGCGTGCGAGCTGCGTTGACAAATCTTGGGAATAAGCAGACTAAAAGCGTTCCATCATTCACGAGCGACGCTCGCTCCACGCACTTGTCAGAGGAAAATTGTCGAGTAACAATGGGGTCACATCGATCGCGATGACAAGATGTGTCCTTTCGTTGCGATATCATTGAGATTATTGATGCGACGGATGCTGGAGGCTCCCTCGCGCGTCTCGAGACGAGTTCTCACGGCATTGTCGACGTCGAAGCTTTTCACGATTCATCATCTCGTCTGGACGGAGGAAACGAGGCTAATTCGTACGATTTTGATTAATTCGCTCTCTGGTCGATGAATGATCCTTCAGACACGTACTTTTTCATCAGCGATTTTAAAGATTTTCGCACGTACGTTGGTCCACGAATCTTTCGCGCTTTTCCACCCTCAAGGAGGGGTAAAAGGAGCAAGGGTAGTCCGTGAATCGGAACCATCGGCGATTTTGCAAGTACAGGCTTAGTCGTACAGATTTTGGCTGGGATGTTGACGGATGCTGGGCGTTAAAGTGACAATAACTGCGACTCCAAAGCGGTTTGGATGCGGGAAGCGTTTTCCTCCAGCGCATGTCCATCCGTAGACAGAGTTTCCACGCGCATTCCGTCGGAATCCCCAAAAGCGTAGTATATACCATGTAAATATGTATGGCGTAAAATTCCAACGAGAATTATAGGCATCTGCGATCATTTTTGCGACGGTAGGACCTCCATTTGTCTCTCGTATAATTTCGATCAAAGTCATTCTATTTTTTCAATTTTATCGATATACTTTGTCGCTTCGATCAATGCTACCCTGAATATAATCGTGAAATTGAGTAATTAAATTCATCGGTGCTTAATCGATCTTCGTGCGAGAGATGAGGGTATTTTTTTGGAGAGACAAAAACGCGCGAAATCTTGATGAATTTCCGTTTGAAATTTAGAAACGATTTTCGAGATTGATATTTACATCTCGCGATTTCCGCTTCGTTTTCAATTTTCTTTTTTTCGTCGCTAGTTGCCCTCGATAATTCAACATTTTCCGACAGAGTTTCACCGAACCTCGGAGACGGCGGTATCGCAGCGGTGCTGCTGAACTTTGAGGCTTGATCAGCTTCTTTCTGCGCTGTATACGCGCGGTGTGTACGGAAAATATTTATGTAAGCTAATCCTCGACGATATTCTCGAGATTGGTGCTGCTTGAAGCACCGAAATAACATTGAAAAATGGCTTTCGTAAACAATTTCCTCCGAAAGTTCGACTCGCGGTTGGAAACCCCACGTAATTACGCGAGCTTTCGGGTCGCTCGTCGATGAGTTTCCTTTCGAAATTTGATCTCGCGAGTATCTCGGAAACGGTTTATTTAGAAATGGAAATTGACACGCGGAAAGAATTTTTGTAAATAATTTTTACTGTGATTTCACAGTAAAAATTATTTAAAAATTCTTTCGGAATCGGTTTTATTTAGAAATGGAAATTGACACGTGGAAAGAATTTTTGTAAATAATTTTTACTGTGATTTCACAATAAAAATTATTTAAAAATTCTTTCGGAATCGGTTTTATTTAGAAATGGAAATTGACACGCGGAAAGAATTTTTGTAAATAATTTTTACTGTGATTTCACAGTAAAAATTATTTAAAAATTCTTTCGGAATGGGTTTTATTTAGAAATGGAAATTGACACGCGGAAAGAATTTTTGTAAATAATTTTTACTGTGATTTCACAGTAAAAATTATTTAAAAATTCTTTCGGAATCGGTTTTATTTAGAAATGGAAATTGACACGCGGAAAGAATTTGTAAATAATTTTTACTGTGAAATCACAGTAGCTGAGTGACAAATGTGCATTTCTTGTGGTTTTTGGGAAAAAAATTCTTCATTTTAATGAAAATAAATGAAAATTTACTGTCGCGTGACGGACATTTAAAATATTTTCAAGAATTTTAAATGGCCGTAACACGTGAGCTCAGTGCGAGTGTGTGTATACGCGAAGGCAAGCTGCGAGAGAGCGCGCGTAGCCTGGCTGACGTGAGTGTGTATAAGACGCCTGAGTGTGCGAGCCCGGACGACACCGGCCCGCGTTGTTTTGCATCAGAGGCATCGAGCGTACGCACTGCAGAACGGAGCATGTGCCAAGAGAGTTTCGTGCAGTCATTGTGTTCTACGCAAGAAAGCAGACGGACGTGTGAAGAGACTTTGATGAACGACATCGAAAATGGTAAGGAAATATTACGCTAAAATGCAATTTTGTGCAATTTTTTATTTTGTTTAATTATTTATTTTGTTTATTTGTAGCGATGATTCAATATTATTATTACTGTAAATGAGGAACGTAAAAATTATGCTTCGGGCTGAAATTTTTACACGCCTAAAAGTAAAATATTCGAAAGTACTGTCAATTTTTAACTGTTTGCACATTTGTCACCGGGTTCGAGTGTTTAATGTAATTTTTACCGAGATTTCACCGTCAAAATGAATAAGAAATTCACCCCGTGTACAGAAACGTGAAAAATTTTAATGCGCAAGATGAAAAATCGTCACAGAGCGGAGCTCGTTGAGTTTATGATTTTTTCAGTGTTATTAATTGAAAAAGGAGGGTTTAACGCGTGCGATAAATTAACGCACGCTTAATTATCATCATTGATGGATAACGAGGTTTTTTTAGATTAAATAAATTCGAACCCTCCTCCATCGTTGGCTCTTGGCTCGAACGGAATACGAGATGAAAAAAATGTTCGACGTCGAGGAGGGAACGCGAATCGGTTCTTTGGACTCGTTCCTTTTCTATTTTTTTCCAATCCGTTACAAATTAATTCCCACGGTATTGGTTCTCGATCGATATAGGAGCACCGAATTGAGTTTGCACCGGTGCTCGTGATAAATTTATTATTTTGTTCGATATTATATTACAGAATATCGGCTGTAAAAAGTTCAATTAGCAGAGTGTGTTATCTCTGAGCGAAATACCAAATTACACACGAAAACAGTCGAGGATAATTTATCCGCCATTTTGCTCTTGAAATCGTTCTGAAAAACAGAGAGCGTACATAAATACGCCGTACAGCTACATTTTAATCTCAATTATTTTTAAATCCACGTCGAGAGATCCGGAAGCAAACGCGCGGAAAAATCAACCACCGAATTTGAGGGGCCATTTTTTTTAAAGAAATATGAAACCGGCGTATTATTATTTCAGTAATAAATCGTCCGGACGAGAGATAGAAATAATCGATCGGATATTGATTATCCAAGGATCGAACTCGGATTTTGTTTGCGCGTGAATTATCGTGAGGCTTCGTGAACAAAGTGATTGTTCGAAATCACGGCGAATTAGAGTCCCGATTAGGTGTCCCATTATCGCTGGACCTTTGGTTGGGTCGCATCCGCGCGGAGATGGGCCATCAACGTAATAGGCCACTTTTGTAACGAGAAGAGTTACGAGTGACACTCGAGCTCACCACGGCTGTAAAATCCACCCTAACGCGCGAAAGTCTGATTCAATTAAGGCGAAAGGACACTCACCCTCGAGTCTTCGCCGATGGTTCAACCGCCCACGTTGTCCCTTCAGCATTTTCTCCATAGAAAGGGAGAAGGATTCGCAGTCTAGCGAACGAGGAAAATCCCTCGAGGTAACGAAGAGTCAAGAAGATTCCGGGAGGGCCGGCGGAGTGTGTACACTCGTATTACACGAGAACAGGATGAAGATGAAATGCGAGTTAACGGGAGGAGGGGAAAAAGAAAAAAGATTGACGAGAAACCGTTTCGGCTTTGGTAATTTTGATTAAATCGCAAATTATTTCGATTCAATAACGAAATAATTCGGGTTGATTACAATTGGAGGGACGTTCGTTCGAAGCTTCGTTCGAGGCGAAAAAAACATTATTTTCGAACGCCTCCTGTCGAATCAGGAATATTCCCCAGGGATGTGAAACTGTGGTCCATTGAAATAAGTCATCTTGAACGTTTTTTTTTGTTGTTTTTCTTTACGAAGATTGATTTCGTACTCGTGAAAATTAGAGAAAAATAGGATCCGAATAATGTTTACATTGCTTATCGGCGAAGAAAACGTCTTGGATCTCGAAAAATCCGGATGAACCTCGACGAAATTGGAGACTCGGAGGCTGGAAACTTTTGTCGCGACGCTTTGGCTTCCGCGGGAAATTCTCTCTCGTCGCATCGTTTTATCATTTCTTTCGCTCGTGCTTTCCTCGATCTCTCGTTTCTTCTCTGTATTTTCGCCGGCAGTGGACCCGCGTGCGGCAAAACAGAGAGACCCGCCGAGGTTACCGCGACAACCGAAATCAAACTAACCTGTCAGCAGCTGCGGAAACTTTTCCAAACACTTTGTTGAACTCTCACGAAAATTCCGACTATTTTTCTCGCTACCTTTTCGATGTACGATTCGATCGAAAGAAAAAAAAACGAGGTTCAAAATGCCACGAGTGAGGATACATTTTCATTCGGTAAATTGAGAGGAAAATCACTTTACGAAATTTCGCAATTTATTTGTATTAATAATCACCCGATGCGAAAGATGAAATTTAAATGCGTTTGTCAATGTTTTTTCAGCTTGTCATTTTTGCGATCTTCATTTATAGCCACTGATCCGATAATCTGTCGTTTCACAGTCACGTGTTAGCTTTTATGTTGAAATAACGATTTTTCAAATAATTGCCAAATGCCCACATCATTGAATTATCCAGCGAAAGCATCAGCTTATTCGTTGTTTAATTCCAATCGAAGTACAGAGAGAACGGGATTTCATTAGTCCTCCAATTATCTTGATTACCTTTTCCCTTCACGTTAATTGATCTCGCGTCGTCTATAAATGATGATGATCACCGATACTCGGTCATGTTTATCGAAGGAATCGACTCTCGATTAACGATCGCAGGCTCGAAATCGATGTTAGCCCGGAAGATTGATTTATATATCGCGAATGACAAATTTCTCAGTTCCACTCGAATCCGCCACATATCTCTCGCTAATTGAACACGTATATCGTCTGACGAATGATTGTATCGTCGGTGGGTAATAACTTCTTCCGGAAATTCGACGATTATACATTAAGGACGCATCACGGCAATTGCAGCCTCCACAGGACCGAGATTCACCGAGGATTTCTCTTATTTAACGATATTACAATAATCTGAAAAAAAAAAAAAAAATCAATCGTTTCCAAGAAGGATAAAATGTCTAAAAACGTTGCTAAAATGCATCCCCTTTTCACGCAAATTTATTTTATGCATCCATTTAGCTTGATGGAGAAAAAACGTCACGTGGAAATGTAAAAGAAACAAAAGAGTGATGTTACGCCTGTCATGATCAAACCGTCAATTTCAACGACGTTCGTTAGTTCTTTGTAACAACAGGATACGAAAGAATTAACGAGAGACAGAGAGAGAGAGAGGGTCGACGGAAAAGCTCGAATGAAAGCGCGTATTTGATTTCACCTTTGAGACGAAACATTTTCCCTCCGGCGTCGAAGCGTCACGAATTCACCACGTAAATTTGTTGTGTGCTCGGCGTAAATGTTGGCGCACAAAGTACGAGCTGTTTTTTAATCGAATCCCGTTCAGAGTTAATCCGCGATATGTCGTACAAGGTAACAGGTCAGTGTGCAAAATGTAAGTTGAACAAAAAGGACTGTAGATTGCCGAAAGGTGCATTCGTATTTTGGAATTTGAAAAATGTTTTTTTGATGTCCAACTAGTCAACTGTAAAATGCATTTTTTGTACGCGCTTTTTTTTCAAATCCATCACTTTTTCGTGGGTTGTCAACGAGGGGCATGTTCACGAGCCAACGGACGGAGTTATATGTATGTGCTCGGAAGTTCATCTCGTATTATTGACAGAACGGAAATGTCGTAATAACGAGTTAATAATACGCTCGAAATTTCTCTCGTAATATTTCCTTCGCGTGTTTGCTCATTCATCGTATGGGTCGGTAACGTCAAAATTTTCAATGGCAATTACGCAATGTAGGTTAAGTAATTCTGGAGTAAAATGTACATGTGCGTATATACGTCAGTGTACGTAAAACAAAGGCAAATGTGCGTGAGAGTGAGGTGGATTGCGAGATTTCAAAAGTCGTTTTTATCATCTTTTTTTTGGAATATCGATTATTCGTTATGCTTTATCGAGAGTTAATTAAATTATACAAATTCCAGTAATTTTTTTCTAAAATTTTCAATGAAATGGATCGTTCAAAAAAGCGACTGATTCAAGCTCGTTTTTGTTTCATCGTTAAAAAGTCGATAAAAAAAATGCTTACAAAGAAGAATCACACACAAATCTTTGGTGCAAAGGGGTGGTTCTTTTTCGTACGATTGAATCAAATACTTTTCGCTCTAAACACAAGTGTATCATGCAACAGTGGATTCAGGTTACTGCGATGCATGACATTTTGCATGCTTAACAAATAACTGGACGTATATGACGAATAATTCACTCTGATGTTTGTTCGTGTGGTTTATTAGGGTCTATATTGTCAATATACTGGAAACGTATATCGCTCATATCGATGGCAGCTTCAGTACGTAACGTAAACTCTATGCCAACACAATTATTTGCTATTTACGGACACGAGAGATTTGTGCACTGCTCAAATATCATTCAGGGTTAATTAACATTATACCTGCTTTTTTTTTAAATCGAAATATACCTGCTAAACCTTTTACTTTACAAAATTTACGTTATTTTCATTAATTTATTATTTATTCAGGCAAATTGTTGCAAATTACAAAAATGCCTGAATTAAATACCGGAAATTTACAGCGAATACAAAAATATCCGGCGTCCGACGACGTACTTTCTTTCTCCACAGTTGGATCGTTCGAAACGGAAGCTAATGTCGAAAATGTCGCATCAGCGAATGTCTGTAACGTTGTCAATAACGAGATACGTCGGTCCACGAACGACATCCTGTTGGAAGAATCAACGGGCAATCGTTTATCAAAAAGTTTACCATTGGCGACTTCGGGCTCTTGCGTATGTCGAATCTGTCATACCAATAATTCCAAAGAACCCCTCATATCGCCTTGTAGGTAATTGTACACCTTGCAAAAACAATTATTTCCTTCTCGAATTTTGTGGAAAAATGTCGCGACGTATTGTCGACGAGCTTTCTATCAAAAAATGTAGCGAAAGTTGAGGGAAAAAAAAAAAAAAAAAAAAAATTGCACCCTTCGCGCAAGGGAAGAGAAGCAAATTTCCAGCGCTTGTTCTCGGGTCGTGAAATGCCGTTCTCAAAGTTCCTCGAAAGACCGTCGTTTCCCGGGAGGCTGATATAGCTTAAGATCCAAATTGTGAGGCATTGTGCGAGATGAGATCCAGCAGGTTTGACGAGCAAATTGTCCCGAGACGCGGGAACAATATTGAACAATTAACTAGCATTAATGACGTTTTGATCAACGCTGTTGCCAATTGAAAGAACCCGGAAGTGTGCATCAGGAAGAAGGGGTGTAACTCTCGCTGCGATTGGAATTAAAAGTACGCGCGTTAAGATGCTTAGAATCACTTCCGGAATTGATGCTTTTTTTTCGGGGTCAATGTTCACCCGACAAGGGTGGCGGATCACCACTGGATCTTCGATTTTGGACAGCGGCTTACCTTCGGAACGACCCCGCTCGTGGTATTCCAGTTTCACCGCGTTAAGGGAGGGTCGGAATAGAGCCCGTGCCAGTATCGGTTTCGCAACGTGACCTCACCTCAAATGTCGCGTGTAGTCGATCATAATTGCTGAAACCATTGATGGATGTGCCCAAAACTCGTCCGACTTGCGGGATATCCGAAAATATCAAGCTATATATATTACATAATAACATATATAAATTATATGTAAAATATATAATATATAATATATAATATATAATATATAATATATAATATATAATATGTAATATATAATATATAATATATAATATATAATATATTATATATTATATATTATATATAATATATAATATGTAATATATAATATATAATATATATAACGATAAGACGAAAATTTTGGTCGATATTGAGACAATTGAGAAGGTGCTCAGGGGTAAGGAAATAAGGAACAGAGTGCCCGTTCTGTGGGAATAGTTTGAGAATTTTCTTGTTGTCGAATTTAGTAAAATCGAGTCGGAGAAACTTTGAAAAAAGTTTGCCATGTAACGACGATTTGTTTCAGCTTTGAGCATCAAAGAGACACGATCGCGTCGCAGTTGCTTCAAAGCCTCGATACAACGTTTTTCCGATATGTCTGTCTAACTAAGCTCGAGGATGGAAACGAAGCGTGGCCCAGTATCGTCACGATGCTGGACGAAAATTTAGTCATAACGTCAACAAACGTCATTTCGAAAACTCTGTCTCTTTTCTCTCTGCCGGCATAGCACTCGCGAAACTCGCTGCGTATAATCGAATAAAACGGCAGCACAGACGGAGTAGTCGCAACGCGCTTTACTGCCATCTCATGTGTAATAGCTCTCAGTGTGTAGCTCTGGTCCAAATTTAATCTCGTTTCCCTCTCAAAAGCTTGTTCACGAGATATCTCCACTTACTTTCTTCAATTAGATTCTTCCATGTCGCTTCGAGCGTTCACGTCATCTCTAAAATGTAATTTATTCCAAAAGTGTGTCATGCGCTTCTTTTGTCGCTCGAATCCTTCATCGCGAGGAGAAGAAAAAAAAAGAAAACGTTATCACGAGCGAATATTCGACTCGAACGAGTCTCACAGACTTTCACGCGGGAGAGACGCCGAAATTTGTCCTTTTTCCTTTTTTTTTTCCAAGTGTCGAACGGAAGTTTATGGTTCGGGGGTAAAAAAGATTTTCAATGGGTATACATGCTTTTTTCGTCGGTCCTACCGTTTATAATCGTCGAGCTGCGAATCGTGAATAAACGTCGATGTTCGAACTATTTTACCATAATCTCTCCGTATTGTTTCGAGAGGAAATGTTCGCGTTTCCGTCTATAGTTGGGGAGAAATTCGCGGTCTTTAACGGGGTAGCACGATGTCGTTTATAAATTGGAAGGTGGCCGGAACAACGCGGCAGATTCGCATCTCACAATAGCCGAAAATATGTCGTGGATAGTGGATAGAACAGGGGAGGATTCGTATGATTATCGAAGCTTTGGTTTCTCACAACGTACATCTTCCAACGGAATTTCCAGCTCCGAATCCCCGGGTATCCCTTACAAATACGGTTGGCCCAAAGTTTGACGAATGTTATAGGAACGACCTGTTCTATCGCACTCTCGGTGGAAGCCGATTATTCGGCTCGAACGATAGCGGGACGTATGGAGTACGGAGTCGCTCTTTCCATACCCACAATGTGGAAATTCGATAGTTGTGATTGATGCCGTTTAAACCACATGAATGATTAAAATATGTAGACCGAGGTGGGACACGATTCGTACAGCAGGGATTTCAATATTTCTCAGGCAAATTCTCCACGTGAAACATGGCGTTTTCGAGAAATAACGCGAGACGTGGTTTTGAATAAATTTGTTTGAAAAACGAGATGGAAATACATCATTTTTCTCTCTCAACGTTAGCTGAATCAGCCAAAAACATGTTTTGTTTTTTGTTTTCTCGTTAAAGATGCAAAGGGAGCCTCGCCTACGTTCATCTCTCGTGCCTCGAGCGCTGGCTGAACCAATCCTGCCGCAGCCACTGCGAGCTGTGCCGCTACCACTTCAACGCCATTGAGACACTTCGTTACGGATGGTGAGGCGATGTTTAATCATTAATCACAAAAATTGACATTTCTTCAGTAAGAAAAAAAAAAGTGATCTCATTTGGTATCGTCAAAAATCCATTTTCGAAAATCATCCCCCTGAAAACAGGCTCTATTTTAACGCAGTGAATATCGAGATGTCGAAATTCTTTTCTTCTCCCGAGTATCTCAATAATTTGAACTTGTTGAGGAGAAAAAAAAATTTTCCGCGATATTCTCACTGTTTCGAGAATCTCCAGCCAGCGAGCACGCGGATGCTGCGACAACACACGGAGATTCCTCGATGTTTCTCGCGTTTCACCATCGTCATACGCTTCGATTCACGCTCCGTTTAGCGTTTAATCGTGTAACGGAAAATATATGGCGACGATAAATTTCCCACGTACGAGGGAAATTTATTTTCCCGGGAAATATGTTGCAAAGGTTCTTCGACTTTTCCGCGCGATAAATTCAAATTCTCGGTTATTAAAATCGCTGGAAAGATCATTCGCGATAATCGTCTTATTGCGGGGTACGCGATTTCCAAGATACTTTCTTTCGTAGTTTGGACGTTTAATCAAGCTCCCTTGTCTTTTAATCGTTTTTCAATAGCCTTTTACGCGCCGTATCTTTTTTCGATCTTTTCGAAATCGAATTTGATCGCGTCATCGACTAAATTGGCAGGTCCGAGTCCCTGCGGATTTGGATCAGCCACCCTCGTAATCGACGACACGTGCAGTCTGATCTTCTCATACTGACTCTACTGACCGTCGTCACGATGGGTCTCGTGGCGGTTTGCGTGCTCGGTAATTATCACGAGCTCAAGCTCGATCGAAAATTCATTTTCCGAAAATTTTCCTTCGTAAAGTGGATTTAAAAAAAAAATGAAGCTGCGATCCCAATCGGATTTCCGCAGGGATGCGTTACTTCGTCATCGAAGGGAGAAAAATTGGCGTCTCGAGATTGTGGACGAGAGGATCGATATCATTTTTTCTCACCATCGTTGTTCTCGGCTACGTAACGACGGTTTATCTGCTGGCGAAGGTACATTTTGCCGATTATTTTATGCAAAAATGTGAGGAGAAAAAAAAAGTTTTCTCCACGCACCCACTCTGCAGACCCACGCGCGGACCCGATCAATAATCCAATTCGCCTTCCAAACGAAAAAGGGCAATTGAAATCGTTCGCCCGAACGCAAAAGTAATTAAAAATATTCGAGTCCGCTGTGCAGACACTGCGGAGGGAAAATTAATTTTTAACCCTCGGAGAGAAAATATTGCTAATTAGTTTGTAATGCGCGTAGGACTCGGAAAGCGGTCCGCGGAACTCACAAAAGCATGGAGTTATTGAAATTAAATTTTGAAATGACCTCTCGCTATCGCGAAAAAGCGACCTCGTACCCTTAATTACCGCTGCTACTCCATTATTATTATTCGTTATTTATACCGATAAAAAAAGTCTCAACTCACTGCGGTCCTCATGATTATTCAAACGCGAGTATATTTCGACGTCCCTCGGAGATCAAACGGACTGGCGTTTCCTGCGATGATCGAAATATGAGAGGCGATTTAAAAACGAGGAATGGGGATGATATTTTGAAATTTGCGAGTGGGAAAAAAGCATGATCCGTGGCAATGCCACTAGCGAAGCTCTCCGTGAAGCTCGCATTGTTTACGGTTTGTCTATCGTATCTGGACCGAGTCAGGTACACCACTCGAAAGCTCGCTCAGGAGCAAAAGTACAAGCTCCAAGTAGATACTTCTGTATCTATCCTGGTAGAGTACTGCACTAGTGCAGAAACGATATAGACACTGATATATCTATATAATAATATATATATTTATATCTACATATATGTTGGGTTCCTGAGAAGTGCCCTCATCTTGTTCTCGCAGCTCCTCGCAAACAACATGTTCATTGAGAGGGCCTATTACGTAGGATAGCGAGAATGGTACTATTATGTTTGTGCTTTCGCGAGTCGTGTGAGCCACAAAAACAAAGAGATCACGTGTATGTAGAGGAGGTTCTTTAGCGGTGAAACCAACGACAAGGCGAGAGGGATACTTTGTGAAACGAGACTGGGATGAAATCTCGTCAACGTATTAAAACATGTCCCAGGCAGTCGGCCACGTTCGCACAGACTCGTTTTTCCAGCAGCTATTCGCGGAGAGACGAACAACGCAAATCCAAAATCATTATTATCGCTGAGACGTTTGTCCGAAATTCGCGAAACAAAACGAGCGCGTTCGTCTTCGTTCTCTTTTTTTCTTTCGTCAAATCGTTTCGCAGGAAGCGCTGATTACGCTCGTTTCGCGAAGGCAAACAGTTTCAACCGGAATTTCTCGTATAAATCGTCGCAAGATGCACCCTTGTGGTTTTATCATTTGCAATCGCGAGATGTCGTCATTTCGCGTGAACGATTCATTCCGTAGACGTTCATTAAGAGCGCGAACCTACAGAGCACGGTTTATACACAGAGTGTCCCAAAACTGGATGATGATAACTGGATGCTGCACTCGGGGACGAAATTCCAAGGCCAAAAGTCCTTGAGCACTTTTCGATCCGACGAGTCCCCGTCGAGTTATCGATTAAAACAGTTGGACCAGTACGAAGCTCATCGCCCACGATTGGCTGAAACTTTGACGGTCGATAACTCGTTGGGTTTTGCTCGTACAAAAAAGTGCTAAAGAACGTTTATACTTGGATTTTCATCCCGAGTCCATCTACGCGTGATTAAGATCGATTCGCGGGACACTCTGTACAGAGGTAGTCTGCAGAGACGATCTTGTCTCGGGATGGTCGGTCCTTTTCCCATCATAACGAGTTTTATCCATGGCAGCGACCACGACGCCAGAGTCAACATGTTCCCGCGAAGAGAACTCTGATGGAGAATCTCAAGACACGAAGCTATTTAAACAAGGATGTTGCACTTGCATAGGCGGGTTTGTAGTGTAATCATCGAATTTTGCATACAACGTTACACACGAGAGAATCTCCGTTGGCCGAATGGAACTCGAGAGTTCATTTCGCACTGGAATAACAACGTGTTTTGTATAGCCGGAAGTGGAGGCGATCGCGGACACACTTTTCATTCACGATCGGTAGATATATTTGCGGATCTCTGCTGAGGGCGGGGTGGAACCTCGGAATACGTCCGATGTAACGCGTTTTTCGAACGCGATACCAGCGCCACTCTCTTTCCGTCTCGTTGTTTGTTCTTCCCTTTTTCTTTCTTCTCCTCACGAACGGGTTCAAAAGTCTCGAGCTTTGGCGAGATCAGCCCGCTATCACGGGTGAGAAAATGAATGAAGAGCGAAGGGAGAAAGAGGGCTCGCTTGGCAAAAGATGGAGAAGGAGCGGGCGGCGATGAAAGAAAACCTTAAACGATCAGAGGGGATATTGGACATGAAGAAAAATCGATAGTCCTTTTTTGCTGAAGCCGCTTCCGCGTTAACTCCTGAGGAAGGAATGGATCGCTGAATGAAAAGGGATAGGATGAAAACGGTGCTGGGAAAGACGGAAAGAGAGAGGAGGAGCGGATGGAGCCGGATCAGCGAAGCGCTGACGGAGGAGATTATCGACCAGAGAGATGAACATATTTCTCTTTTTCCATCTCTCTCCATCTCTCTCTTTTTTTCTGAACCCATTTTCCGCATTCCTCGTTGAGGAAGAGAACGAGGGAAGAGGGAAAACGGAAACGGGGCTCTAGGGAGGTGGATAAGAGCGATGAGATGAATTATAAAAGAGAAAACGGTTTTACGGACAATAATGATGACGAGATTAGGAAAATCTCGTTAACAGTTGAATATTAGCTGTATATAAAGTAGCCAATCTACTCATTTCATTGGAATAACTACTTATCGCCATCGTCCGTCTCGAGTTCCCCGCGAATACCACTCGAGCCTGAGCGAACTTTTGCAATAAAAATTTCCCTTCGAACGCAGCATCCCATTCTTCTCTCTCGGTCCACGCTCCAATTTGACAACGTCGCGAGAGTAGCGGGAATTGAAAAAACAAATAAGCGAGCAAATGCGGAAACTCGTTCGTAAAATCGTCGACAGCTTGTCGGGGAGGGGGAAGATTCGAAATCGCGTTTCTTTTTTCGGTTCTCGTGGCACTTTTCGAGACGTTTCAATTATCTTGGCTTCACGCGTTTTCGTTTCGTACTTATTCGCCCGTAAAGAAAAGGATAATGACGTCTCGTCGTGATCCGAGAGCGTCGGACGTTTTTTTTTCGGCCCCTTTGTACTTTTCTTCATCCCGAAAGTCGCGTTTTTCGAAAATTCCCCGGTCGCGGAGGATGCATTGACGAGAGAAGAGCGGATAAAGCAGAGCAGACACGCTCTGCCTTTTGAGAGAGCGGGAAGGAAATCCATTTGCTCTCTTTGAGCTTCTGTGCAGGCATCGAGTACGCTCGGATTGAAAATATTGACGGTTGGAAGAGTTTCCGTATTGCCTGCGTATAAAATTGTTTCGAATTGAATAGGAATCAAATTGGAATAAAAAAAAAAATTAGAATTACAGAAAAAGAAACAATGAAATTGAATCAACATGATGCAGCGAAATAATAATGTTTTTGTAGGGAAAAAGTGGTTTTCGTGGTTAGAAATTTGCCAAACATAATTAACGTTCCAATCAACATTTTTCACGTAAGAAGCGCTGTTGCTCGATGATGGACGATCGAATTTGGAGCAAGCGCGGAGCTCGATAATCGTCACGCTCGTGATCAAAAGTGCTCGCGCGAGATCCCCGGGGATAATCCTCGAAATGTGGGTTTCAGGATCAGGTGTCCCCGTGGTACAGATGGTGGAAGAGCACGGTGAACGTCAGACTCGTGATGGAACGACAGGAACAATCTCGGCAGTCCTTTTCAGGAATGAGGAACCCCTTAAACGAGGAAACATCGGAATCCCACGCTACCAGCGATAACAGGGTTAATGGCGAGCTCCAGAATTCAGTCTCGTCGTCTGCGCGCGGATCGATCGGGACTCTGGTCCCATCGACCGGACCATTGCCATTGAAATTCAAAGACAATTCCCTCGTCCGTTGATATTTCGTCCGACGATGACAAAGAGCAATAAAGCATGTTTTTCCATCTTCCTCTTTTTGACAACTGACGTTGCTCTTGACGAGACTATCCGGGCTCTCGCACAGCAGACTCTCATCCGCGGACCAGGATAAGGACCGGAAGAAGGGGATTGAGATGGAGATTGGATCTGAACATGCCCGCGATTACCTGCCAAGGTAGGAGAATTGGGTTCAAGGGCGGCTTATTCATTAAAAACGAGGATTCGCGATGCTACCCTTGCTACTTTGCTGAAAGCAACCCTCCACCCCTGCAACCTCCACCCTTGTCGTTGTAGTATTATTATCGCATAGAACGCAAGTGAATTTCCCGGGTATTCCTTATACGTACACCGGTGGAATGCAGGTAATAACGTCAGCGAAAATTACAGTGAAAATAAGAACGATTTGCCAACTACCCCGTGCTGCAATTGCAGCGGTAGCTGGTACGGGCGTGTGGCACGATGGTTCCAACGGAATCGGAACGTGGTGTGTTATCGATCGCCGTGGGAAGAGATTTTTGTAAACCGGGTCAAAAACTGCTCCTTCACTCGACACCCCCACAGTCGGCCTGGCGTCGGTATCCGCCATACCGCCATCAGCAAAGCACCCACAGCATCCGCGCAGAAATCTTCTCATTCTCCGCTCTCTCCCTCGTATTTTTGAAGCTCTCTCGCTCCCCGGAGATCCGCGCTCCGCGAGCAAAAGAGAAAGGGGTGTTTCCACCGTTGCTCCATTTTCCCCGTCAATCTCTCGGTTTCACCCTCTTCTCCTCATCTTTTTACACCGCACCCAGCCGAGCGGTGGTTTCGGTAAAGCGCGGCGCCCACCCGACACCCCAGTGTGTCGAATGGCAAACAAACAAAAAAAAAAGGGAACAACCGCGAGCGGGAATGATAGCGTGCGCGGGGAGGGACGCGACCCTGGATGGGCCGCCGCGAAGAGGCAACGAAAAGAGCGAGCAGGAACGGAGGAGGGTGATGAACCCGAGAGAAACTCTTATGGTTGTACGTAAAGACAGGACGAGGGAGAAAAAAAAAGACAATGGAAGAGGGGGGATAAGACATTTTCCCATTTTCCGACCAAGCTACCGGAGGGCTGCGCGTTGGAGGGAGGAAGAAGAAAAAGAGGGAATCGGTGGTCGGGTTCGCGTAAAATATGAGCGTAACCGCGACATTCGGTACAAACGTAACGTTCGTCGGTGAAGCCTCGTAAATCCTTTATTCCCGTCGTTGCTCGGCGAAGATTTTTCGAGCGGACCAGAACATTTTTGTGCCAACGTACAAAGGGATGAGAAGCAAGAAAAAAAAAAAGGAACGGTAAAATAAAACTCCCTTCTGCAATAACATCTTGAATGAGAGGAGAACAGTAACGCAAAGAGTAAAAGAGCGTACATACGGCGAGAAAAAGAATGGAGGCTGGAGGACAAAGAATGGAGAAAAGAGAGGAGAGAAAAAACATGTACATGTTGCTTATACAATGGAGGAGGGCAGGCTGGATATCTGCCGCACGTATATCCACCCTCGGAGTGTATTGTACGGAGTACGTCGGGTGGACGACAATTTTGAGTAATTGGATCCCGGCTGGAGCTGCGGGACCGCGGTTTGCCTCCACTCCCAGCTCCCTCCTCTTTCCCGGTCTTTGGAAACAAAAATAACATTGCGAAGTGGTTGGAAACGGGAACAACGTTTGTTGAAGCTTCGAGCTGACCCCTCGCAGATCTGCCTATACGGGGTGTTACGTGTTGAACATACTTTTGCGAGCAATCGTAGCTCGGACTAAAACTCGGAGCGAGCTTGGTTGGAATCTCTTTTATCATCGCCCGACTCTCAGGCGATTCTCTTCAAACGCCCATCGTTTTTCGGTCGAAATAAAGTGTCCAAGAGGTTCGACGATCTCTGCTACATTTCACAGCCACCCTACCAAAATTCATTGATTTTTCTCACTAGCGAAATGTTCTTTGAGCACCGCGAGAGTATTTTTCGAAACGAAACAACCCGCACGAGCGTGCAATCCCGCTTTTTGCACAGCCTCTCGCGTTGGGTCTCCCGGTCAGCGCTCGTACGTTTCTCCTCTGACTTTTCGCAACAACGTTCGGTCCAGCAAAGGTTGCGCTTTTCCAGAAGAGCTTACAGCAGACGCTTTAACGACTTGCGAGATTACATAACCGGGGATTTGATTCTCCGAGGGCAATCCAGTTTGTCGGAGGTAGGTCACGATAATCACAACGTCGGACTGCGGATGCTGCGTCGCAAATTGAACCTTTGAAGTAACAGAGATTCGCCAGAGCCAACTCTGTTCTCGATAAATAATCACTCGGGTTATTGGAAATTTTGTCAAATTCAGAGGCAGCTCCCCCTACATTGCTTGTCGAGATTCGTCGGCTTTCGTGCAAACAAAAGCGAAATATTAATCACACGATATTCCACGGTAATTTCGTTGATTGAAATTTTTCTTTGCGAAATCCCAGCCCGACTCGCGGCATCGTGTTATATACATTTTTTTTTCCAAAACGTGACTTTCATCATCGAATTTATCGGTGATCAAAGCACTGCGCGAACGAGCTGAATAATAAGGTTTATCCGCGTTCATACATCGATGCAGCTTTTCAGTTATCGGGCACGAGGTTATCGCCTCGCATATCAAAACGCGCCACGACCGAGTCAGCAGCGTACTCGTTTTATTTTCATCGATTTGACGACCAACCCCATGTCGAGCACCCTTTTTCTTTTTTCACCATGATACACATCCAACGCTGTAATTCAAAAACTATCAGATCGTTGGACGAGTCCGCGTGGACATTGAAAAGCTTCCCCTGGCGTTCTCCACAGACTCGCCAGCAGGGTGTGTGCACACACGCGGAGAGAAACACACGGGAAAAGAGAAGAAAAAAAAGACAGATGGGCGATGCTATTCTCTCTTTCTTTATTGCCCTACACGCGTATTCACAATTTCCAACGATATTTCACTTTTCCATTCCGCCCTGACGCCGGCAAAATTCTCTCCTCCGCCGTTGAGAAAGCTGCCCCCGTAACGAATACGACGGCGGGCGCGTGACATCGGGGTAGAATTATTGGCGCACCAAAGCCGAACCTCGTGTTTTCCTGTAGTCCAATTTTTCAGTTGGCCGAACCAACGGAATGAAACCCGCCATTGTCGAAAAATATAATAATAAAAAGCCGTTTGCGGTAAATCGTCACCCAAGAGACGGAAGAGCGACGGGAATGAAAGAGCGCAGAGCCGCGGGGGATGAACGTAAGAATTTCGAGGGATCGCGGATTTTTATTGAATTCCTCCGCTCCGATGCATCGCGCGATCCCCCGTCGTTTTCCTCTCCATTTGGACACTCAAAGCTGGAAATGGCGCGGTGGTGCTCAAAGTTCGCGAGCTGACGTTCAGACACGGCGGAGAAGAGGCGCGAAAGAAAAAACGCCCTTTTTCGATGTAGAGGCGCGTTATATTCGCTTTGGCGGAAAATTCCGTTCTGATAAAGCTGCGGGTGTGTTAATTGACCAGAACGGACAGATCCAGAGCGCATTGTTTTTGGATCAGAAAGTGTTGGGTTGTGGAACACGAAGAGCCCCCGAAACCATTAAAACTTGCAAATTCTCCGATAGTCGGGTGTGTACAAACGTGGAAACCTGCGAGTCAACGACGAGGAGGGTGGAGGAGGCAAAAGCTCAGCGAACACGAACAGAATAGAGTCCCACAGAGGAGGTATTGGGATTACTCCGCCATCAGCGTTAATATGGTTGTTGCGGTGTCGTGATTACAGCATTGTTCCCACTGTGACACTGTGACCGAGAAGTTGGCGATTGCATTTGAGGGAACAGAGCGGGATTCGCGCCCAATTAATCGCCGCGACTCCTTAAAGCGACGAATAAATCGGATCAGCGTGCTGGAAATTGTTGTACTCTTCAAAGGACATTTAACTCGAGCTACGAATGTTCGATGGTCCGGCAAAAGCTTCGGAGCGGCATGCTTTTTTTCTGAAACTCGAATCGGCCAACGGCATTTTTATCCAAACGCTCGGACGTGAGCACCAAACTTTCGCGCGTTTTCTGAGGACGAGGATGGAACCGTACAGTTTGCCAAAATTTGCGAGAGTCGAGGTTAAACGCACGGGTCGGCAGCGGCTTAAGGGGGGGAGGGATACCGTGGATTAACGTTGCTGAATGCCCGATGGGATGGAATACATTCATAATTGAGGTTCGCCTAGTTGAGAAAGTTGAGATTATAACCTGACGATGCACGCGCAAGATTCTCACCTGCGTATCTCTTTCGCTCCTGGTATTGGCCGCGGGAATAATGAGAATTTCAATATTCATAACTCGCTCCGCAACACACGATTATCCGTGGCGGTGGCTTACCCAGCTTGCCTCGCCTCTTCTCAAACGTGTAAACCCTCGTTTTATCATCACGGAATCTCCGGGAAATATATTCACCATCCGGCTTTTTCAATTCGCGTGCGAACTTTTCGCCAAGCCGAACGTTATTATTTTTCTCATAATTGCTTTAAAAACAAGGAGGAAAGTTATTCGGTGAATCAGCAGCTGCATCACGAAGCGGCGGAACGTACACTACAGCCGGGATAAAATTAATACGATGAGAAAACAGGAGCCATTATGGATAACTCGATTGAATAATTCATTGCCACTGCAATTCGCGCGCGGCAAAAGTAATACGCGGAGCGAGAGTTTCAACCGCGGCACTTGACAGTCACAAAGCGCTTAACCATCGATGTTAAAACAGTGTCGAATGAATTTTGTTCGCAAGATTCATTCCGCAATTCGCGCAGAGCCAAAGAGCTCTCCTCGTCTTTGGGCTGCGATTATTAATTTAATGCGATTGATGGCTTGTGATGCAAAAATGAAAAAGGGAGGAAAAAACAGTGTCGTCGAGGCGAATGATTCAGTAAGCCCATAAATTCGAGGTATAACGTAAATTGGGAGCTAGACAAACGGCTGAGATAACGGAAAAGCGAATAATGCATCACATATAATGTACAATGTTTATATATATATATATTTGTGTGGATATATATATGTATATACACAAAATGGCACGAGATCTTAACGTGTACACTATACGCTATCCCTGGTGATACATTTCACAGGGGTATTATATATATAATGGGCTGCAATATACATAAGACGATGTAATATATATACCTACGTGCGCAGGTATTCCGAGCATATTAGTACGTATATATGTGTACCTATGTGCGAGGGAGTTATTATATACTTCCGGAGACCGGTCCAGGACTTTGGTCTCCTCGAAATATTTAAATGCCCGACGGTCGTCTCCCGCTGCAACCTGGTGGAGCGAGTCCGAGCGGGAAAAGAGGGTGCGAAATATGTTGCTCGTCCTCAAGATGTACAATTTGCATAGGGAAGCTCTCCAAGGGGTGAAATAACACGGGACATTCGTGGGTTCTTCGACGAAACAGCTTTTACACTCTCGTTTCTGTCTCTCCTTGGGCGAACTTTTTTTTTTTTATATTCATTGATGGGGAAAAAAATGGATAATTGATGACGAATTTAAAAACGACCGTACTGGGACTAATTGAAAATGTGCTTCGTTGAAGATTGAAAATGCGTCGATTTGGAGCTACGTTCAGGGTCAAATTTGTGATTTCTCGTACAACCGAAACGTGGCGAATGATTAACGAGTGCGTTCAAAGACTTTACAAAGTGGATTTGATCCTCAGCAGCATCCAGTTTTGTGGCATCCTGTACTTGCACTCACTGCGGGTGTCTAACCGTGGTGTATACAAATTATCATGCAAGTGGGTCGTTCGTGCGAGCTTTTCCGTCCTGATTTTCGTCATGCCTCGTTAGCCGCCATATCCTCACGTCGTTATGGAAATGCATTTGCCGATACACTGTGGAAAAGAATATGCACCTGTCGGAAGGGAAAAGAGAGAGAGAGAGGGAGGCTGAACGAGAGGAAACTTGATAATAAAATCACGAGACAAAATGCCAACCGCATCAGAAATAATTCCGCAGTCTCTGTTTTCCAATCCCACAATCGCGGATTCGTACAACTCCGTGTCATTAAAGTAAAATGTTTTAAAGTCACAAAGACACGTTGTATCCTCCTCGAACCGAATTTTCATCTGTAAAAAAAAAAGCCTTTTTTTCCCACCGGAAATGATATTTTTTTTCGACGAAGCAGAATCTGTCTGATTTTGGTCAAGGTACATATTTGTATATTCGTACCACGAGTGTAATAATTTCCACCAAAGTCGTATTGGAAAAGTAAAATATTTTCGTACGATCGTACCGTTAAAAATGGATTAAACAGTGACAAGAAAAAATGGTGGCGGAGGAACAGGAAAAAAGGAGCAAAAAAAAAACGTGGCCGATCGAACGATGAAGTAAATATACGATTTCGATTGGCCTTTGTGACCATACGCAAATTCATCGATATCCCTCGGCTGCTGCATGAATTCGTGCTAACTTGCGCTTTTCTTTTTCCCCCCGTTTCTTTATTTTATTTTTTATCCACCGTGTGTGCACATATAAATATGTAGGGTGGAGAGAAATCGTTAGAGTTTGGGAAAGAGTGAAAGGCAGCGCACGCGATAGTCGGCGGCAAAGCGCGGTAAAACGAAGCCGTGTGAGGCAATGCCAGATCCGGGCAATATAGAACACGAATAAAATGAAGAAAAAAAAGAAAAAACAACACGCGGAGCGAGCGCAAGCAGAAATAGCCGCAATCCAATTCCGCTTGAAACGTTCATCCATACGGAATTATGGTAACCGAATCCGAAATGTTGGAGAAAAGTTCGTGCTCACAATCGAGCGAACGGTCACGATATCGTACGAGAATGATACGAAAAAAAAAAAAAAAAACGGAAGAGAAGGAAAAGGCGAAGGGAGAAGAAAATTAATCCGAGGATGCGGCGGTTAAAGGATTTCAAGAGGCTACGGCGACGAAAATCGAGACGTTCACCGTGAAAAAAAACGTTGATAATTAATTAATGCGTTTTGCAGGATTTTCAAGATCGTTCAGGATCGATCGTCGTGTCTCATTGGCGAAAAAACGAAACGTAGATTGTTGCAGAGATGATTTTTTTACAGCGTATCGATCGGTGGATTTATTCCATTGGGAACTTTGAGTGAATCGTCCCTCGATGTGCGTTTTTTTTTATCTCTTTGCTCTTATCAATTATTAGCCGATTATCGAACCGATTATGAAGAAAAAAATCGTCGATTTCACGTAGAATTAACGCGACAATGTGTACCAAGGGCTCCGATTTTTTATCTCGCTTTTTTCTCCGCTCGTTTCTTTCGCTCGATCGAATTACATCGTTTAATTAGCTCGTAGGACTTTATTGTCATCGGCGCACGGACGAACGGAACCGAGCAATTAAATCACACAGTCATGGCCTTCAATTAGCGTGAAAAAACAAAATAATATTTCAACTCGCAATGATCGAGCACGAATCGAGTAATTATATCGTCATTTCGTATTAATTATTGAATTTCGTCCATTATGCATTTGCTCATAAGTATAGTACGCTCGTTGTTCATTAGGACTGTGGAAACAATACCATTTTTTATTCGATATTTGCAGCGTTAAATTTGATATTATACATTAGAGTTTTTCCAATTTTTTTTTACAATGTAACTTTTTTCTACTGATTTCTTAATGAATGACTAATTTTTTTCAGATTTTTATATAATTCGAGCATCGCGAAATTCGCGTTCCTTTTTGGTTTCGTCGGGGAACCTTCGGAACGTTCTTGAGAAAAAAAAAAACGTCCGATATTTAACGTCGAATACGCCATATGCATAACCATGCTTCGATTCTTGTCCTAGAATAGAGACAAAGCGCCGCCATTTCCTACCGATGAGTAATGAACTCTGCTAGACCCTGCTGCAAATTTGTTCTCTCTCACTTTTCATCCCCTCTCGCCCTCTCTCTCTCTCTCTCTGTCTCTCTTTCCTCATCTGTCTCTGTCACTCTTTCTATCTTTCTCCTCATTCCACCTCTCCGCATCTCCACTCGTTTCTATCTTTTAGTGCCATTCTCCGCTTGTTTTCATTCTCCATTCTCTTCTCGTTCCACCACTTAAATTCAATCCCAGCCCAAGTACCATAAAGCTGTTAACGTTAGGACACTCTATAACCGACCAAGTGATTTTCCCTCTCGAATTTTCAATCGCAAAATTCAACTGCAACTCGGCTTTAAGCGTACACCCAGCAAAGTCACCTGTCTCTTACATCATTCTTCACCCTTTCTCGCAAGATGCAACGAGAGCCTTGGAACATTGCGCGGATCGACTTTCGAAACGAACGACTCTTTTTTTCTGATCCATCCTCCTCATCGACGACCGTTCCTGCTCCTCGAGGCTTATTCGTTCGACCGACGTTTTGAAAAATCATTTTTTCGTACCAAACTTTACAAAAAACGTCTCTCAAAGACTGGACAAACGCGGAGAGTATGAAAATAAATGGAAAACGGCGGCGGGTGCGGAGATGAATCGCGAGAAAATTAACCTCTGGTCCAGAGTAAGCTTCGGACGTTCGAGGATTGATAGTGACGCGAAAAAAGCGAGCTGCGATGGATCCTCGGTTCGTTCCTTTTCGCGCGTGATTCCCCGCAGATTAGAAAAGTTTGGTCATTTCTTCCGTCAATTTTTTCTTCTCCTTCGTCTTAATTTCGGGAGAAAACACACCATGTACAGTCGCACGCGTGTAGAATCGGTATATCCTTCGGCCTGAACGTTCCCGCACCCATAGCCCGAGAGTTCTTTCTCCTTGACGACGAAAGTTAACGAGAAGATGGTCAGTTTGCCCCCTCGTCTTGACGTTTCCCCTGATTACAGAGGCTGGTAGGCGAATTGATGGTATTCGGTGATTTTTAAGGCATCCCGCAAACTTTCCATTCCAACGAGGTGCAAAGGAACTTTCGACCGATCGATGATCGCTTCTCCATCGGGAGCCAAACCCTTTCATCCATTCTCAAAGAAAAAAAAAAAAAGATCCGTCACCCGTTGAACTTTCGACGCAGATGGAATATTTCCAAATGGCTTTCGTCTAAAGTACCTTCAAACGTTGTACAAAAGCCGGACTAATTGGAACAGGCTGCGCGAGAGAATAAAGCCAATACCGGAGATTCATTAATTCCCGAATATATCTAATAACCCGCTCAGACTCCGTCACGCATCGAGGAACAAAATGTAGCCATCATACATTTGTCCGGAAGTAATTGGCAATAAGTAAGAGTCTATACCAGAGGGATGATTGATCGAACCCAAAGTGCTCTTGTAATTAGCTCTATTAATGAACATTAGACGGGACGTTTTTGCTGCTGAAAGAGCCATCGAGTTTGTCGTTTTACGGCCACCCCTTTCCCGTTCGTCTTTTTGTATCTTTCTTCAGCGTCGCCGAGTCTGAATCAGTACATACACTGTCGATGAGGGATATCATATTTATTCAAGCGTCAGTGAGGGTGGACCCGGGCGGGGAGGAGATGCGAAGAAAGGAGCGGGGAATAGGAGATTTGATCCTAGTATTCTCGTGCTTATGAATCCAGACTCTGTTTGTCCATCAAACACGAGAGGTATATCGTCGACAATCCTCCATGATGATCTCTGTCCGTACTCACACCATGTGCGGGTATGCAGCTTCGCCTACGTGTGTCCCCGTGTGTTCTCAGGAGATACAGCAGGTAACAAGTCCATAGCACGTGCAACGTATGCAAACCGCAATAGTTCTCAAACGTATCGCCGACACAGACGTCGCATAATCTATAACCGTTCTACGATTGCGTATTATACGCACCGCTGCTTAAACTACCGGTTAACATTGGCCGCAAAGCAGAGGGTTGGCACGAGAGCGAGAGGGCTAGGGAGGGATGGAGAGGTACGGGAGATTGATACGAAGACGACATCGGGGTAGTCTATCATTTCGATCGAAACTACCGACTAAGCTTTTGCCCGAAACTATCAAACGTCCTGCAACATCTGCACAGTTCGGTCAATCATTGCTACCGCGCCGAAATCGTGCCAAACATGCGTGAGAAACTCGCAGATTAACTGCGTCAATCGTCCCGTCACGTGTCACGTTCGAAGCCATATAGAATTTTGACGTTTGACCGTACGGGAACTGACGATGGCGACAGTTTCATTGTACGAACGAATGCGGCTTCGAACGTTGAACGTATCGATTTTCGACGTTTGCGCGTCTCGAGGATGGACGGAGAAAATCTTTTGCACAGGATCACTTTCGTTTTCATCCACTCGTTCGCGGTAGATTTGCTCTGAAATCGATGAGAGTGTCGAAGCGAAGTTCGACTCGAAAATTGAAGGCATCGTGTTTGAGGATCACGAAAGAATGTTTGGTGAAATTTCGATAAACTTGTGGACGAAAATGGAAATCCTTGACTCTGAAGCGAGCTTCTCGCGAATTTTCGAACAGCATTGTGCCAACGTTGAAATACCTTCTGCAATGGACGATATATGTTATGCCATGAGTTTGACGTTTGACTGTATTCCTCATCGGCTGCTTTTTATTCTTAAGAGCAAGAGCAAGAGCTTTTTCTCTCCTTCACTCCGTCTTCACCCGTTATACGCGAATGAGACGCGATAGTCGGCGATATGAGAAACGTGTATCGGTCCATCGCGGAAGAAAAGGATGTACATTATACCACCATAGCTCAGATTGTGTAAACGGGCGGTACTCGAGGTAATGCCTGAAATCTCCGACTATTTAACGACGCGTCTCTCGTCGGCTGTGACTGGGATACGAAGAGGGCTATACGGGGTGTTCCAAAACTGGATTCCGACAATTTACCGCTACATTGGGCATGAAATTCCAAGTCGAAAAGTCTCGGAACACTCTTCGATCCGACCAATCCCCATCGAGTTATTGATCAACGAAGTCGGACCAATGGGAGGCGAGTGGGCGTGGCTCAAACTTTGACGATTAATAACTCGCTAGGTTTTGGTCGTACGAAAAAAAACTAAAATACATTTCGACCTGGAATTCCATCCTGAATCTAGCTCTGAATTATCAACGTCGCGTTTTGGGACATCCTGTATATACTCGTACGATGAAGAAAATAGGACGTTCGTGCGAGAGCGGCGAATACGGCGATGTTCTAGATCGAAAAGAAGAGAGACGCTCGCTGGTGTTGCCGAGATATCGGACACGCGGTGTTATCCGAGCACCATGGAAAATGGATCAATAACGCTTTAGTTTTATAGTACGAGGTACATGGTCTCATCTTCCGCGATACCGGCTCTGTATAAATAATAATGACGCGCTAACTACCGGCCGTTTTACAAAGGAAAGCCGTGAACGACGCGCCAACTTTTATCACACAGGCATTGTTTTAATGAATGTACTCTGTGAAATTTCGCGAATAACTTTGTCAATTTTTGTTGCCGGAGGTTGCCTTTTTATTTTGTTTTTGTTGGGTTTATGAGAAATACCGGATGACATTTCCATACGATAGGAAAAAATTGAGTGTCACCCGTGTGGATTGGGAGACATTTTCTCAGAGGAAAAAAGCTGCGAAACTTTTCGTCCCCGTTCGCGTGTTCGAGCTTCTGTGATCGTTTCGCGTTCGTTCTCGTTAATTGGTCCAAGATTAAAAGTGGCATGAAAAAGAGACGGGACACGCGCGAATCGCGCGTTAAACGCATCTCCTTGCGCTCTGCTGACTCTTCGATTCTCGTAAACCATTCGGTTCGAGTGGATATTCAATGAAAAGTGAATAGCGCCACTCGCGCTTTGTCGTGTTCTCTGGTAAATTTCAAAAGCTATGTCCGTGGGTGTTCAACGATTTATCCTTTTGTCTCTCGTTTTCCGTTGAAACATTCGTCGCATCGCGGAATCACAGTGGTGCAGCGGAAAATGGCGGAGATACGAGGCATTGAACGAGGAAGAAAACGCACAAAGCGCATTCACTAATTGTACCGAGATTCCATCGCGCGGAGCACTTGATATTTGTTCTCGAGACGCTCGTAAGGAGTGCAACAATATCGGTCCTTCTGTCGCGAGAGGAAGTCGTCGTGGTGCACAACGGAAAATGGCGCGAAGGAGGGAAGAAAACGCGAAGAGGGCCCATTTTCCGATTTTGTACCGAGTTTCAATCGCGCAAAGCGGTTGATTATCAACGTGCTACTTGTAATTTGTTCTCAAGATGCTTCTAAAGACCGTAATATTGAGGGCGAGTTAGTCACGCGTCGATACGCGTACCGTCAATGTGAAGAATGGTAGGGAAGAATAGTTTCAGCTCGAATTTGACTGTTTTTTTGCGTTTTCTTACTGAAATATCGAGTTTTCGGGAAAAAGTCGGTGTGTTTCGTAATCAGCAGGAAATTTCCGATCGGGTAACACTCTGAAAAATTGAAAATTTGAAAAAAAAAAAATTTCGGCTCATTTTTGGCCAACTTTCCAGAAACCTCAGAAAGTCGAAATTTCAAGTGGTCATAACTACGGTTCTGTTTGAGCTAAATACATTTCTTGGGGGGGTTTTGGAAAGCCCTCGAGTAGACTTGGAGAACGGTGAAAGTAAAATGTCGATAGCTAGATTCCTTCACCTTCAAAATCGATGTCGAAAATCGGCGAAAAAAACGCAAAGGGGTGTGTATGGAAAAATTGGCGAAAATCGATGGTCCAACTTAAAAAATCTGCCAAAAATCGAAAAATTAAGATATCGACATGAATCAAACGGCATTTTGAAGCCTCAGCAATTGCGAAGAGAATAAGCACAAGTTGAAATGTCTACCCCAAAGGGGAGAAAAATGGCGATCATTTTAGTGAATCAACTCAATCCGGCAAAAAATGGCGAAAAATTTTGGATCTCAAAAATAATTTTAAATGATTCATATCGATGTATTTTTTCCTGCTGATTACGAAACACATCAGTATTTCGTCGAAAACCCAATATTTCGACCGGAAAATGCAAAAATACGGAAATTATCAATTAATTACATTTTTCTCATTGAAATATCGAGTTTTCGAGAAAAAGTCGGTGTGTTTCGTAATCAGCGGAAAATTTCCGATCGGGTAACACTCTGAAAAATTGCAAAATTTGAAAAAAAAAATTTCGGCTCATTTTTGGCCAGTTTTCCAGAAACATCAAAAAGTCGAAATTTCAAATGGTCATAACTACGGTTCTATTTGAGCTAAATACATTTCTTGGGGGGGTTTTGGAAAGCCCTCGAGTAGACTTAGAGAACGGTGAAAGTAAAATGTCGATAGCTAGATTGCTTCACCCTTAAAATCGATGTCGAAAATCGGCGAAAAAAACGCAAAGGGGTATGTATGGAAAAATTGGCGAAAATCGATGGTCCAACTTAAAAAATCTGCCAAAAATCGAAAAATCAAGATATCTACATGGACCAAACGGCATTTTGAAGCCTCAACAATTGCGAAGAGAATGAGCCCAAGTTGGGGTGTCTATCTGGAATGAAAAAAAAATGGCAAACGTTTTAGTGAACCAACTCGATCCGGCAGAAAATGGCGAAAAATTTTGGATCTCGAAAATTATTTTTAAAGGTCTATATCAATGTATTTTTTCCCGCTGATTACGAAACACACCGGTATTTTATCGAAAACCCAATATTTCGGTCCGAAAATGCAATAATACGAATTTTATCAATTAATTACATTTTTCTCATTGAAATATCGAGTTTTCGGGAAAAAGTCGATGGTATTCGTAATTAGCGGGAAATTTCCGATCGGATAAGACTTTGAAAAGTTGAAAATTTGGAAAAAAAAAATTCGGCTCATTTTTCGCCACTTCTCCAGTTTGTTTTTTGCTCCAATTTCATATTTACCGCATTTTGACAGATTAAATTACGTAAAAAATGCAGGCGATCGCGCGAGTTCCCTTCCCCAGTACTATAAAAAAGTGTGTGTATACTTTGTACTCTGTTAACGACTTTGTTCACTCCAATGTGGTTTTCAATCAACCACATCGGACAAAATACTCCTGCATCAACGAAAAGCCCCCAAGTTCGAAGAAACAAAAAAATGTCCTTCGTCTCTTTGAAGTCGACTCACTTTTGGTTTCGATGTCATGTTTTTTTTATATATACACGTACATAGAACGTACGTACATAGAACATGGCAAGGTATCGCTATGAAATTGGAGTGGAGTCTGACAATGAGAGATGCATCAACCGAAGAGTGGACCTTTTCCTATCGAGGCGGAATAATGCCGGAGGAATAATATATTTGGGTCAGTGAATATATGAATACCGTATCAAGCCCCGGCGTTCAAATCCATCGTAGAAACCATCCCTTTATCGCACTAGCTTGTATTCTTTGTAGCGAAAAGTCATACGTTAGAACAGAGCACGAGACACGTGAGAGCAGTTTGAAATACGGTTTTTCATGATGGTCCTGAATTTATCATAAGGACATTTTCGGTGGTCTTATCCATGGAGTAGTATCATCGCACAGTCTATGATCATGGCAGTACGATATCGAAAGTTGGAAATAAATGCAGTTAATTAATAAATCCGCTGGAGAGAAATTTTAATAACGAAGCATATAAATATCGAACAGGGTGTGGAAATTAAATCGAATTTTGGTATTACAAATTGAGATCATTTGGAGTAGCAATTAACAGCGACGTTATATTTTTACTCCATTCTTTTTTGTTCGAAAAAAATAATTTTTTCCTCAACCTCCATTCGCGTCCGGAGGTATTAATGAACTTTTTATTTTTTTTTTAACGTCTGCAATGGAGGAGGGAAAAAAATGCTGGGTTTTAATGCCACTCGCTTTTTTCTTCCTTTTCTCCTTCACCCGTAGAGATCGAACTCTTGTACAAAATGTATGAATGGTCGAATTGAGATAAGTACGAATTTTTGGCCAGACGCCAGCGGGAGTGATACGACCGTCGTGTCACCCAAGCCCGCATTCGAAGAGGGTCTCTGGTTATCGTTTGCACGTTGTTCACCCTTTCCCTGGCAATATTCGACCATTCACCCCGAAGAAGCTTCGAGCTTGTATAACACTAAAAAAAATTCTTCCTTCTTTGATCCCTCGTACCGTTCGCCTCCTTCCCTTCCTCCGAGATCTCATTATCATTCGTTACAGACCAAAGAATCGTCCGCTATGCAGCTTCCAACGATCTCACCATCGAGGTTATCGATGAGAAACGATGGAACTGCAGTTTCTGATTTTTTCCCGCTCATCCCAAAAAAAGCTCGCAAAGCTTGAAGATACAACGAAAATGTGAGTGAATATCGAAAATTTTCGAAAAATTCCCGAGATATTTTCCCGCGAAAAATAGTCATTTCCAAGGGTGACCGCATTTCACGTGGTACGATCGGATATACAAAGGGCAGGGAAGAATAAAATCATCCAGGACGTTGAATAAGTCGGATCATGCTGTTTCATTCGTTAGCGTAATACAATTCCACTTTGGGTGGTGATTGCTCCGGTGGCTGGTCGCGGAAGCTGCCGCTCGGTACCGTAAGCCGGAAGAGAAATTACGTACAATGCGGAGTCAGCGGTTATTACGAAACGCGACGTTCCGCAAGAGAGTAAAACGCAAGTGGAATTCTTCTCTGCTTGTTAGCTCCGTATTTTCTACCGAGCTTACCTAACATCCCTTCGCATCGGCTCATCCCCTGTAGTCCTTCAGTGTTTCCATCTTTTATTCTCTTCCTCCCTTATTTGCTCAACTCTATTTCTCTTCCTTGTCCTCTCTCTCTCTCTCTCTCTCTCTCTCTCTCTCTCTCTCTCTCTCTCTCTCTCTCTCTCTCTCTCTCTCTCTTTTCTTGGTCGTATTGTCTTTTCCTCCGAGTAATGGACTCTACCCACCGGAAGATAAATCTACGTACAGCATGCAGAGGCAGCTACCCCCCACCCCTTCACCCTGTCTCGTTTTCTCTTTATCCCCCTTAATACTCATTCGCCATGCGACAATCAAATTTTTCTCCGTTTCCACGATAATATATACGTCTTCTCGAGGCTTTGTACACCAGCGGGCTATTAGGAATGAGAAGGTTGATTATACGCATCAGGGTGCTCAGGGCTCTTGGCATAATTTTTTACGACCACCCCTACGCTTCTCATCAATCCCATAGATCCTCGGCAATAAATGGAAGATTCGGAATAATAAATCGTTGCACACTTCCTCATTGTATATTTATCATCTCGACCTTGCGGAACAAATCAGTCCCACCGGGGATGATGAACGATACACTTCCAGCGACGAACATTTACGAATACACACGGATGCTCGGTGCGAAACGCCATTTTTTTCGAGACCCCCAAAGGTTTTCGAGGTTTTTTCCAATGGTTATCACGATTTTTCGTCATTTTCTCGCGTTTCTTCGATACTCGATGATGAATTCGTCGTGATTTTCAACGGCAGACGTCGTGGGGCAACCGACTGGCAAAAACAGCCAGGAAGCTCTGTGCGGTATATGTGCGGTTCGAGCACAGGGAACTGAAAAACAGGAACGAGGAAATGGTTACGCATCCGGCCTTTTACACGCTGAGACGAGTCTCTGCTGCAAAACGGAGAACATTTTGCTGTGGGAATCGCATTTTGCATGTGCATATATGTATATATTTAGTATATAATATATAAATGTTCATATATATACACAAATACATATATACAATACATGTACCACGTGTGGGGTAGCAGAGCACAGCCCAGAGGAACTTAAGAACGGCGACGAGACAGGCAAATGCACAGAGAATAGTTGCATCGCCCGGAGCCTGAATTACACTGATGAGAGCGGGATATGAAGAGAGAAACGGAGACGAAGCGATGTGCGTTTTTTTCTATTCTTCTTCTCCGTTTGTCTGCCTATTTGGGCGTTCCTCTCAATCTTTTTCCCTCTGCTTCCTCGCAACTGGGATGAAAAGTTTGAGACCTCGGGCGAAGCACTCTTTACCGTTCGGCCATTTGAAGGAAATTGTCGGGCTCCGAGTAAACGACACTTGATTGGCACGCACATGGTGGGTTCGTGTATGACAGGCGTTTGACTCGCTTTTACCCCCGTAATTCTTTAATCCCGGCAACGAAACACATTTTTTTTATCGATTACAAGAATAAAAACGAAGGAGCTTTTTCTTTTTTGGTCTCGTTCGAGAGACGAATCTTGCCAGACTCAAAACGACATTTGTTTCATGATAAAACGAATTTCGAAGTTTTTTTTTGCGATTCTAGATGATGCTGGTCATTTTTATTATCATCATCATTTTCAATTTTTGTTTTCGTACGGATGGGACAGGAAGAGGATTGCAAAAACAGCACTCAAAGAACCGAGGAGTGTTTTCTCTATCGGGCGTGTTCGACAATGTTAAGTGGTCTCTCGAAATCGTGTCCACTTATCGATGAAGCCATTAGCCATGATAGGACGTTCTCGCTGTATATAGCGTCATTTGGAAAATCATTAAACACACCATTCGTGTCCGATAATCCTCTTATCTGCACGCACTCGACAAAATACACGCCAATTAACGTCTTCCAAACACGGAGAATTATTAAAGAGGCAAGAAAACTCATTTCTGTGGGATTTTCCTCGGAAAAAGTGTCAAAACACACGATTAGTCAAACGGATATATACTTCGCCAAAAATCAAACGAAAGAATTACTCGAAACGACGTAACTTTTGTTCGAAGTTCCTCTTTCTCAAAAAAAATACGAAATCGTGTTGTTTTTTTTTTCAAAGGCTACTTTTTTTCGAGTTTATTAGCTGAGCTGTGTGGAAGGTGAGTCTTCTCGATAACGAAAAAACCCTTTCGATTTGACGGGAAAAATATGAGCCACGGGGAATTATAACGTCGGTGTATACGCGCAGTACGCAAGACGTCAACTTGGCGGCTCTCAGACGTGCAAAATTTCTTGCAGTCATATCTCTCTCATCTCTCATATATCCTCGTTCGTTTTCTCAGCATCCTCTCTCTCTCCTCCTCGCTTTTCGTACGATCCAGTCAAAATGTGTTCCGTATACGGACACTTGCACACACCAACACACAAACACACACACACATGCGAGCCTTTCCTCGTACCGAAGATTTATTACCCTCGGAAAATCCGCCCAGTCGTTAATAATATTCTTTCCCCCGTGGCTGTATATCTCATCTCTCGTCTCTCGTTTGCCTTCTCATCCAATGATCGAAGAAGTCGAGTCAGCGATGATAGTGACCGGTCGATGAAAAAAAAACAATTCGACAGAAAAAAAACCGACACACTTTTTCGAACCAATGCCTGTTATTCAATCATTCGTGCGCGAATCGAAATGAAAAATGAACCAGAGACGAGATTAGAATAAAAATTGTATACGTACTCGACGATACTGTAACCATGAAAAAAGGATCAATCGTATATACGTAGCGAGGATTATGATTTTTAACGACAATGATATTGAAAAATTATTGACGAATCGTTGGAAGGAAACTCACCTCTGAAAATATTCGGAAAACCGGCTGCTCTATGAATGGATAATATGAAAAATTCGTGGATTAAAAAATGCGTGACGTTTTGCGAACCGTTTGACGATCGTTTCTGTTTCATAATCGACCTTTTTCATGAATAATTTAATTGGATTTTTAGCCAGGTACGAAAAATCAAACGAAAAAAAAAAACTGGTCGAATATTTAACAATACTCCGATAACTACGAGATTAATTCTCAGCCTAGATGAATAAATCTCTTTGGACCGAGAAACGATGCTTCGTGGAAAATTCGTACCATCGATCCGTTCAATTTTCAATACCTTCGGTGTTCCACAAAAATGTGAACTGTAAATTTTCAATCTCTCGCAATAATTTCATCACCGTTCTCGCAGCGATGCCGAGATTAACGATGATTCCGAACAATTCCTATGATTATCCAAAATGCAATATTCGACAACGCAATAGCGACGCCATCGTGTGTTTTCTTTATGAATAACACCGTAATTTCGGGCATCCTGGCAATATCCGTCATTGAATATATCCCGAAAGGGAAGATTCGCGTGTTGTTGTTCGAAATTCATGAAACAGAGTGGAAGTACGTGGAGAAGCTGAATTTAATATAAAATATGGATAATAGGTGCGTAGAGCGAGTGTGTACGGGTGATGGACATTGCCATGTTGGGGCGTGCAGCTTGCGTGGTTTATTAAAATCCACCGACGGGGAGACACGGCGAGAGAGAGCCGAAAAGGTTGAAGGTGCAGAGGAATACGTAATTACAGGCTCAATATTCATCATATGCATCGTTGAAACTCTGTGAAGTCACACGCTGAAATTGTATAATATGGAGCTTAATCAAGGCCTGAGCGTAGATTCGTGTAACCGCAATGTCACTCATCGTTTCTGTCTCTCTTAGTCTCTTTTTCCCCATTTCTCTCCCTCTCTCTCTCTCGCTGTACCTTTCTTTCTGGCTCGCCATTGCAAATTCTCATTTATTGTTAATGAGCATGTCCGCGGGATCATCTGTGTTTATGAATGACGACGAGATGAATCAATAATCATACGCCGAACTGTTAAAACATTTCGAAACGTATCGAAATTTTCGTCCCATTGAAGATAATGAAGATTCATTTCGACCTTTTACGAACGATGATTCGTTGGTTCAGTGGGAATTTCTGTTTCCCCCCAAAACGTTGATACAAATTGAAATATCGGTTTTGTTATTCGCCTCGTAATTGCTCGATGAACCGATGAATTTCCCGCGGCGAAACGCCGTTTTTTCCCCGAGTTTGACAGATGCGGTTTTTTGACGATAATACTTCAATAAAAATTTCGATAAAAGTCGTTTCCGGATGTGAGGAAGCTGCATATTGGAATAAAAAGCTTGCAGTATCAGAGACACGCTTAGACTTTATGGGGAAATCAAAGCAGCTTGAGATTTTTGGGAAAAAGTGGCATGGGGAATTCGAAGAGTTTGGAAATTCAAAAAGATGTGAAATTCTTCAAGGTTATTCAATATACAGTCTGAAAATCGAAGAAATTATCTCGCCTTGACGCACTGCTGAATCATCTTTCATCGAGCAATATTCCTCAACGGCATAACGTCATTCCAAGATAATTTTCCTCGTCCCATCTCTGTCCCACCTCTTTCTCCGTTACTCTGTATCAGTACGTACATTACACGAGCACTCGAGGCATGTTAATTGTAATAAAGAGAATTATCCGTACTCGTCCCGCACCGATTAATACTCTGCGAACAATCCCCTGTATTCACCCTCGAATCGGGGGAGAATGCAGGATAATACTAAACACCTGAGGGGAGCTCTCATTTTCTCCAGCACGCTCCGACTACAGTCGAGCCTCTTTATCACTTCGCGTTTGTTCGTAAGAGCCGTCCGACGTGCAAGCGTCTCCTCCCTACTCTCTCAGGACCAAGCACGTGCGCAGCATAGTGGGGGAAAACGAACGCTCGGGCTATTGGTCGCTTCGAGCGAGAAGTGGGAGACAGTCAGAGTGGGGGTTTTCTCTTCAGACACTCGACTCGCGGCAGGGATGTAGGGCAAGTGCTACTATAGAAGCTCAATTGCGCAGGGATATCATCAGGCGGAAAAACAAGGATTGGTAAAATTCCTTCTTTCTTTCTCACAATATTATCCGCAGATATCCAGCGAGCAGCTGTTTTTTCTTCGGCCTAAATGAGGCTGATGATTAAATCGAGTACTCCCGGAGTAATCGTGGTGACGTCGATAAAACACGGCAAGTTTCGAAAAGTCAATTTGGAAAGGCCGACCGAATTCGAGCAAGGAAAACTTTACCGCAAAAGTATATAATCGAGGTGCGGTGCGCGGTTGAAAGCTTTGTTCAAAAAACACATTGGCTTTTGCTCGATCACAGCTCTCTAATTATCGCGAAGTGTTTTTTTTTATCTCGATATGCCGATGAGAATTATTATTATTATTTTTATTTGTATCATCAGATACAGTATGAAATCAGAGACACGTTAGAGAATATCGCAATGTGATATAATCCACGTGTATTTCCCTCTCGTTGACAAAAGAGCCGGGTTGAACTGTCGAGTCGATCACGAAACTTCATATGCTTTTATTCCGGATATATCAACACGCGCAAAGAGACGCGTATACATCCTCGTAGAGTGGAAAAAGGCGGGCAAAGATAATATTTTTCTCCACAGAGAGAGGAAAAAGAGGTTACAGGTCCTGAATTCTCTGTTTGTTTCGTAAAAGACTTTCGCTAAGAGCTCGAAGACGAATTGGCAAAAGTAGTTACAAAGATCGATATACCGCATACTTGTGTATTTGCCTCTGTACGTCGAACCCAGCTCGCGCCCTCTCCGGGCTTGTGCGGCAACTTCGATCGACTTTTATTCGCTTCGTTTTACGTCTGTGTGTACATAAGGGTGCCTGATTTTTCGGCGACATTTTTCTACCGTGCATCCGATTGGCTCAAACTTTGGCAATTTACCACTCGTTGGGTTTTGGTCGTACAAAAAAATGCCCGAGTACATTTCGGCTCGGAATTTCATCCCGAATCCAGTCGTGAATTATTAACACCGGATTTTGGGACGTCCTGTATTGTGATCGAGAATCAGTGCAGGGATAAGGTTGCAAGGCGTCTTGGGGAACAAGTCCCCATCAAGTTTCCGCATTTGCTGTACACCACGTAACTTGGAAATATCAATTAGTTCGAGCGAACCATATGGATATTCCGCAACCACGAGGAAATCATAGAATCGTCGCTTCTATAGAGCCCTCTCCCTCTCTCTCTCTCTCTCTCTCGCTCTCTTCATTCGTGAATCGCAATGAAACGATCCTTCAGACTGCTGCTAACTTTCCAAGTTCGATACTTCGCAATCCGTCATTAAGTGACGACTCGGGCGTGTACAATATGTCTCGAGGCCGGATGCCTTCAATTGAATTCATGCAACTAGATTCTAACAATTAATAACGAAGATGCTGCGAGTTCAACAGGCTCCCGAAGATCTTCGAATTTCGTCGAGCATTGATTCATCTTCTATCTCGTTTTTGTACTCCCTCGCGACTTTTCCTCCGATTATACGCAAGATTTCCAAAAAATCGTCATTTTTTTCGAAATATTCGTGTATATTTCGAAAAAATCACGTAGCTTCTATCTTTGATGCTCGTCGGATGTTTTCAAGCTTTTATTGCCCCTGTTCTCGTAGCATCAACATTGTGTACGTCGGTACGAATTTTTCCTCTACGTTCGAGCGATCTTGCGGCTCTTTGTGGACTCATCCAAGGCGAATCGACGACTTTGACGACGTTATAATTCCGTTAAGGATTTTCAAAGAACGAAGCATCGCGATGAAAATTTCATTGCTCTTCGTGTTTCTCTTTGCTCGAGTCTGTTTTCGCTTTGCGCGGATTCCGGAATATTTTTATCGTCAACGACAAATATCCGGACCGTATATACCGTATAATCCTGTGCGACGACGAATCACCGAATCAGGTCACGATTTCGTGTATCCGCGAACCGCGCATTTCGATGAAAAGCCGAGAGATACAGACGCGCGTATGCACAAATCAAACGCAGAAATATATATGTCGAGTGGAAAGAGCTCCACGCACGCGTGTACTCACATGCGGCTTATGGGAAATTCACCTTTTACATACCCGCGTGTATAATCATTGATCCCATTTTCATCACGATCGATGTTTACACGGGAGGCTCCGCGAATCTTTGTGGAAAATTTGTTTTCACAGCTGTTTTCGAAAAGAAGACAATTCATCAAAAAAACCTCGTGGAAACGAATAAACCACACGAAATTATCGAAAAACCTTTAATTCAAGAGACATCACCCAGTTATCTCGCAAAATTAACCGAAAAAACCGCAATTCAACAAAGACCGGAAACGCCAAATGAATCATTCGGGTGAAATGTTATTTCCGAACTTATTTTTCAAAAAAAACCGAATTTGCATCTCGCAAATACGCGGGGTTCACTTTTGGTTCAGTTATTACGCGTAAAGGGCATTCGCGCGGATCCGACGATGTTGTTTTATGCACCAACGAAACGTTGGAGGATTTTTCATGAAATTTCATTGTGATTGAGTAATTATAAACGGTAAAATTCAGCGTTCGTGGGTTCTCTTTATTTTCTTCATTTTTTTTTGTAATTATTTTGTTACGCGCGAGGTAGGAGGAATCGTATAAAGTCGAATTTATTCTTTGTTCTCGAAGCGGGAGGCAGCAAAATGCAAGAAAAATAGTAGCACCGTGGAATACAACGTTCTCATATGTATGTCGTTGCGCGTGCACAAAGGCGCAGCTAAATTAAAAGTCTTGTCGAAACGAACGCTGGGAACATGAGCTCCGGTGTACATACGTACGGTTTGAAGTACATAACGTCATTAGACGTACATAGACATATATTCGCAATACCTCGTGTGGTATCTCGTGAAATGCATTGCGCGTTTTCCACCCGAAGAAAAACAGGTGAAAGCTCCATCTTCGTTTCTTCATGCCCCATCACTTCCATTTTCCCTACTTTTCTTCATTTCTTTGTGAAAAAAAAACGAAAAAAGACAACAAAAAAAATGCGAGACGTTTCATATCAAATCGGTGCATGATTCAACGAGAATTTTTTCCAAACGCGCGGAATATCACGTCGAAAGGAAAAACGATGGCTTGGAAAACATTTATTTATTGTTATTGCGGGCACGTCCCACTTCTTTTTTCTCGCAGACGTACGCTTTGTGAAAAATTTTCTCCACGAAATTCCGTTCATCCGACTCGACGATTATAGCAAAAAACAATCGTTTCTTTTCTCCTTTTCGACAGATGTACCCCTTGATTCGAAGATGAGGATGTTGGAATTTATCAATTTTGTCCAATGAAGATTTGGTCCATGACCAAATGTTTTTTTTTTTTTTTTTCATTTTGCAACTGATCCTGTGTTATTTTGAAAAGAAATTGTCGTTCCGAATGAATAATCGACGAATGCTGCCGGATAAAATAGCCTGTATAGTTGCCAGTGGGGTGTATTATATTCCTGGAAAAGTGGTGAAGATTTAATAGACTCGGGCCACAAGTTAGCCTCCCGTACAGAAGCGTGGCATTTACTGACGAGTAACTCCGCAAGCAACCCCTCATGCTACACAGGTTTGCACCCTCAACGCATTCTTTGCCGCGGAAAAAGAGAGAGAGAGAGAGAGACGAACGGACTGACAAGCGGATATAGGAGGGTTGGAGGGTGAAAACGTCGGGTATGGTTTTTATGTACCCAGCAGCTTTTAAAGTTTCACGAACGCCACGAGAGAAGAAAAGACAGGGAAAAGTTGGAATTGCATATAGCATCAACGGACTAAATAAGAAAGAAGCTTCCAGAGAGAGTCGTAAGAGACGAGAAAAGTAATTACATATATCTATAAAATATTCGAGAGAATTTATATTCACTTTTTTAGCATCTTTAAATCATGAATAAAGCTCGAAGTCTACTCGCGAGCGCGCGTTAAAAAAGAAATATACTTTGAGCGAAAAATGCCGCAACCTCATTCGATAATGGAAGCTGCGGAGCGCGGCGATCCTTTTAATTATCAATATCCACATTTTTCAACGTTAACGCGCGTTAAAAATACCATTTTTTGCTCGTTTCGCCATGCTTTTAGCATATTTCGAGCTTCCGAGAGTAATTTGCCATCTATATTTCAGATTTTTCGCCCATACTTTTTTTTCCATCAACGCAGCTTGGCAAACTGACGAACGAGAGAGATGTAACCGAAAATTTCATACACCAACTTGTTTTTGCAGCCCTGGAGGAATTTTTTTCTTTTTTTTTTTGAACCACGATATAAAGTTGAATTAAATTGATAGGCAAAACGAAAAAAAAAAAGACAGAGTTATTTTCCCTCGAGATGGATGTTTGTTTCGATGATCGCTGATTGACGTCTGTCGTTACTGATGTAAGAGAGTAGAGACTGCGAAAAGATGTGATGTTCGCGACAAATTATCGCTGTCAGACGTTACACACACACACACACACGAGATGTGGCGCTGTTGAGGCTTCCGGTGTGTATAGAGGCAGTGATGTAAAGAGGGAAAAGTGAGACAGTGCCGAGAGAGAAGGAGACAGAGACCCTTGTAAATTGTCCGACCTCAGCTTGTTGCGGGCTTCTTTGGATCAGACGAGAGAGTGTGAGCTTTCTTGGCTCACGTGTACGTCGATCCGAGCCTCCGCAATGAGGCCCCCTCTTCGATATACATATACCCAGAGATATGGCCGATGTGGAGGAAGAGATGAAATGAGGATCTCACGTGTCTGGCACTTAGCATGCCGACAAGTGCCCCTGCAGCCCCCAACTGCATCAGCAAGAGCCAAAAGAGAGCGAACGCGAGACAGTGTGTCGTAGAAGGAGAGAGAAAAGTGCTGATACCAAGTGAAATTTCAGCAACGTAGCTGATGAACACCCTATGGCTTGTTAACACGTACCAATTTGTGCGCCGCGATATATTCAGTAATTAACGCAACCGAGGTACGTAATTATGTTGAAATTTTTCCAAAAATACATCTATACGAAATACCGTCTTGTGCAATTACGAAGGAACGATGGTGCGGGCGGAGATAAATAAACGATATTAGACGTTAATTTCACGTGCTGTAACACGTAACGGGAATTAATGGTAACACGAAAACAGGCAATGTTACAGCTGTTTTACAGCCGAATAAACAATAATATTTCAATCCGCCTTGTTCGGATATTCAAAATTGGTAAACCGCGCGTTATCGAGTAAGATTGAAATTTCGAATAATAATTGTGCGCGTAAAGAATTTTAATGCACTTTCGATGAATTTATTACGATAATCGCTTTTACAAAGTGTCGTTTACGTACTGTTTATTATCGCGAAACCGCGAGTACATTATCATGTTGAAACGTTAATGCATCGGCTTGCGTGAGTTAGTGCATCCCGCGAATGGGACAATAAGTAGGGGAAATATCTATATATAGAGGGGGAGGTACTATAAAATTGTGCGGATGAAGTGCCATCGATGCCCCGGCAAAGACCCGAGCGATAATGGCTGGGAAGACTTTTTACTCGAGACTTGCATTTTCTGATGTAACACATTTGTTCAAGTTTTTATTTATTTTTCTCCATCGGACGTTTCAAATTTCTACACCCTCCTGCGACCCTCCTGCAACCCTCCTGCACATCGCAAATTCACTTTGTCGCCAATTATCTCGAAGATTCAAAAATACGTATATTAATTGTTAAAGCAATTGTTATATTTTTATTTTTGTTTTTCGTAAAATTCTTCAGTCTTCCGAGACTTCAATGTCGCGAGGAACGGCGATATTGAAAGTATAACAAAGTCTACTAACGATGATTTATTTTATTTAGCGTGGAACGAATTTGTTTATGAGGGAGGAGATGGAATTCAACGAAATTGTTGTGCGAAACGTTCGGTAAAATGTTATATCTACGCAATCAATATGCTTCTAGCATATGGTTCTATGCTCTGGAAGAAAATCGATTTTATTATGTTGATATCGCGCTTATGAAGTTAGCGAGTGTTAAAGCCCCTGAGGGTTTGAATCCTCTCCCTTCATTTTAGTTCAAGCATAAGCTATGGTGTCCGTGCAGGTGGAGCAACATGCACAGGGTGTCCAATAATTGATGTTCGTAATTTTTTAGCTCCCTCCACCAGAGGGAGCTACAGACGTTCTATATTTATTAATAACTCAAAAGGAATTCGTCGGATGAAAAAGTGCTCCAAGACTTTTCGACTTGGAATTTTATCCCCAATGTGGCATTTAATTGTCGGCATGCGGTCTTTAGACACCCTGTAGCGTGCAGCACACACGATGGCTCAAAGTTTGCAACATCGTCGTAGTAATCGTCACGTTATTGCGGGGAACAGGAAAGGAGAAACACTTCGGAGGCTGATGGAGGATAAAAATCTCGGTTAACAAGAAAACCACCCCTCGGGCACCATTGGTAGACAGACACCCCTCTTCGATCCAAAAAGCTAACCGAGCGCAAACGATTTGATGGCACCTCGTTTTCTCGCTCTAATAGATCGTACCAGCACCGACGGTTTTTCTATCCTTTTTGTCATATAATTAACATTTTTTTTGTCGCTATTGCCATTTTTATATCGACTCGGATCTTGGCGTGAGCTGAAAAATAATCGACCAAAGAAAATTCGAAGAGCAAAAAATATCGGTTTTTTTAGTCAAAGTTGCTGGGAGATTTTTTCGAATTGTCCGTCGGTGACAAAAAGAGAACTTTTGATATTTTCCACCTATCGAGAGGGTGAAAAATGAGCTCGGGACGATCGCGAGCGTATCTCGCGTTACAAATTGCCGCAGAGAGGAAGGTTATCCGCGGATTGATATATTTCATCGGTATTTGAGCCTGATTTTTTTTAACGTACATCGGTAAGAGCCCGAGGCACAGCGAGGTGGCTTGCAACGCCGTTACAGGCTTTCCAGCGCTCCGGGGGATAATTTTCGAACTGCGAGACGGCGCAAAGAAGATCATTTTAAAGTTGAAGGATCGCTGCTCATCAATAAATCGTTTTACCTCGGTTATCTGTTTACCTTCGCGACGGAAATTGCCGAATGGGGAAAAAAGTGTTTAACAGCCTTCGGAGTCACCCTCCGTGCGTTCGAACCCTCGAGGCAATACGAGTATTCACGGGGGACAGTTTTCGTCGTCATTTTCGTGATTCGATATAATAATGAAAGCGTTGGAAACATTTTAGGCGCGAAAATCTCGTGTGTTGCCGAAATAACGAAAAAAAAACCAAACGCCCCATCCGAGATTCCATCGCTGTGTGGAAACCTTTTTGTTTTCCTCTTCTCTCTTTTTTTTTCGCGCGATGCAGACTGCTCTTTCGAGCATTCGGTCGAGGAAACCGTCGAGCGAGAGGACACTCTGTATGATTCCTGCTTAGACTCGAAATACACGAGGAAAAACCAAGAGTCTTTACAATAAAGTGGAGCGGCGAGAAAAAGAGATCGCGAGGGAGGAATGGGGTGCGAGAGAAAGGGGGGGGTGCGCGCAGGAGGGAAGAAAACCTCGTTTATCGGAGGATGAGAAGTCACATAAGAGCGAAAATGCTCGAACTGGACGTTCTTTCGTTGGCCAGCTTGTAATTTATAGCCCCGGAGAGACTTCATCTCTTTCCTTCTCTCACTTTACAACTGCATCTTTTATCATCTATATACGTACGTACGAATATAAGCGGTGCCGACCGACAGATGGGCGCATCGCTTTAAAGGGTCGCCGGTAAAAGTGTGCTCGATTACGCCATTTTGTTCACCAGCGACAAAGGGTATACGTATAAAAATGGCACTGGAATCCGCGAAGACTTTTTTACCCTCAATCCTTTTCTCCCTATCTCTCGCTTCCTCTTTTCCCTTCTTCTTCGTCTCCTTTTTAAGATCTTATGCAATGTTTGGTGTAAGATTTATCCAGACACACACATACATATATCTATATACACAGGGTATATATCACTCTTTATACACTTTTTTCCTCCGATTTTTATCCATCGAAACGAATCTACTCGTTCTTTTCAATTGATTGCACTTCGACGGGATTCAAGAGGGTGATGGTTTTTTCTTTTCTTGCCTTCTCTGCAGCTTCCCCCTCCCCACCTTTCCTCTCAATGTTTACGGAAATGCGAAGCATTAATCTGTTTCTTTACGGCTTGACGATCGGCGAGACAGAGAGAGAGAGAGAGAGGGGGATGATCGAACGTAAGGAAAAGATGGAGAAAAAGCAGGGAGAGTGAAGGTAAAAACGAAGCCAAGCTCGAGTGTCTCAGGCTGCAGGAATCAAAGAGAAACAATCGTTGATGGAAGAAAGTGCTTATCGAATTCGTCTTTGATTTTTTTTTTCGAGTCTCTTATGAAAATATATTGGTTTTTTTTGTACTTAACCCTCGAAAAAAGGCTCGAGAGGTCGAAAAATTTTCAGGGCCTAAATTTCGAAAGAGTCGTCGGTCCGGTGTGCGGATACTCGCGTATCTGTATTCCGAATTCGTTTCGTACGATGATCCGCGTCGTCGAATAAATTTTCGCCACCCAGACGCAGCGAAAAAGAATCGCTGTCGAAAACGGGGCTCGGAGCAAGGGTTCGAAGATCGGGGGATGACTTTTCGCTTCTCGGGGCTGCGTGTAACGAGGTCGTTAAACCTTCCATCCCCTACAACAAACGTTCGACGCGATACATTCGACGAGAAAAACATTTCGATATTGACCCGATAATACTCGAACGAGGCGAATCTCGAATTTCGTACGTGCGAGGAATATCCCTCACGCGCATGGACACGACGTTCGAAACCGCGTCTTTCGCTCTGTCTTTCGCTCATTTTTTTCTTCCCCCTTTTCCAGCTTCGAAACTTTAGCGATCTCGACGTTTTTTGCTCGCCGCGGACGATCGTGCGTTTTGTTTTTACGAGCGTCGAGACACTTTCCGTCAAAATCGACTTTTCTAATCCGCGAAACGTTCGCAGTCTCGGGGTGAAAGTCACTTGGACGATAGGGATGAAAAAATAAATTGGAAGGAAAAAGTCATCGTCGTCGTTTTCGATGGAAATAATCTTTGCGACCAACATTTCCCTCCTCGCTTGAATATTTCCGCCCTTAATTCGGCGTTTGCGATAAATTAGAGTTTCAAAAAAAATAATAAAAAAGTTTTTCCTTCGACGTTTCGATAAATGAATTCACGAGCTCTCTGTGAAATAACAAAAACACTCGACGTGTACAAACGCTGTTTCTCGCGGGGGGGAAAAAAACAAATGTCTCGACGCGAAGATATCATTTTTTCGCAGTGAAATATGGGTCGTTAAAATCCGGTGAAACAATTTTTCAACAAGACGAAAAAAAGAAAGAAAAGAACGAAAGTATAATATAATCTTCGAGAAACTTTCGATACGATCGTGGCGTTCTTTTTCACCCTCTTGTGGTAGGCTTCGAGACAGCTCGGGCATCTTACAGCCTCTCGAGAGGGATGAAGCATGTGCTCCGTGCGAATTTCGTGAATGTTTTCATATTATGCAGGGTTAAGGTGAAACTTGAGTTCACAACGTTCATGTAGATAATATATGTATATTCCTCATGCGAAAGCAGCCGCAAGGAATTTCAAACTAGCCACAGTTGAAGGATCAACTCGCCCAAACACGTTGAGCGATGAATGTCGAGAGATGAAGCGTGTAAAGGTTCAAAATAGAGATAGCGGAGGAGGAATCGAGGAAAGAGAACTGATAGAAAGAGAGAGAGAGAGAGAGAGAGAGAGGAAGATAATGAGAAAGCTCGGGGAGGAGAACTTGGTTACTTTGGCGCGTACCTTTGAGCCACTTTAATTCTCTTTAACCAGAAGCTTCATGAATATTCCATAAGCTTCAACCTAACCGAAAACCACATGGACACACCGTCCAGCGGCAGTCTCCTTCCACGTTAAAACAACTAACCGAGGGCCCTTTCCACCGTCTCCATACTATTAGTGCATCGCCGGAGCAAGCCCGAGTTGTTGCGGCGATGTTCTCGGTTGCTTCACGACCACTTTTTACCCCGTCTCAAACTCGACGACTCAACACCGATTTGCCAAAAAAAAAACGTGTACAATTATCACACAATGTATCACCATCCTGTGTAATTATTTGCACATCCATCTTCCGGTTATCGAGAAAAAAACGCGGAATCGGATTTTTTTAAATATTCAATTTCGTTCCAAGTTTGGTCGATAAAAACGAATATAGGAAAATGGAGTATGCATCGAGTACATGGAGGAACATTTCTTTATATTGACGCTGCCGGTTGACGCACGCGGTGAAAGATTTTTGAATTTTGCGCTCGTACTTTGACGATAAAATGAGGAAAAAGTTTGAAGTTTAATAGCGAAGGTAGTTAATGATTTTACGTTGAAAATTGCAGCGAAACAGATAAACAGATAAAGCAGATAAAGAGATAAACAGATAAAGCAGTAATTGATTTTGCGTTGAAAATGGCAGATAAAGATAAATGTATAAACGTTCATCAGTGTTGTTCAAAGAGAAAACAGTTTTCCACCAACCTCTTTGTCAGCACGTTGATGAACGCGACAGTGGAGAAACGCCGTTTGGCCGATAGCCGTCGTGACATTTCGAGGCACGTTCGTCTCGAAATACGGCCATCCCGTCATATTCTGAACGCCTCCCAATCTTTGATCGCGGACCAGCAGACCTGCAACAACAAAGACGATCGAATAATTCCAGTGTCTTTTTTGTTTCAACGATTCTCCTCATTTTCCGTCGATTTTTTTTTTCACATCTTCACTGTCAGTACACATCGCTGAATTTCGTCAGTATGATATTAAAAATAGAATATAGCGCGTCTCTCGGATCTCCCGGTCAAAGGAATCGCAACTCGCAGTGTCGCGTTTCTCGAGGGCAAAGCATTATCGCGTTTCAACGTTGCACGTTGCTGTAATTTTCCATTTTCTCGCTGGCAATAAAACCGCGAGCTTTCGGACCGTTTCATCCAAGGGTCGGAGATGAATTTAAATCAGCATCTTCGCTATTATTTTCAACAACGACTTTTGCGACTTTTGCGCTCGTTTATGCATATTTACAGAGTTAATATTCACCATTCGTCATCGTCACTTTGTATCAACGAGCTCGTTCGATGCGGAATACGCGCGCCGAGTGCCTCGTAAATATTCGAGACGATTCAGCTGGATTATTATGACAAAAGTTCTTTGCAAAGGCGAAAGAGCGTGCAAATAAAATACTCGCCATGAGAGAAGAGAAAGGGGTTGGTCTTCTCGAGAGGAAAAATAATTGCCACTGAAATTAGAAGCATCGAGAGATACGATGTTAATCAAGAGTCGAAACACTCGAGGGGAAAACATTTTTTCAAACTTTTCGAGTTAAATTTATATCCGCTGAACTTTGCGCCGGACACGTTTGCCCCGGATACGTATATACCTTCCTTCCCCGAAGATGATCTACAGCCTGCGATAAATTGAGACGCGTGTCGATAAAAGCTACGTTAGAGTGTATCCCAGCGTCCGGTCCAGATTACACTCGACCGGAAACTCCCGTGGCCAACCGTATATATCCCGCCATTTCATTAACCGATTTCTCCTTCGATATTACTCAATTTGCACCCCATGTACAACGGCGAGGATCACCGGATTGCTTTAGATTTTTTCGAAAAAAAGTTTCGCCAACGAGCTTGCGAGAAAATTGCGATATTCTCCTTTCGGAGGCTGCGTGAAACTCGAACGTTTTGTTTCCCTGAAATATCTCTCAACACGCGCATATCGTCTCGGAAAAACCGAGCGAGAACGCGAAAAGCCAGTTTTCTCACAATTTTAGATCCTTCTTGTTAATTCAACGATGAAACTTTGCATAATGCGCTTTTGGAAAATACGGCGGATTTTGTACCTGCTTGGGAAGATCGCGTGTAACACAATGGCAGATTTATACGTTCCGTACATGGTCTGTAATAATCGTACGAGCCGTGAAAAGTTTCGTTGCGAGACAAAACGGAAAAGCTCGCGGTACCACATTGACAAGAGGCTGAGAGGAGAAAAGAGCGATGATGGTCCTGGTTTACTCGACAAGGGACAATAAAACTTTGATAATCCACGTTGAGCGAGAGATTTATAGCGCAAATTTTATACCGCGAAAGGAGAATGGAGCCGGAGAGAAAGAGCGCGCGAGGCTATCTGGACGTCGTTTCGCTCTCCTCTCACTTTCCATGAACACAAAACCGAACATCGCACGTGGTACATTCAATAAAATCGGATAAACGTTGGTGCTAGTAAAAAAGAAAAATTTTCATTTCAAAAGGTGACGTTCGATCTTTCGACGTTTCCCTGCTGATGGCGTGTGCTTTTGGGTCTTATTTTTTTGTTTTTTCATAAAAAACTTTGTAACTTTGATCGAAGCGGAGAAAAAATGTGTGACTGTAAATCATATTTTAATGAGCTGAGGGATTATACGTGAGAAAAGAGCGATAAAGCACCGACTCGATCTTTCTTCGTCCCCGCACAAGGACGAAGGTTTTCGAGACTCGCCGAATAGACCAGGAGTCATTCGTCCATTATATGCCTCGTCGGTATTCCCAAAAGATCCCTCTCACCCTCGGCGAACACGTCGTTTCACGTCGATGAAAGGATAAAAAGAATATTCCCCCGAGAATAACTTTCGTTTACCAAGAGGATTTCGAAAAGGCAGCCAAGATTCATCCGACATCATCATCGATGATGGAAACACAAATTGTCACGCACTGAATAATCGACTTTCGACGATTTCTTCGTGCATCACGACGTGTCACGTGTCTCACGTACACCGGACAAGGGTCGATCGGAGTACACAGCAAAAGGAACGAACAGAAATGACAAATCGAAGAGAAAAAGCTCGCCGGAAATTTGACGAAAAATATTCTCGACGTGTGAATCGCAAGAAACATCGACCCTGAGGGGACTCGCGAAGAAAGAAGCGTGACTTACGAAAATGGCGATCGGTCGAAAAAAAAAGAACGAAATGTCATTTAAATCCGAACGACGAATCGACGGAATAATTCACCAGGCGTTGTGCGAGTTTTTTCGTATTACTCGAATCGGATATTATTATCGCACAATTCGCGCGCATTTTCGCGAAACACGTTGGAATGGAAGGAAGAACGAGGGAAAATGAATAAAAAAAGAAGGGAAAGGAGAAGAAAAACATGGAATAAAAGCTTAAATCATGGCTAAACATTCCAAGTACGAGAGCGACAATGTGTATTACACGTAGAATGTCGAGCCTTTTGCTATAATCGTGATAGGTGGGATACGATGGTAAATTCAGAGGGATGCGGTTGTTCTCTCGCCTATATACGAGAAAAGCACTCTGACATAGCGCAGTCCTCTCTCTGCATTCCCAGCGGCAACGTTTCCGCAAAAGCGCGCGAGGGAGAGAGGAAGAGAGAGCGAGAGAGAGAGCAAACGAGTGCCGGAGGAGTTTACGAGTGAGAAATAATTTCGCGATGCGGAAGCGCGTTTCCCCGTGAAAAAGATGGGCTTCCGGGTGAGGGTCCAGGCGCAGTACACGCGAGCTATACGTATATACATATTTATGACAGCTTATAGAGCTTCGTGTGTACTCGCAAATATACATATACCTACGGGGTGAACATCGTTGATGACATTTTCTTGGTTGGGCTCGTTCATCCGGAAAATTCTCCGGAGGATATGAAAATTAACGGTTTTCGCTGGAGTATGCGGGAGAATGATATATACGCCACGTACGATAAATCTATAGCGTAATAAAATTGTAAATTTCGTGCGTTTGTATATTGAAAATAATTACGAAAGGAGAAACGGCAAGACGCGTCTCATTTGGACGCGGTTTTCCCGAATTTCTAGGGTTAACTCTGGTGCTACAGAATGATAATAATAATAATGATAATTAACGGAATCATCGTGGCATTTGTGACAGCTATGATGAGTGGAAATTTTAATTATAAAACAAAGGAATTCAAAATAATTTACAATGGATAAAAGGCCGACGATAATAATAATGTTGTTAACGAACAAACGGTTTTTTTGATATTTTTGCCTCGCGACGTCTTTGCGAGTTCGCAAGTTCGCGAATGAAATTCTCCTTGCTGCAGTCGCTCATTTGTAATTAATGAAATGGAGAAGCTTCTTATAGACGCTTGCAGCCCTATGGCAAAACGCTCACGGTTGGAAACGCGGAATTCCTCTCCTGCGTTAGAAACGAGCCGGGGAATTAAGCAAGAAAAAAACGTAATAAATGCAAAATAACATAAAACGTGTATAAAGCATCGACTATTTGTACTTTTATCCCTGCTGCTGAAAATTATGATGCTCCTGGAGAAGCCGGTGGCCCGGAAAAGGGATGAGAAAAACGAGGGGAGAGATAAAGATGCAACGGGAGACAAAGCCGGATGCCAGAGATTAAAGATCGCTGGCTACTTTACGGATCGAGTAGTCGATGGGATTTGAAAGAAAAAAAAACACCCTTTTATATTCCGGCGAATATCTCCTTTGGGGAATATTGTATACCCGGTGAAATACCGATGAAACGAGAGGCATCTGCAAGAGCGAAGGAAGAGAGAGAGAGAGGGAGAGTGAAACAAAAATTGTGGAATAAATTAGAGAAACGTTGAAAAGAAGTAAGCTGAAAGCTAAGGGAAGATCAGGAGGTCCCAAAGTCGTCGAGAAAATGCACGGATACCGGAAGGAAAAGCAAATAATTACGATAGAAATGTGCTTTGTTGCATACGCGATGCGTCAATTTTTGAAACTTTGATTTTTGTATTTTATATCTGCCAAAGGAAATTTTCGCGAGTATCCTTCCTTCCTTCTGATTTTCTTTCGTCATAATATTCCGATAAATTGATTTTAAAACAATATCGAAACAAAGAAACAAACAAAAAAATCGAAATTCCAAAACTGTGTCCGATTCAGCGTCGAATGCCCCATACAGTAATAACAAGCCGTTATTATCGTTATTCCTGCTCATTAATTTTTTTACCGCCAGTTGAACCGTTCGACATCGACATGTTCAACGAAATACGCGTTTCGCAGTGGTACGAGCAAAGCGATCCCCGGCACAAAGCGGGGTTCTAGTGAAAAAAGCAGGAGCGAGTCAGACGCGACTGCCGCAGTGAAAAAAGTCGCGCGGAACGGCCAAAGTGCGCGTGTGTTTCTCGAACGACGAGAAAGTCTTCGTGTGCAAAAGTGTGACAAAGGTGTGACCTCTCAACTTTTGACGTTCGGTTGAAGGACGTTCAGTCAACACAGCTGTGAATTTTTCGAAAAATCACCTCAACTACCGCGTCCCAGGAAAAAAAAAAAAAACACGAGACAAAAGCGCGATTTCTGCTCTTTTCTCACTTGGGACGAATCATCATTACCATTATTATTATTATTTTTAATAAAAAAGTTGAGGCGTCGTTATTTCGAAGTTGAGACCGGCCGGCTCGCCAAGACGATAAAAAATGAAAAGAAAACGATAAAATCCCGTTTTCTCCGTTTTTTTTTACATCCCTCGAGTGTGCGTCGTAACTTTTGTACAGCAACATTCAGCGGGAATAAGTTGAATCCATATGCGCGCTCGTTTCGGTAGTCCGATAGTTTCAATTTGAAGACGCGACGGAAAGAAGGTCATGAGGGTAGTCGGCATGTATATTACTAGGGAAGCGTGGGAGGAAACGACACTTTTATATACGTATATATTTGCATTTATACGTATACGTACAGAAAATCTTTCGGGGGAGTCTACCAGCCCCTGTGTCGATTTATTCGTGCAGAAACGAGGAACAATTGAAAGCCAGAGACGCCTTTACCAATGTGCCCAGTTCTATACGAGAGGTTAATGGCGCAAGAGCTCCTTTCCAATCCTTTCTACCCTCTCCCCTCAAAGCCTTTTTTTCATCCCCCTGTATACCTTCCATCTTCCAACCCCTTTATATCTGTGCTACCTTTTTTCCGGGACTCGAACGAACGAGATAAAAGCGCAGTACCGTTCCCATTATTTTCGAATCACTGTCCAGAGTGCCCTGCGACAAAAATATTTTCTCCGCACGAGGTTCTCCGCGCGCCACCCTCGAAACTTACGATTCTCGATCTCCTCAGCGTTATTTTCGTTAATTATCTCAAGGTGGCTTCGCAAATAAATATTTTTCTTGCAACATCGTTTTTCATTACGCGATTTTCGAGAAATTTTCGTCGCGAGAGCTGTTCTGCCACAAGGTCGTGTCTTCGAGAGTTTCAGAGATGAAAATATCACGAATTTTCTCTCTCGATGACCGAACGCCGGGCGCATAAATCATTCCGAGGGTTTTTCTTTTCTGCAACAGTGAAAAGTTTCAATCTGACATTACCTTCAGAGTGAGCTTCCCGAAGCGTATACTCGATCGATTCTTCGAGCTCCTGTTAGCTGATGAATGAATTTGAATATTGCAATACAAAGTACGCTACCTCGAGAAAAAAAAGATGGAAACCGGCGGACGAAAACTTGACTAATTCTTCACGCGAGTGTGTTAACGTTTCGTTTTATTTCTTTTCATAGTTTATAAAAATAACACATAAATAACCGGGGAGTTCGTGTAACAAGGAGAAAACTCGCTCTCAAAGAAACTCGAGAAACGTATAAACCTCAGCGTGAGAAAGGAACTATTTCGTGAAATATAGAAGACCGCAGAGGAGCGAGGGATGAAGAGAAAAGCTGGAATGAAGAAAATTTATCCAATGGAGAACTCAGGTCACGCGCGAAGCCAATAGCATTTCTGCGGTACGTTCCTCAGTTGTAATCCACCAAGTATTGCTGCGGGTACAAACTTTACTCTCCATCCCTCTTTTCCTCGATTTTAAATCTTCCCTATGGGTAAATTGAAACGCCTGTACGAATAATAAATGTCGCAAAGATCGAGAAAGAAGTAGGAAACGCGACAAAAAAAAATGGCGTCACGTGCCACGTTAAACATGTGACATTAAAAAAATAAAAAAAACACCTCGATGACCGTTTCTCAATCAGAGTTTGTATTGTTTCGAAGAAAACAGTGCTCGAGAAACTTTTCTTCTTTCAGCAATTTATTAACAACAATGTTTCGTCAAAATCCGGTTTTGAGGAAACGGAATATCGCTCGTTTCATTTTGGCGAATATTGCGCGTGTTATGCCTCGGATATTCATTTATTAAACATCTTCACCGACATGGCGTGTTGTTCATTAACCTCCCAATAGGCTTTAGAGTTTGCGGTATTACATAATGCACTCGTCGCCCGAAGGTAGGAAAACGAGAGGGTGGAGGAGGAAAGCGAAAGCTCGAGATGTTTCGTCAATTCGTTCTCAAAATTGTTCGAGGGTGTTGGTGGTAAAGCTGAAACGATTTTTGCCGAAATTTCATTTTGACGTGAAGAATTTTCGGCGTTTAAACCGCCTCGTCGCTTTGATGGTATTCGAGGGATTTGTGCAAGCTCTCGAAAGTTTCCGTTTTGGTGAACATTTTCTATGGTCGATTTTGTGTATTCGTTGATGATGCTATGCTGCTCTATCTTCGTCGATGGATGCTGATGATTCATTAACCCTCCAAGAGCCTTTTGAGTCGGTAATATTATATAATGCACTCGGTGCCTGAGGGTAGGAGAGCGAGATGAGGGTGTAGGCGAGAGCGGGGCATGTGCTCTAAATGTACTTTTAATCAATGGCTCATGGAGGAGCTTTCAGACACTCGCCACGTATTTTAGACGACGTTAAAGATCCTATTCGCTCTATACATCTATCTACGATAAAACAACCCCCTACCCCATGCCGCACCACTATCTCATTTGCTTTTCGTCTCTGCGTGTGAGCATCGCGATGGCGGGAACTGTACCGCGCGAGATGAACTCTCGTCGCTCTCTAGAGCCCGAAAGATCATACGCCTCGACGACACGTCGAGTCTCGGAGGAAAATCGAAGCATTTTCAACGGTGCAGCTACTCGCAAATCCGCCCATGTTACGTTACAAACAACTTGCGGTGTTTGAGGTGTTTGGCACAGTCTCGACAAAAGTGACGTGAAACGAGACAGCGAGCACGACAATTTTTAACAACGGAAATAATTGTCAAGAAATTGTCGAGAGAAAAGTTTCCGAAAATGTTCCGACGTACAAAATGAATTTGTTCTGTTTTTTTTTACTTTTTCAAAAAGTTTTCGATGTTTTGTAGTCTTTGCTTTTTCATCTCGCTCCAGTCGCTCGAACGTCGCTTTTTTTATCGAGAGAAGAAAATAAATGTCGGATCCTGATTTCGAAACGTTTTGGAGTAAAATTTTCAGTGATTTCCGATAGTCCATGTGCTCCAAAGTGCTTTTCGTCGAAGAAGAGAATTACAACGATGAGAGTGAAATAAAGGATAACAGAGATTTTTTTGTTCTGTTTTATGCCACCCTCAGGAATGACATACACATAGCGAGGCACTTGGAGAAATTTTATGCTGTCGTTACGGTTGACGTTCCACGCCCTCTCACGAGCGCATCAATCAACCCTATTTTTCTCTCTTTTTTCTTCCTTTTTGTTGCACCCTCCGTCCCTCATCCTCTCCCTCGACTTCTGCACTCTCGCCCTTTGTATTTCCAGAGTTTCCCGACCCTCTCGGCTGGTGGCGCTGTATATAAATGGACGGTCGTTACGTCTCCCTCAGCACTGACCATTCATCCCTCCCACCGTTGTTCCCCTCCATTTCCTCTTTCTCAGCCGCCTTCTTCCTTTTTTTCCCCTCTCATTTTTATACTCACTTTTCTCTTCTTTTATTCCATGTCCTTTCACCTTGCCAAGCACTTTTGGAATAAACGGTAGACTTCTCTCTTTTTATCTCCAACACATTTTATCGCTCGACATATGTCGGTTCTTTTTTGTTCGAATCGATCGAGCTCCGAAGGAACAAATCGTTGCTTCACAAAGAAAACGAGAGGAATAAAATAAAATGCGGTTCGTACGTACACGTGCATGTTTTTTGAATCCCGAAATAACACGAAAATTATCTCCCCGTTGTCATCATCAAAGTATAATTAACGAAAAAAAAAAAAAAATCGCAGAACAACGATTTTGAACAATCGACGATTATATTTGAAAAAAAAAAACGTCGTCATCGAAACAAGAGAAATAAAACAAAATTCTTCTCTTTGAAATAACAGCGTTACGATGATTTCAAAATCGTCGTAAGGAGTTAAAAAAAAATAGCACAACGGATTTTCGTGTTACGCTCTAAATTGCTCCGGACACTTGCCATATTTTTGGGTGATATCGTACATTTTATTCGCGTGTTAAATGCATTTTAATATCCCGACCCAATTACTCGTCGCGATAGCATGAATGCCGCGAGGAATTATTTTCTCCGCAAACAGGAGTTGTACAACAGTTGAGGGAGATAGGGAGAAAGAAACGAGAAACAAACGAGGGAGCAAACTCGAGTTCCCTACTTCTGGAAGAATTGCCTCATAGACTGTGGCGCTTTTATACGTGTGTCCGCAACTTCTTACAGAGTTAAGAGGGATGAAAGAGGAAGTGAGAGATGCACCGAGAATGGACAGTGGTTAAAGTTTTATCAGTCTTTGGCGGGCGTTTATGTGCACTCGCGAGAGTACCGAGAAAACTGGAGAGAACAAAAAGTAGAATGTACAATCTCGCGAAATGCAGCGAGAACAGTCGTCCAAAGGCCAGTTACCGGACCAAACTGACGTACGAGATCAAGTCACTTATTCATCCTAATCTTCGATTATCGAAACAGCCAACCAGCCATACGTCTACGTTTTTTTTTCTTTCAAAATCTCTGCACGATTTGCACCCAAATTTTCGAGTGGCTTCCACACGCTTCTCATCACGAATTTATATCTCCTTTTTTTTAAATATTAATTCGCAATAATCAGGAAATTACGAATTATTCGATAAACGTCAAAATACGCACCTGACAGAGTCGGATGATGGATGAAAAAAATTCGTCTCGATTGTAGTCGGAAGCTCGTAACGCATTTGTCGGTGGTTATTATGCTTATATCGATGTATACGTGTATGAAAGACTTTGTCAAAATGCAGTGCAGAAAAGAGAGCTGAGACGGAAAGCGGAGACGAGCGACATGGCGGAAGTCCACTCGAATAACTGATTTCGTGATCGGAATAATATTGAGGCAATATTTTCCACGCTCGGATAAACGCGCAGAAATATCGGTCGCACGCCATATGTGAAAAAAAAATTGTTACTCCACGAACGAACGACGAATGTCTCAAACGCGTTCGCTCAAACATTTCGGGAGCAATTAAAAATTGACCAAAGAGTAAATTTCATTTACCGCATCGGAAATGCGGTGAATCAGGGGAAAATAATTTTCCGCGCGGATGAAAACATGAGAGGGGGGAGAAAAAAAGTTGGTGAATTCGTCAAGAATTTAATCGGCATGTATAGAGTATTTACACGTTTCAACTTTGCGAAATGCCAGACTGCGCCCCCGCCTGTTATTTCGTACACGCTGTTACTAACTTTTCCATATAAATTTTCCCGGGCTCGCTGAAACGTATGTAACTCGTAAACTTTTTTTGTTCTGGCTCGTTGATTGAACGGTGCAACCCATGGACGTTGGCGTTTGAAGCGGCGGCTCATAACAAAAAAAAATAAAAGAGAAAGAACGTTAAATCGACTGGGGTCTTTTCCGACGATGAAAATTCGCTATCGATGTGACCCTCGCCGAAGAAGGAAAGGGAGAAAAAAAAAAGAAAAAGAAAGGAGAAAGGAGAAAATAAATGAGCCAAAGTATGTGGACGAGAGTCGTGAGTTTCAGGGGGTGGATAAATGGAGGGTGTATACGTGTGGGAGTCTGGTATCAACCGTGAGGTCGCAACTCGTGAGAGAAAAATAATCGGCAAAGGGGTAAAAAGTAGAGGCTCGGTGGAATAGAACGAACGAAGAAAAAAATATCATAAATGTTTTGGGCTTGAGTGTGCGTTTCACGTACATACATACTATGTGTATATATATATACAACGTGGGAAAGAATAGTTTCTTGTCTTATGATCGATGACGAGGGTATAACAGATGTTTCAATTATGAATCACAGAAGAAAGAACGAAGAAACTGCCGAGTTGGAAAACGTTGACTAATTATTCAACATTAGTTTGTTTTTTTCCACGAGGTTTCCTGCTACGATAAATCATCGATGTATGCAACTTTTACATCAATCTTGTAAAAAAAAAACACGTGGAAACTTGTTAGATTCATTGGACGATAAAATGCTACGTGTTGGAAGCAAGGAGTTGAAGGAAAACAAGGATGAAAAAACGAGGATTATTGAAAATTAAGAAAAAACATGGTGGAATGACACCGTGTTGCAGAGGGTCCAGAACAAACGGGGTCTCTTTAAACGTTTTAATTGTCGACGAAAATCACGTCAATTTTTGTTTCATTTTGTTTTATATGTTGCAGCGATTATGTATACGAGGGTATATAAAATTATTGCAGCACGCGAAGTAGGTTTTGGGTTAAGTGCGCATCCCCCCTTGGCATAATAACCGTGTTCCACTATTTGTTTTAATACGTCGCGCGTCTCTCGAAATTTGTGGGCTCGACGAGCTGGAATTAAGATATAGACACTCACGTGTCGCATCCGTTAAACCGAGTAAAACTTCTGAATATGCTAATAGCTTACAGAGAGCCCGCGGTTAATTCTAATGTTCGTGATTCCACCGAGGACTAAAGCTGTCCATGCAAAGGTCGTTCCACGTCGAATCAGCGAATTTGAAAACTCAGAAATTCAAAAATTCTATACGTAAATTGGGAAAAATTGATCAAGTCGAGTGACACATGGTTTTTTAAATTTTTTATACTGAAATTGCAAGTTTTCGGGGAAAAGTCGATGAGTTTCGCAATCAGCGGAAAATTTGCGATCGAATAGGCCTCTGAGATATTGACGATTGGGGAAAAAAATTTCGTCACATTTTGGCCGCTTTTTCAGAATTCGTGAAGTACTCAAATTTCAAATGGTCGTAACTACGGTTCTATTTGAGCTAAATACATTTCTTGGGGGGGTTTTGGAAAGCCCTCGAGTAGACTTGGAGAACGGTGAAAGTTAAATGTCGATAGCTAAATTGCTTCACCCTCAAAATCGATGTCGAAAATTGGCGAAAAAAACGCAAAGGGGTATGTATGGAAAAATTGGCGAAAATCGATGGTCCAACTTAAAAAATCTGCCAAAAATCGAAAAATCAAGATATCTGCTTAATTCGAACGGCATTTCAAAGCCTACACAATTGACAATAAACTGAGCACAAGTTCGAGTCTCTAGCTTAATTAGAAAAAAAATGGCCGACAAGAAAATGATCGATTGATGGCGACTGCGAATTCCATGCATGGAATTCGCAGTCGCCATCAATCTAGGCTGTTCGTGATTATCTAAAACTCTGTTTTTTTTTTCAAAATTACACAAAGTGTCGAATGTTCTGTTTTCAAAGCTGTTTCGTATGAAACAGCCTTTATACAGCTTGAGTAGTCGCTGAATAGCATATAAATGGATTATCCCTCGTATATAGGGCTTTCGACGACAGTTTTAGCTCGTCCGAGCTCAGCACTCGAAAGTCACCTCTTCGCTTTCTTCCTTCATCCCCCGTGTAGCCTGTTCCGCTCGCAGGCGAGTCAAGTAATTACCCTCTAGCAGCGGGAATACTTAAACGAAGTATTTCGCAACATAACGAGTGCGAAAACTGTTAAAATTAAACCACTTTGAACGAGTCCATTTGTTAACCATCTCCGACTCTCGAGGCTTATATGAGATATCACGCGAAGAATTAAAATGATATTCCACCTCATTCTGTGTTCTCAATTTTCTCAACTTTATGAGCTTTTGTCGTACGTTTCTCGAGTCCCATTCATCCTCGCCTTCGCAATTCCTACCTGCTCGGAATTACCCAATGTTTTTAATGAGAAATGTAAAAGTGTTGCGATAATCTGTCGCGAGAAATTGTGAACATCTGAAGGCAAACCAAAAAACGTTCTCTAAAGTTTCTGTTTAAAAAACAAAAACAGAAACAGTGTGCGTTGATCAGCATTCGATGTTCGTTATCTGTGGGAATTCTATTGTCGACTGTATCGCGTGTAAGCACTCTGCACATCGTCCGATGCATTTGCAGGTCGTCTCGATGAGCCTGAGAGTTGATATTCCCGGCTTAATTCGCTTCTCGTTTACTCTTTCGTTTCCACTCACAGCCGGGGAATATAGGTAAAGCACGAGTAAAGCACCACCGGAAATTCGAATAATCCGTACGCGTTTCGTGCTCTCTCTATCGTCAAGATTCATCGATACATTCGCCAGATACGCTTCGTACGGGCTCATCCAAGTTCCTAAAGGATTTCATGCGTCGAATGCCACGCTGATTGGCATTCCACGATATAACAAGATCCGGCGAAGTATGCGATTATATATATACATATCCACCACACATTGTACTTGTACAACGAGACGCAACGAGCTGGATTACGAAGAGCTCGTTGTTCTTTTCACCAGCATCGATATATATGTACATATATCGATTATTCTCTCGGATTAAACATTTTCCGGCGACTACGATACTTTAGCAACAAGATCGAGGATAATGCCAAGCACTTTTGGTACTTTTGCGATAGCCTGAAAACAAACATTTATTCTCGATAAAATTGCTTTCACAGACTCACAGCTTTTGTACTATAATAATAACGATGATTATGTAAAACAGTAGGTTGGCACATTTTTCGAAAAAGATCCTTTGCTAAATCATTCGAGAAATTGCAATGGAGTGAGTTACCGGAAGTGGTTTTTTTTCGGGTTAATAATCGTGAAAGATGTAGCGGGGTGGCATGGTTTTTAGTGCCTGATTTACGAAGAAAGTACTTCGACGATCAAACACGTGTATGATCGTTGGTGTCCGGTCGATAGCGACCGGAAACGCGGAGAAAACGAGGTCGAGTCCTCGACAGGGTAGTAAAATTTATCCTCTTTCTCTTCTTGAAATATAACCAAAGAGGGAGAGAGAGAGGGAAAGGACGATTACAACGACGAGGAGGCAACTCACTCCAAAAACTTTCAATTGTACCTCCAGCGACCATGGACCGCAAAAGCCACACTGCAAAACGTTTTCCCTCTCGCTCTCTTCCTGCTGTTTCGTTCTCGTTTCTCGCCCAACGATTTCCAGCTGTTTTGAATTTAACGCTGGAGACAGCGATGAGCGACGAGACTCGGTTTGTGTCATCGTCCGAGCATGTAATTAAAAGAAAAATGAAGCAAAAGAGGGAACGAAAATTACGAGGACGCAGTGTGTCACGATGGTCCGGTAAATTTTCAAAAGCAGACCTTGCTCCACGATCGTCACTGCAGCGGCGCTTTCGCGTTAGTTCCACCCCCTTGAACGTATTCAATGACCAAAGTCCGCTAATTAACCTGGCGTTTTGTAAATAGTTGTTAGAAAGACACTGGGGCGGAGTCGTCGAGAAAATTTCGCGAATGGAGGCAAGCTGGAGAAACCCCAGTAGGCCAAAGTTGGTTTTTGGTCTTCAAGAAAGACGAGAGCAGGGAGAGATAAAAATCTATGAAGAAATTCAGGGAGCAAGAGGGAGGATATACGTTTGACGATCTTGGAAAGTGTCTTGGAAAAGAGAGACGAAAGTTCAAATGCGTCAAAGGCAGCTGAGAAGTTGAGCAAGCTGGAAGGGAGGAGCATACCACGAGGATGATCGTTAATGAAAGTATCGATGAACTTTAATTCGATCGCCTCCCGGAGAGTCTTCGCACCTCTGTCTAGAAGCGTTTCTCGGAGCTCCTGCTGATGAATCTTAATTAGAATACGTGACGGTAAGCCTGATTCTCTCATCGTAAAATACACCGTTCGTTTTACTCGAGTTCTTGACGATTCTTTTTTTCTACAAGAATAAACCCTGTGAGCGAGGAAAAAATCGTTATTCTCGCAAATAGCAATTCGTGAGACTTTCAAAAAAAAGATTCAGCCTCAAGATCCTTTACAGGTCGAGTATACTCATATATGACGACCATTGCTTTTTTGAAAATGCCTTTTTTCCTGTCATTTAACGCTCGTCTGCTCGTTTTTTCGTCAAAGAAAGAAGCAAATCACTTGTTTAAAAAAGAAACAACAACCTGGAGGATATACCCCGATGAAACCTCATTCATGCACCAATTCCAAGACCTTTTGATCCAAGGACAACCGATACATCGCACCCCACCGCGCTTTAATTATACTCCCAACCTACAATACCACCTTGCGACCGGAATTTTTCAATATTCCCCGATAACTACCCCCAATAGCAAAATCGTTCCCTGTCAGACTGATCTCGCGTTCCCTTTGAATGTTTTGCCTCTCGAAAAAAAAAGAAGAAAGAAAAACTAGAGTCAGAAAAGCCCGAAGAAAATCGGGAAATGACCGGAAGTATATGCGTTACTTCAGAGAGGGGTGGGTTGAATAGGAAAGAGTTATGCCTTAATCGGGGAGGCTACATAAGGGCAAAGAACAAGAGTCCGGTGGTTCGTGCGGGTGAGTACGAAGCCAGGATATTGCACGCTCGAGGGATGAACCTTCGATGATAAAGGAGTCCGAGATAGGGTGACAAGAGATACAACTATACAGTGGGGAGAACGGATGAGGGTCGGGGCGGCCAACCCAAACCCCCTTATACAGCTACATTTATATACAGAGAGTCTTAAAACTCAATATTACTAATCGAAAATTGGATTCAGGATGAAATTTCAAGTCGAAATGTATTTCGGTACTTTTTTGTACGACCAAAACCTGACGAGTTATTAACCGTCAAAGTTCTAGCCAATCGGACGCGGGCGCGCTCGCCTCCTATTCGTCCGACTCTATTAATTAATAACTCGTCACGGATTCGTCGGATGGAAAAGTGCTTGAGGACTTTTCGTCTCAGAATTTCAACCCCGATGTAGCATTAAATCGTCGGCATCCAATTTTGAGACACCCTGTATTAATATGCATGACATATATGTATAATATCGATGTGTACACGGGCGAAGGGGGAATAGGAAGTCAACGATCTCAGTGTTAGCAACCACGTGCCTTCCCGGGAACAATACAAGCAGTGCCTAGTTCACCAAAGATAATTACATGTCTCTACGTCATATTATTGTTGCGACAGGCCTATTGTTGAAATCCTCTGCTACAATACAATGGCTGATATACGAAGGGAGAGGGATAGGCGAAAACCCTCATACCTCAGCAATGAAAACCATTGCTGTGCGCATGCATATTGTTGAAATATACATACGTCAAGAGTGGAGAGACAAAGGGCACAGGCCCGCACCACTTTGTCCCATAAAACTTGCCAACTTGTGCCCTTTTGTTTTCAAGTTATTGGTACGCTATAAGTACATATTTATATACATATACATGTGTAGAATGTGGAACATTCCTGTAGCCTATCTCCTACGAGTGTTTACTCTGAGAGAGCCCCACTACCTACTTCGGGCATTGTTCAACAATTTGTACGAGGGGAGATTTCGTCGTGACCTTTCGACACACCGCGTCCTCTCTTTGGGGAGGGTTGCTCGTCTTACTCGAAGAAAACCATCTCACCCTCTCTGGCGTGGTACTGTGTACAGGCATTTATAAACAGCTATAAAAATATACAGTGCCATCCAAAAGTTACCAAACTCTAGTATCACGTCATTAAAAACGCACAAGCCCGAGTTGGTACATTGTTGACTATTCCGATGGACATAAGGCGGAAGCTGATGCTCCATTTTGCCATGGACCGCCTCGATCCTCCGACACTTTCTCAGGTGTAAGTACAGCTTAATAGTTCAGACTCTGAATTTACGAAGAGGAATAAGAAAAATTCCGGAGGCTGTGCAGTCTCGGTGAAAATTGTAATAAATTTGAATTTTAATACGCTGACTTGAACTACGGATGCGAGAAAGATCAACATTTTTCTTTTCGTCTCTTTTTCCGCCCTCGGAATTAAAGAATATATTTTTGCAACGCGAGAAAACTTGAATGAACGCGAAAGAATAATGAGAGAACGCTGAATTTTTTCTATTAGATCGCTTTTTATTCAACTGCCAAATGCCACGATAAAATTCCTTAATTTATTTCTCATAATCTCGTTAGGATTATAATGAAATTATTTATTCATTAGCGCTTTTTTTTCCTGCAGCACGAAAACGCGATCGCACTGTCTCGTGGACGACAAGTATTAATGATCTTCTTTTCGTTTTTTTCGTCAATAGCTCGCAATCCATTAATCTCCTTGATCTTCGCTGGGAAATTAAAGTTTCCGAATTTCGAAATGAAATGGAAATAAAACACGTTTATTTTCTCCCCCCCCCCCTTTTTTGTTTCCATTTTTCGTGCCTTCATTCCTTCCGTTTTCTTTGATCTCGATTCAACATACATTTGCGTTTTCTTATTATCAGGCGAGAATAATAATTCTCAAATTTCAATACCAGGAATGATGAATATTTAAATTTCACTTCCGGGCGTTTCATCCTCTCGGAATTAAAGGGAAACACAAGTTCGCGATCATTATTTTATTCGTCTCATTTATATTAATTCGATTTGTTCGTGGCTTTCTTTTTCATGCGAAATACGCTCTGATGCTCAAACGAGAGAGGCAAAGAAGTATAAAAATTATAAAAATTGAAAGAACGAAACATCTGCACGAACGAGTGTACGAAATATGTTTTCCTCTTTTTTACACAGTTCAGCATTTCATCGGTGAATGCCTTTTCTCCTCGCGAGCAACGAGATTGTTTTTTTTTTGCGTCTTGTAAATTCCGGATGTGATAATGAGCGGCGAAACAAACAGCGTAACGGTTCGTATGAATAGTAAAACTCACTGCATTATAGATCTCATCTTGTACTAAATCTTAATGCACAGCGTAATTAACGAATTTAATTCTTACTGCATAATATTACCGTGTTATTATTTCGATTAAACGTACGGAATGCCGATACGATGTTGGAATACAGATTAATCAACCGTGAGCTTTGCACGAATATAGCAAACGTTATCGGCGCCACGAGAGATCTTTCTTATAAAAAGTTGATGAGGAGATTTAGATCGAAATTATCGAAATATCGAAATATCGCATGCTTTGTTGTCGTTTTATTCGTTTTGTGATTGGTCTGTGATGAGCGTAGCCGCGAAATTCATGCTAGACTGTCCTCCAAACTAGTGGCAGATAAAAAGAACGATCGACAACTCCATCAAAATTTAACCACGCATAGAGGAAACAACTCTAAACAAGATGCTTCATGTCCGGTTTCCGGAAATTTTTGTTCTACAGCAATGTCGGGCGGGTAAACAGTCTCGCAGGCGCAATACTACCGCTCGACGCTGGCCCGGAGAGGCTATCTTTCCGCTTTACAGCAATGTCGGGCGGGTAAACAGTCTCGCAGGCGCAGTACTACCGCTCGACGCTGGCCCGGAGAGGCTATCTTTCCGCTTTACAGCAATGTCGGGCGGGTAAACAGTCTCGCAGGCGCAATACTACCGCTAATCCCAACTCCTATAATCTTTAATCCCAACTCCTCACACATTTCTATTAACCTTCTACCCTCTGCATTAACAGTCTTATCCTGAGATCTTCTATGTTCATTTTCTCTCTCTTCTGTACCCCCCTCATTCCTTCCCTGCTCTTCCGCTATCCTCGCATCCATGTCTCTCACTATTATCACTCTATTCCTCATGCAGTGCCAGTAGCCACAGGCCAATACGCACTGGGCCACAGCATGGAGCGTTGCTCCGGGCCAGTGAGCGTTGCGCTGGCCCAGTGAGCGTTGTTCCGGACCAGTGAGCGTTGCGCCGGGCCAGTGAGCGTTGCACTGGCCCAGTGAGCGTTGCTCCGGGCTAGCGAGTGAGGTCACTGGGCCAGTGATCGTCGTTTTGCGACAGCAAATGAGGTCACTGGGCCAGTGATCATCGTTTTGCGACAGCGAATGAGGTCACTGGGCCAGTGATCGTCGTTTTGCGTTAGTAAGTGAGGTCACTGGGCCAGTGATTCTCGTTTTGCATTAGTAAGTGAGGTCACTTGGCTACTGATTCTCGTTTTGCATTAGTAAGTGAGGTCACTGGGCCAGTGATTCTCGCTTTGCATTAGTAAGTGAGGTCACTTGGCCACTGATTCTCGTTTTGCGTTAGTAAGTGAGGTCACCGGGCCAGTGATTCTCGTTTTGCGTTAGTAAGTGAGGTCACTGAGCCGGTGATTCTCGTTTTGCGTTAGTAAGTGAGGTCACTGGGCCAGTGATTCTCGTTTTGCGTTAGTAAGTGAGGTCACTGGGCCAGTGATTCTCGTTTTGCGTTAGTAAGTGAGGTCACTGGGCCAGTGATTCTCGTTTTGCGTTAGTAAGTGAGGTCACTGGGCCAGTGATTCTCGTTTTGCATTAGTAAGTGAGGTCACTTGGCCACTGATTCTCGTTTTGCGTTAGTAAGTGAGGTCACTGGGCCAGTGATTCTCGTTTTGCATTAGTAAATGAGGTCACTGAGCCGGTGATTCTCGTTTTGCGTTAGTAAGTGAGGTCACTGAGCCAGTGATTCTCGTTTTGCGTTAGTAAGTGAGGTCACTGAGCCGGTGATTCTCGTTTTGCGTTAGTAAGTGAGGTCACTGGCCCAGTGATTCTCGTTTTGCATTAGTAAGTGAGGTCACTGAGCCGGTGATTCTCGTTTTGCGTTAGTAAGTGAGGTCACTGCGCCAGTGATTCTCGTTTTGCATTAGTAAGTGAGGTCACTTCTCAATAATATTTGTTTAAACTGAGACGGATTGCTGGCATCACGTCGCGTCTCTATCTCTCTCTTTTTCTCTCTTCCACTGTCCCCAGCTTTTCTGTTTGTTCATAATATGCGGAATTTGATGAATGATGAAAAAGTACGATCCAAGGAAAACGAGGAACAAACGTGTGTTGGTGCGGCGTTTTCATGGTTCTCCTACACCTCTCTCTTTTCTCTCTCTCTCAGCTCGCCCATTTTTTTCACGATCACTCAACTCTGTTTTCACAAAAATTTCAACTCGTACATGTCCATACATCGAGGTCAGAGGAACAGCAAGCTATGAAGTTTTCAGCTATCATTCTGTGTGTGTTGTCTCTCTCTCTCTCTACATCCTATAATTATTTGTTTGAACCGATCGATTCTCCGAGGAATACCATGTGCCAAGTGAACGTTATCCGAAATATAATTTATCTTCTCGTCCAGTAAAATACTCGTGCTGGTGATTAATCAAATTGACAACTAATTGTTAATTAAAATAGATCACGAATAAACCTCATGAACAATCGCAACATTTTTCTTTCGTAAAAACGATCAGAGTGAGAATGAACCGATAAAAATATGGATTATTTCGCTGTGAAACGTTCCAGACTCGTATGATATCTCTTTTTCTCGTATCGCACGTACGAGAAATTGAAATATTCTTGTTCCTTCTCACATCGTACTCCCCTTTGAGAAAGCTCGGGAACACAGGTGGCCGGAGCCCGATATCGAATACCTTTATCGACGAGAGGATGAGAAGTGACTGTCGGGCAGAGCCCAGGCATAATAATCGACACGTTGATCCGGATAACAAGCGTGGCAGACTGAGTCTCCCAACGTCGATGGATTACGTAACACGCAGTGTGCAGGACCACTGGACATAATCATATACATAGCATATATGGGGCGTTCAACGCCCACCTCAACAAACTTGGCTATCATCTTTTTGTACTCTGCGTATAGATATTGACCGATTTCCGGCCAAATTTTCTTTTTAAAACTCTTTGAAGAAAAAAAAATTCAGTGAAATGGCTTTCGATATTTTTCCGCAAATCATTGTCAAAAAGTACACTTGGAAAAGCGCGATGTAAAAAAAAGTCGATTTCGGGGAAGCTCGATTCGGAGAGTAAAAAAAAGATAACCAAGTTTCGGACAAATTGAAAGTGACAGTTTTCACTCTGGATTGAGTTGGCATGGAATGCCCCATATACCGTATATACCTTAACCAAAGAGAGAGAGAGAGACGGACAAGGAGTGCGAATTTACGATGTATGTACAGATAAGGGGAAGGAGGGAAGGATGAGATCGGCGCCAGATCACGTTTAACGTGACACCCTCCCCAACGCTGGTTTATCATCAAGGGCTTCGGCTTTGTTGAAAATTGAAAAAAAAAGCGAAAAAAACATTATCCCCAAATCTCAGTGAAAGTCACGAGAACGGAACATAATCTATCGATGAAAGCGATGGATGATTTTCCGGGGGGACGACTTTCAGCTTTTTTTTTCTTTACCGGTTCATCCCATCTGCGCCCCCGAAACCTGACGAACTTTGAAAATCGTTTTGAACGTCGGATTAAAGGACTTTTCGTCTTTCAACCGTATGGTTCATCGGTAAGAAATCTTATCGACATTTTTGCGCACGAATGACTTCCGGATATCCCCCCGACGACAACGAGAATGGAATAGTTTCGAATTTCATTGATTCAGCACCGGATAGGGGATGAAATTCAGCGTCGAAGAGATTATTTACAATGGATACAAGTTGAGACACGGAAAAGTCATGTACGGATGAAATATACACGCAATAATGGAAATATTTTTCGACTTTCCATCTCTACAATTGATTTATCGATTGATAGAATGGGTGGATGGGGAAAAAGTTGTTTCTCTTTACTTCAAATGTTATTCCGAACGAACATAAATACTATCGACCTGCAGTTAAGCATTTCACCCCACCTTTTCGACGCCCGATGCTTGTAGACCGACCCACTTATATCTGTGTGTTTATCCACATACGCGGATGTATCAATATTCGTAAAAATAATTAAATTCGTATTGGAAAAATTGGGTCAATGCCACAATTCGCCAACATTCCCGCGTTGCTTAGAAAATCATCCCCTTTAGCAAACAAATAAATCCGTCTCCGATCCCTCCTCGACAAAATAAACCATATCAATCATCCAAAGAACCAATAAACACCCTCACGGCTGTAAAAGATAAAAGCGGTCAGGGGCTAAATTCACTCGTGCACCAAAAACCCTGTACTGTCAAAGAGCAAAAGATTTTTTTTTTTTTTTTTACGAGTATAACATTTTCAAATTATCAAGCAATTATTAATCCTGCAAGGATTCTCTCTTTCATCTTTCTGATACGGATTCTTGAGAAAATTAAAAAAAATAGTCTTTGCACATCTTTGCTTTGATCACCGATAGAATTAAACGCGCCGCAATCGTGGTTCTTATTGAAGCCCTTCACGGCGAGCAGCGCTCAGTGGAGGAACACAACGCGGTTATAATAAATCGTGACTTCGATATCGCAAGCTCAAATGCAGATTTTACATGGAAAATACGTGCATACGATACGTAGTGTGTGTGTTAGGCCGAGTGCCAAATATATATCCCCGATGTAACTTGCACTGTGTGCTAGAGGGAATATACGCGTATGCATACAAAAGTGGCACATACAGAGTGTCGCAAAATTGAATCTGAGTAACTCAGGGATCAATGGAGGATGAAATTCCGAGTCGAAAAGTTTTTGGGCACTCTCCGATCCGACGAACCCCTGCCGAGTTATCGACCGTCAAAGTTCGGCCAATGGGACGCGCGAGGAGAGGAGAGTGCGCGGGCCCGATTGGCTCAAACTTTGACGACGAATAATTCATCAGGATTTGATCGTATGGAAAAATGATCAAGTACTTTTCGTCTCGGAATTTCGGATCTGACCGTGAATTGTTGACTCCGAGTTTTGAAACATGCTGTATAATGTGCCGTCAAGTATATAGATCTTTGTACATAATGTATGTATATAAATGTATATAGAAATGAGAGGGTGAAAGGAGAGGATTTCGGTTGAGGAGCGGAAGGGTTGCGTGTCCACGCGCATCATAATTCAATTATCGGAGCATGCAATGTACATACGCATTGGTAAGCTCCATGGAATAATGATCGTATCGATCCATGTCTCACTCTACTCCTGCGTTCTAGTTGACTACATCACCAGCCTCCCTATGGATACTTCGACATTTACAGTGAGATTTTCGTGGCTGTGCGAGTGTGCGCAAGTGTAAATGTACGTGAACTTTCGTAATAAACGCTGCTGGTAATGGAGAGAGTAAGCAGAGATGCAGAGATGTAAAGGACCTTAACAGCCATTAACAAGCATGGCAGTGACGAGAATAACAGGCTTTTGGGGATCAAGGGAGCGAGAGAGATCGAGAGAAAAGAGAGGGAAATACGAGAGGCTCAAGGAGGGATGGATCGTTCGGGGTTCCTCGTTTCAAACTTGAATTTCAAATACTATACGTAGAAAATACTGTGGATCACATACGCTTAAATTGCCATACGATAGACCGACGAGCTTGGCTTTTCTGACACCGCCAGTTACGTGTTTTCTCTGCATTTGCTGTGCGTTTGCATATGGAACAAAGTATGAACACCAAGAGACATCATTTAGTAATTTATTGATAATATTCGTATTATTGCTTTTTCGCATCGGAATATCGGGTTTTCGATCAAATACCGATGTGTTTCGTAATCAGCAGGAGAAAATACATCGATATAGACCATTGAAAATAATTTTTTAGTTCCAAAACTTTTCGTCATTTTTGGCCGGATTGAGATGATTCACTAAAAGGATCGCCATTTTTCTCCCCTTTGGGGTAGATATTTGAACTTGTGCTTATTCTCTTCGCAATTGTTGAGGCTTAAAAATGCTGTTTGATTCATGTCGATATCTTGATTTTTCGATTTTTGGCAGATTTTTTAAGTTGGACCATCGATTTTCGCCAATTTTTCCATACATACCCCTTTGCGTTTTTTTCGCCGATTTTCGACATCGATTTTGAAGCTGAAGGAATTTAGCTATCGGCATTTAACTTTCACCGTTTTCTAAGTCTACTCGAGGGCTTTCCAAAACCCCCCCAAGAAATGTATTTAGCTCAAATAGAACCGTAGTTATGACCACTTGAAATTTCGACTTTTTGAGGTTTCTGGAAAGTTGGCCAAAAATGAGCCAAATTTTTTTTTTTTTAATTTTTAACTTTTCAAAGTCTTATCCGATCGGAAATTTTCCGCTGATTACAAATACCACTGAGTTTTTCTCGAAAACTCGATATTTCAATGAGAAAATAGTAATTAATTGACAAAATTCGTATTATTGCATTTTCGGACCGAAATATTGGGTTTTCGATGAAATACCGGTGTGTTTCGTAATCAGCGGGAAAAAATACATTGATATAGACCTTTAAAAATAATTTTCGAGATCCAAAATTTTTCGCCATTTTCTGCCGGATCGAGTTGGTTCACTAAAACGATTGCCATTTTTTTTTCATTCGAGATAGACACCCCAACTTGAGCTCATTCTCTTCGCAATTGTTGAGGCTTCAAAATGCCGTTTGATTCATGTAGATATCTTGATTTTTCGATTTTTGGCAGATTTTTTAAGTTGGACCATCGATTTTCGCCAATTTTTCCATACATACCCCTTTGCGTTTTTTTCGCCGATTTTCGACATCGATTTTGAGGGTGAAGCAATTTAGCTATCGACATTTTACTTTCACCGTTCTCCAAGTCTACTCGAGGGCTTTCCAAAACCCCCCCAAATGTATATACCATAATTAGGAAGGTAGTTACGAGCCTTTGAAATTTCGACATTTCGACGATTCTGGAAAAGTGGCCAAAAATGACGAAATTTTTTTTTTTTCGAATTTTCGATAGTTCAATAGCTTGTTTCATCGCAAATTTTCCGCCAATTTCGAAACTCATCGATTTTTTCACAAAAACTCGAAACTTCAGTAACAAAACGCAAAAGATCAGTCAAATTAAAGCAAAAACAAAACATACGTGCGCATCAGAAAGCGAACGGAATCTTGCCACGAAATGTAATCTTTTTTCACCGCCCAATCAGAGGACGAATAAGACGTCAACAATCGTGCGATACTTCCGGACCCTATTGAATTTTATTTGAAGGATAAAATTACAAGGATAACTACTCGATCGTATCTCCTACAGCTTTATCAGAAAATACAGCTGCGATATCATTTCCTGGTGTCCGATCGAGTTTAATTGAAGTTGTATGTTGAGAAAGTTTGTATCTCTTTGAAATCGAGTATCATTGAAAATGTGTTTTTTATTTTTCCTCAACGTCGGACATTTTTTTTTCAACCCCTGGAAAAAACGAATAGTATTCGCTTCTTCTTCCCTCTAGACAGTCGAATTTACCGTTCTCGAGTAGTTTCCTATCAGTTTGATCAAACGTGTCGTCATGTCCAATTTCCAAAAAAAAAGGCGAATTTACAAAAGTACTTTATCAAACCATTCAGCGACGCAATGTGAAGATAAAAAAATATCGAAAAATTCATCGATGAGAAAACAATCTCTCTCGTACAGAGTTCCAGAGATCACGAGGTCGATTTGCGTCCGAACATTCGATAATAACAATGATAAAATTTATTGTACAACGAAATTGAGAGGTAAACGTCTAACAAACTACGAATTTTCGCGAGAGTGGAAAGCCTCATCTCGCGAAGACTCTTTGTACACTCCGGCAAGTATATGGGTTTGTGAAAAACGTCGTTGGCGAAGTCGAGGATGAAAGGGATTGCAAATAGAGAGCCCTTCGAAAGAGAATTCGGGTGAGTTTGAGTTCTCCATCAAAAACGCTTTACTACCGAGGAAAATCGAGCCTCTCTTCAGTTTCCACTCTCAACTTCTGCCTCGGGTCTTTGCGAGCTTGGGATTTTCGTTGACGTATTTTGTGCCACCCTCACGACGGTCTTTGCTTTATTATGCGAGGAACCTTTATGATATAACGTATACTCCACGTACCAGTCGAAATTGCAAATGCAATATTTTCCCAAATTTACACAGATGTACGAGAAAATAATGCCCCTTTGTGACAACGGGAGTACGCGCGATCTAACGCCCTTTCATTCCCAAACTGTAGCCACCCTCCTCTCTGCAATTTGCCTCTGCGGAAAGGCGAAGTTTTGACGAAAACGAAAATTGACGTTGAAAAGATAAATAAATCATTTTTTTGTATTTTTGAAAAATCCAGTGTATCGAAAAACTCGCACGGATTCATTTCCAATGGAATCTAAACGTGTTTTAAGTAAGAATGATTTTTTTTGGTCTCGTTGTCAGTGTACGTGCGGTGCATATACTCGAAGCTTTTCCTCTCTTTCTTCCGTCCTTTCTCCATCTCGATGTACCTCGATTTATCGATACTGACATTATATCCCAAGAACCACCCTCGTATTTTTTTGCTTCAACAACATCTACATACACTCAACTGATTTGTCGGCGGATTACTCGCGTGCACACATGGATTGAGCATGAAAATATGGCTCAGTAAAAATCCTGCTGTGCCAGTTGCCATTTGTTGAACAACGTTGACAAATAATATACATGCACTTTACACCGCGTTTCGATAAATCGCAGTCCCTCCCTCAAACCTAGAAAAAAGAGAATAAAATATAAGACAGAGAGAAAAATAAATTGTTATTAAATCCTAAAAATAAATTGTTATTACTATCCTTCTTATAAAATTGGCATTCGTTTTTCTTGCAAAAAAAAGTGAATAATCGCAAAGTTACGAGACAGCAGAGTAGAATCATTTTGAAAATAAAAAAATTGATAAAAATAATTGGAAAATGTCATTTATTTTTACTTTGGCTTGCTTTCGTAAGAACTCTTTAAATCGCAATGAGTCTCGGGCGAGTTTCGATTTTCTGGAGAATCGACCATACTTACATGCCCGTCTAAAGCCACTCCAGTATCCGCTCGGCGCAGCACTCGCGCGAATAACGCACGTTAAATATACTCGGACATGCGATATGAATTTTTTTTTACGTCGCAAGTACATATTCTCATCGCATGTCGAGTCGGCTTTCTTTTGTGCCCTCTTATTGCACGTTCGCGTATTTGTTCATCGTCTGTTATCCGTCTCGATATCGGGAATATGAGAAAGAAGCTTTCGCCCAAAGTCCAGCAGCAAAGACTCTTCGAGTGTAATTCCGCCCAGGGAATCTTCCTTTTCCACTGCACGTTTCAATATTCGCACGTATTAGGATGGACAAAAAAAGACTATTTTTCTTCTTCTTCACATACGAAAAAATCGATTGCTCGGTAACTCAAGAAACACCGACTCAAACATGAGCCAATTCAAGCAACGAGAGTAAATATTCGTTCAAAAGACTCACATCACTCCATCAAACTTGACACACCTTTTTTACAAAGCGTCGAATTTTCTGTAAAAATTTGTCATAAAATTGTTGCTAAAAATGTTATTTTTAACTTGATTCAAGTGGGAAATCGAGACTGTCAGGTTTCTAGGGACGTTTCGCGAGGTGCGAACTGATCGATTTTCCAATAAATCGAGAGAAAAACAAATAGACGTTACTTTTTTGCATGTGTGTTCTTTTACGCGTGAATATCCGGATGAATGGAAATATTCCTTGCGTATTTCACAGCAAGGACGTTTCAGAAAACCGGAAATGCTATTTTGCAAGTGTAAGGACACATTTTACACTGTGATATTGCGCTGTTTATGGACACATCGTTCTTTTTCTTCCTCGTCTTCCTTCGCTGCCTTTTTATTCCCATTTTCTTGGCTCCCGTTCGTTTTTCCTCCCCTATTATCTCAATTCCATTCAATTTGCCCTCTTCGTACATCAGCAAACATCATACGCCGGTATTCCCCGTGCATTTTTCGCCAAGACGAAGTCACGCGCGAGTAGCAGAAATACCGTGTTATTTTGGTGGTTGCACGCACGAGGAATAACACAAAACACCCCCTTAATCGGAATGATTCGCCGATAAAGCGGGAAGAAAAAAGAATAAATCCCAACTGCTTCGGTTATCGACGGATTTATATTTATCAGGCTGTATGTATACGCGATTGCATTTTTGTGGAGGAAAAAAAGTAACGAGTCGTTCGCCAGTGCGGGGTGAAAAAAGAAAAAACATCCATCTCGAGGCATTCAGCCATTGTACGGCTTCGAACGTCGATGCTCGAGCCATTCTTACTCCATTTTGCAGCTGATTTTCAGGAATGTAAAAATAAGATGGCTGGGGAATGTTTGTACTTTGCAAACGCTGTGAATCGACTTTTTATCGGATATAAACGGGTTCGTTCGTCGTTTCTTATATATGATGAGCACATTAAGGTGTATACAGACGCGCAGTAGTGATCGATAAAAAAAAACTCGACTGGATAATGTATTCCCCGACAATCGAGTTTGATCTCTGCATAAAAAGGAAAAATAAAGCAATAAATACGGTGAAACAAGGAAGAAATCATAAGAGAACATGGAAATGAACATTTTCCATCCGGGACATTTCGAAAAATGCTTCGCAGCGAAACTTATTCGAGTTCTCGAACGAGCCTAAAAGGATTTTGCCTTTTAATCAGTTTTCTCGCCTAAAGTAGCTCCCACTCTCTCTCTCTCTCTCTCTCTCTCTCTCTTTTCTCATCACACTCTCGTTACTTCTTACTTTCTACTTCATAAATTACATCGGAGCAGGTTGGGAATGGGGAAAAATTCAATGAAGTCTGCGAAACGAAGAAAGTCAGATGAAGATAAAGGGGGAAGGGAGGATATCAGGTAGAGGGAGAGAGAGAGAGGTGAAATATCACTGCAATTAATTGGCAGAAGATGACAATGAAGCTGCGAAGAATGGAGCAGAGAAAAGTCCGAAGTGGAAAAAGACGGAAAGTGGAAATGGAACGTCAAAGTTCCCCGGTGGAATGTTTTTCAAAATTGTATTATAATCGACTTTTCCAATGTCCTCTTCGAGAAACGAAAAGAGAAAGAGAGGGAGAGAAGAAAGGTGAGAATCTAAAGTTGGAAAATGCTGGCGGTGGTGGGAATTCACGGTGATATTCGTCACCGTCCCATTTGCACTAAGAATCCAAATAAAAACATGGAATCTTTTTGAATCGAAATGAAAAATAAAGCAGCGCGCTTTTCGAATTTATTTCACGTCGATGAGCGTCTACGTGAAATGTTGCGCGTATATTTAAATTTGTCGTGAATGAGGGAAAAATATTGCCAAATGGGGGATGGAAACGCGGGTGTGCATCCCGTCTGGAGAATTGCTACAACACGGTTTCAAGTGGCGAAAAAGCAAAGCGCCGAATTGCCTCTTTCCACACATGTATGAACATGAAAATGCCAAGCTACACACACATCGAATTTTATTCGCAAAACGCTTCGAGACGAATGAAGATTTTTTAAACCCCCGACCGTTCCCGGCGTTCGTCTTATTGCAAATACGGAGCAATTTCTCTTACAGGTTCAATCAAAAAAAACCTTCGAATTCATCGATCATTGCCATCTTTTTTTTATTCGCGAAATGTCAAACATCCTGCTCGGTTTTGTGTTTTTTTCGTAATCGCAAACATTTTTTTTAAACCAACATATACCGGAAAAGAGTCTGCAAGACCGACACAGCTTATCAGCTGTTTACGGGTAATAAATAATTAGAAGGAAATGTGCAATCAGGCGGAAAAAAAATTGGAAAAAGTAACCGAGAAATATTCATTTTATATAGGCATCAAACATTTAGGCATACGAATTGATTTTTCGTATTATTTATGAATTCTATTGCTTAGAAATAGACGTCAGATTTATAAACATCGAACGAATATTTTTTAGTCAAAAAAAATTTCTCAAAATTGACGGTTTTGTTTTTCGTTTCGTTGCTATCGAGACTCGACGTGAAAAAAAAATGATATTCACGTACAACTCACTTTGAATCACCGTGTACGAAAACCCTCGTCTATATTCCCTCGAATAGATGCTTCTACATGTATACATACTTTACATATACATATGTATGATCGTACATAGACTCGAGATACATAAATCTACATCTCGACATGGCCTAGCAACTCTTATGTGAAAACTTTTGACGTTCGAGTTCATCTGGCTTCCATCCTTCGTTCAACTATATTTTATACGTTTTCACATAAACTCGCGCGCATGTATTCGCATATTACACGATACTTCGATTGATTACACTCGATTTCTCAACTTCATCTTAATTTCTCTCATGTACATCGCTTTTCCTGCAACATTTCGACCCTCGCTCAGGGGTTACTTCTTGTCCCCCAACGACTTCTTGCACCCCGCGTGCACACACGCAGAGCGATCATTTTCGACTCGGGAAACACAAACCAAAAAGCTTTCGACGAGTACGACAAACTCTGGAATTACGAAATACCCCAAGCCTCTTAAGGTAGTTGTCTCGCTAAAAGTGTCTTTTCCGAAATTGCGTGAATCTGGAAAAATCGCCGTAGGATCCACTGTTTCGACACAAAACTTTGTAACGATTTAACACATAAATCCCTTCTTCTTTCAATTTAATGTCAAAATACTTTTTCCATTATCGTTCTTATCGTAAAACCGTCACGAAGCACCAAAATATAAATAACTCGCGATGTTCGATCAGATCGATCAGATTTAATCGGATTAAAGAATTTTATTTTCATTCATTACTCAATATTATCGTTAGAAAATTGATTAACGAACAAGATACGTGGACGATAAAGAGAGAAAGCGCAAAGAGCGATCTGTGTATTTCGATCGATGATCGTGAGGCAACTGACTTAATTCGGGTGTTCGCGACATGGTATAGACTTTCTCCCCTCTCTCTCTCCTTCTCTCTCATCGTCTTTGAATCCACACTCTGCAACTTCGAAAAACCGAAGATTTTTTGCGATTTTGCAACTGTTGTCGATTTTTTCGAACACACTTCCGACAACGATGTTGATGTATACATTTAGATCGCACGAAAATCGCTCCTTCGGAATTCCATCGGCTAAAATCTTTTCGTTCGAATATGGAATATGAAACTTTATGCATAACTGCGTGGTACTTTGCAATATGACGAGGTAAACGTAGCTCGAGGGATTTTCGAGAGTACACCCCGAGACTCTGAGGTAGTTTATGTTGATTCCGAAGCAACACACGTGTGCATATGTGTCACACCTCTGGATGAATTTTGAAACGGAGAGCAACGAGAAAGCCTGAAGGATATATGCAAGGCCGTGAACCTTTTGGCACACGGCGACTGTCCCTCGTCGAAACTGGAACCTCATTCGAATTTGAACATGAACAAACGTGCACACGTTCTCTCGCTCTCGTGCGCAGCCTTGTTGTGGTCCACAGCGAAGAGGCTTTGCTCGAAAGACAAGGAAATATCAACCCTGGGGAAATCCACTTGGATGATTTTCCACAGAATTGGCGTATTCTTGACTGCAACGAGAATCTCGGTACAATTTTCGCGTCTATATGATAATACACCGGGACGAAAGTAGGTACGATAAGTAGCCTCCTCGAATACTTAATAAGCATGAAATACGCGCCTCGGGGACGAGCCCCGCCTCGTCCATCTCGAATTAAGCATACCGCAACGTCAATCACCCTCGAATTTCACCCTTGTTATCCGTAAGAATATTAATCGTATACTGCACGAAATACCACCCTCTCGATTTACAGGGCTTATCCCGAAACTCGATGTTCACCATTCGCAGCTGGATTCAGGATGAAATTTCGAGTCGAAACGTGCTTCGGTATTTTCTCACACGAGAAAACTTGGCGAGTCGTCGGCCGTCAAAGTTCGAGCCGATAAAATTGAGCCAAAAGGTGCTTAAGGACTTGCCGACTTTCGTTTCACTTCGGCGCTGTACGACGAGTCTCGTGCGCGACTTTTTCGACATTTCTCACGTGGAATATTTGTTCAAAGGCAATTTATACACAATTTCGAGTCAAACGAGACAAAAAGCATCCCCTGAAATTCGCGAAATCGAGCGAAATAACGAAGGCGATTTTCCTCCTACATTTCCTCTCGTGTCATGAAGTCGGATAACGAATCTACGCTTTTTCCACCCGAGACTGGCTTTTTTTTAGACACCGCGGATTTACACGATTCATCCCTCTCCCGCACACGATATAATTCAATGTCCGTTGGCCAGCGAGATGAAAACTCCCCCGGGAGCTCTGCATCAACTACCCGACGTGGTTAATCCCAGAGGGCCTCTTCTCAGGCCCTTTTCTTTCGACGTATCATACCCGGCGATCGTATAAACATTACATGGAAACGCACCACGTGTGTATACTCTCATGCAGATTTATGCACGCGTACGTGAATTTCCCAACGGTTACAAACGAGCGTACAAAATGATACTCGGTTGTCCAAACCGAGATTATGACATTGACTTATTCATGGTCCGATTTAAGTTATAGATAATGCCCTCGGGGAATACCACACGTGTGTACACGAGGCCCGACATTGCGGTCGGACTAGCGAATTAATTAATTAATTACCAGATCCGACAGTCGCGAGAACATCCGCTGCAATTTTCGTCCGAGATTTTCATCCCCGTACGCGAACTCTTATCGATTCGAAAAATGAACAAAATCCGCGATAAACGATATCGTCATTTATTTCCATCGCAATTATCGTCCGAGAAACATCAGAATCGATCGTTCTTCGATGAAACTTCAGCCGAAATTTTCCGATCCATAAACTTTCTTGCGCGTCCGACTAAAGTGTCGGCGACGAGAAAAAAACGAATGCTGAGCAACGGAATTTGGAATTTTGCCATATGGGGATGTACGATGTGCTCAGAGAGGGCGCGGACCTCCCTTATGGTACACGTGCATGTGTGTCGTTTGCGAAACTCGCGCTGCAAAAATAGAAAAATGTACTAGCTCGCCGGAATAATATTGTGTACGATAGAAAAATATACAAACAAATTTGAAATACACGCTGCAACTTAGCAGCCCCCGGGCTCAACCCTGTTGGAGTATATTTCACGAGAGTAAAAAAGGGGAAAGAAAGAAATATTTATATACATATAAAAGCCAGCAGACTGAAGCGAGCGAGCAGGAGAAGAATCGAGGGTGAAGAAATTACGTGAAATACATCGACGAGAAAAGTATCGGATAACTTTTTTTCCTCGAGAGATGGATTGAATAAGAAAGTTGAGACATTAAATATCGTTATTTCTTCGTTAAAACACGATTCAAGATCGGAGTTGTAACGAAAAGACAGATGGCGGGAGAGAACACACTGGGGGTGAGTGAAAAATGTGTCGATCGTACTTTTTGCTTCTGAAAATAAAGTAAATTTAATCGAATGCGTTTTACGCGCAATTTTTTGAAAAATCGTTATTTCACGTGGATCATTGATTTTTTTATAGGAGTGCCACGATATATTTTCGTCTATAATAAATCATATCCATATCCGGATTCAAGGACTCGTACAGGCGATAAAACGAACACCGATAGGGGAAGTTTAGGAAAATCGCACCATCCGCCGGTAGATAAACCCTGATGGGTGGGGCACATTTACGGAAATATAATTGCTCCGGATTAACGAGGAGGAAGAAGCAAAATGGAGAGCGAGAGAGAGAAAATGGGAGCCTCGAACGAGCGGGGTTTACGGTGTGCGCCTGGTTGCAAAAAAAAAAAGAAAGAAAGAAAAAAACACTTCTCGGATGATACGAGAGGGGTTGAATCTCCAAAGCGGAGAAAAAGGCGCGATGAGACACTCGCGTACTCATAGGGTGCTCACTTTTTACGGAATTACTGGTCAGAATTAAAAAAGACTTCGTAATTACCGCCAAAGCTAAGCCTCCAGCCGCGATGGTGCAGAGATATATACAGATGCATTACCTTCTCCATTTCCTTTTTACCCACCTTGCAAACCCACTGGTGCCCGTGTAGCGTCGCTTCACAATTCCCCTTTCTTTCGTCATTTTTCTCTTTGTTTTTTTGTTGTTGTTGTTTTTTTCTCGTGTTTTTCCCTTTTCCCCTTTCTTTTTCCATTATCATTCTCCGCCAGGGTTGCATCTCATCCGCGCGCTTTTTTTTCCTGTCCCACGGACGCAGATTGTGCCGCGCTGCAGTCGTTTGCACGTTAAAATTAGTCAACTGTGCGATATCTCGTTTCTCCGAGCACGCCGGAGGAAAGACCGTCCGCGGCTCGGTCGCATTCAAATTTTGTTTTCACTCAAAGCATTCCTCGGCAGTTACGCGCCTCGCCACTTTGCTGATTTCCTTCAATTTTCATTTTTTTCTCGAAGAGCGATAATACGATGATTGGCATCGTGAAAAATCGTCGGGTGAAGAAGCATCGCGCGCCGAGCGACGTCCGAACAATTGGAAAGCCCGTGAGATAATCAATTCGTGCGAATGTTACGTTTGCCTCAGGCGCGGCATGTTCATTCAGCAATTAATATTCGTGCAAATATTTTTACTCTCCAATTTTTCCTAGATATTTTCCATTCTTTTTTCTTCTTGCCGATTCGTTGTCAATATTTTCCGTAACAACATTAGCGAATAATTCAACAATATTCCGTCTTTTCGAGCATCCCCCTATAGTCGGTTGCGTAATTTTTCGCGCTTCTATTGGCTCATCATCGTTTATTAAAATTCCGCAGCAGACGCAATACACGTCACAGATTTTATTTTATTTAATCATCACTCTCATCGGGCGACAAACCGACCGTATTTTATACCGAATTACGAAGAGACGCGTGTGTACATGCGCCAATAAAATTCATTTGATCTAACAACATTCGGCTTTAATTAAGAAAATTTATTTATCCTGCTGGAAATTAATATTTCTTTGTCGGAATAATATTTTCGTCAATTAAAAAAGTTTAATTAACCGCTTGCGCGTCACGGGCCGCGTTTCAACCTCGATTCTTCGCGCAACGAAATTCGTCACGACTGATTCAACGGACTTTTACGAGAATATTAAAAACAGCTCGCTGGCGAATTAAAAAATCTCGGACACTAGCGTTTTTTACGAAAAATTTCAACATCCAAGCGCTCGTCCGCTCCGCGCGACTCTTTCCACTGCGAGGCAAAGTAGTTTATTTGCTTAATCCTAAAAAAAAAAAAAGAAAACACAAAACAAAGAGTAAAAAAAAGATGAAAACAAATAAAAAATGCATTTGAACATTTGCGTGACTTTAATGCTCACGCGAGCGAAACGATGCCGCTTCGTTTTAATTCCCTCGTATATTTCATTTACGCCACAGCGATCTGACACTCAGCTGCTTCAGTTTCACATGCGCGAATGGAGTGACGATAAAAAATTCTTGGCTAAATTCGAAAAGCGAGAGGGAAATTGAGAGGTACTTGGTGAGTACCTCATCTCCGTTACGCTCTATTCGGTTTGTCGAAATTCAGCTTCTTTCCAGTGTACAGGGCCATCGAAATAACGCATCAAAGAAATGTTTAAAAAAAATGATGAAAATCGTCATGCAACATTTTAATTTATTTTGATTTTAGAATTTTCGCTCTTGGATCGCTCTTACAAATTTCGTATCGCCTACTTCGTTGGCTCACACACACACACACACCATCCATGCACCTCGTTATAAATAATATATAATAAAAATTCCTTCTGGAAAAACACTCATCTTTGTCTTTTGATTTTCCTTCCGGGCTATTTTCTACGCTCCGAGGATCGTATACAACCAAACGGTTTACCACGACGACGAGCGATGTGCTCTTGATGTATTTTACAATTATAATTCTGCGTTGGGTTAGTAAAAACGAGATGGTCGGCCGCTCCACACTCGCTGCCTCAATTTCATCTCGATAGATATAATTTTAATCGACGACCGTACACGGTGACGTCCCCGGAACAAGAGAGAGAAGCCTACCTCGAGTACTCCAAAACCAATCGCTCCCCTCTCTTCCTACCGCGTAGGGGAAACGACGGAAAGGAGAACTAATTAACGCATACCGTTAATTCGCAAAAGTCATATCTTACAATCATTTGTTATCACCGTTTGGTGAATTCGAGCTCGATATTTTCCTGCTTCAGCGAAAAGTGTGCGAAAAAAACTGTTCCCACTCGACCCTGTGCGGATTTTAGTGTCTCAAACAAGCGTGATTTCTCCTCGAGAGAGGACATATATACTGCCGCTTCTCGCGGTATCGTAGGAGCATCAAATTATTATATCAACACCGATAAAGTTGGGAGAATTAATCTCACAAGGCTCTTGACTTATCGTACTTTTTATCCTTTTGGATCGCTCGAGAGATGAACAAAAAGGATAAAGGGAAAAGGCGCCCCTGGAGGAAAGGCAAGCTTTTTCTCATTAGACGCTAAACTTTTTTCCCATCAGCTGATGATCGATGTCGAAGATGAAACGCGTGTTGTCAATATTTATAAGAGCTACTTGAAGCTGTTAATATCGACGAAAAAAACCCTCGTCTCTCTCTGCTTTGCCTGGAATTTTCTTAAATGTTTTTTTCTTTTTCCTGAAATGGCGAATCGTATTTCGAGTAAAAGGATTTGAAAAAAAAAGATGCAATAATCAACTTTGAAACGACATAATTCAGGTGTAAAATGGAAAAAAAAACGAAGTGTTGGCAGTTGAATTTGCGAAGGGGTGCATTTTCTTTTCTTTTTTTTTTTTGGCACCAACGTTGAATGAGCCGGTACTCGGGCATTTTTTCCCCCAGAGCTTCCCATTCGCAAAGTGTTCTTCAAACTTAGAGTCCATGCTCACGAGTGTGAAAACATTTTTTTACACCGTCGTAATGAGAATGAACGCGCAAAACCCACTTGTAATTTTTTTTTTTCGTCAAGCTGACTCTCCAACGATTTTCGCTGGTACCGTTTCGCGAAAAATTGAAACAACACCTTTTTCTCCATGAAAATCATGCACCCTTTCCGAGCGATCTTGAACAGAAAAATTAAGAAAACTACGCTGAAAACGGCCTGATAAAAGTCATTTTTATCGATGATAAAAATACACCGAGGCGAGATGAAGAGAAACACTCTCGAAGGAGGAAGCTGTGTTTTCCCGAAGCGATCTACGATAATAAGGGCTGTTGCGCTTTTACACGCGCTTCTCACCCCTTTTTCACCCCTGTATTCCTTCATTCTCATGGCCATTGAGATATAATGCCTTTTCGCTTCTTTTCCCGTCTCGTCTTCCGGTATTCTTCGGCATAGGATTTTGCTCATTCTACCACGACGCCCACTTTATTCCTGTCTCGGTGAGCATTTTTTTTATCATTCTCCGTCGTATTTTCTCCAGTTGCCAATCTGCTGCTCTCGTTTCCATGAGCTTTTCTCTCTCTCTCTCTCTCTCTCTCTCTCTCTCTCTCTCTCTCTCTTTGTCCCTCCGCGACTCTCGTTACGTTCTTCGTTCGTATTAGCCTCGTTTTCCGAATCAACGACGGTTAATTGCCTCGGCGGGATAATCCAAGAGCTCATCGTGAAGCATAGCCGGTACTGGAATAAGATGAGAATATAGAAGGAGAGAAACAAAGAGAGAGAGAGGGAGTGAGGGAGAGAAAAAACGAGTGTCTGAAAAAGAAGATGCAGAGGGTGGCTCTGCGGTGTGCGGACGAAGTAAACGATGGTACAGCGGGGGTGGTAACCCACCGATGCGACCAACCGAACATTCCAAAGTACCATCGCACCGACATACCGTAAAAACGAGACTGTCGAGCTTTCACAAGCATTTCCCCTGGTACAATTGCATTTCGCGCAGAGGATCAAAGACTTTTAATTAAATAGCGATTTAACGAATGAACAATCAAACGATACCGATGTTATCGATCGTATACGCGTGCGTCCGCAGTTTTTTCAACGAATGCAAATGTCAAGAGGACCCGCAAAAAGGCCAAAATGAAGGATGACGCAATCGGCATTCCGTACAACTTGACAAACAAATCGCTGCGTTTTCTTTGCCGCAAACACCTGTTGATTTCGGAAATCATCGTTTTTTCCGACGTCAAAATTGACCCGCTGGTCCCGAGTGATCTTTGACGCAAGTTCGATGAAACGTCGACGAGAGATCATCAGACGAATTTCCAACGACCTTCGCGCGTCGCGTTGATGAAAAATTCAACACGGAACGGTCCGCGCGTGATTCGCGATGTATACAAACTCCCGCGGTACTGATGAAACAAACGCCGCCATGACTCGTCGGGCGACATTCGAGGGATTTAGGCAGGGGTTGAAAACGATCTCTGTGGTACGAGAATGGACGGTGTATATACACCCCTTCGTACCCCCATTGTAGCGGGTAGTTAGAAAGAGCGAATCTAGCAGTATGCTGCGCGAAAGGGTAACCGCACATTGCGCGAAATAGCCATCCCCGTAGTGCGAACACCTCGTGAAACCGCAGCTCGCAACACACGTTTTCATTCAACTGCGAGATCCGATATGGAAAACAAGCGTTTATATATACAGATGTGAGTTAAATGCCATGTTTTTTCCCCCATTTTTCCTTTGTTCTCCCTCGGATTATCGCAGGTTATTTTTTTTCACCAACGCCATACTCGAGGCTGGTTGTTTTGTTTTTTCGAAAAATGTTACTCAAAAATCGCCCGAATCTACACCGCGGTCGTACGCCCATTTTTTTCCCCGTCGTTTGACCGAAAAATTTTCATTGATTGCAGAGTATTTCGTTTTAGTACCTGGAATTTCGATACATATTTTTCAAAAACCCCATTTTGTACGATTTGAACGAAAAATAGTTGCCATTAAAATCGCTTTGACGCACGGTGCGTCAAAAGGCGTTGATCCCTTCCAAACTCGTGCTTTGCTCGGAAATATTCATTCGCCGTTCACTAAAAATGTCTCACGCTCGGTCGCCTCTGTCCCTCGTATATTTTTGTCGCGCGTACCCCTGTCACGTTTGTAAAAGTGTATTAAAAAAGAGAAAAAAGCTGTGCGATACGAGCTTTTCTCGGGAACGTTGGAAAATTGGAGAAAAAAAAGCTTATATCGTCGTTAGACGGCGGGAAAGTTGTTGGTCAGGATCGAACGTCCGAGAATGGGCCAACAAAACGAGAACGTGCGGGAAAGGCGTGAATCGCACCGACGGTGGAATTTGCTTTGTGCGGAGATTGCATTTTTGGACTCTTTTTCAGTGTCAAAAAAGCGTACATCGCATGCACTACATATCGACATTCCTGAACTCAACTATTATTACCTAAATATATAAATCACAGTAGCCCATACTCGAGGTCATGTTCCGTACCAAAAAAAGACGTTCGAAAGAAAATTAATCGTTAATATCGATCAGCTCGAAAACGTGCACGCTCCCTGGGGGGTGAGAACTTTTTCCTCCTCCCTTCTCACTCGTCCGCCCTCTTTTTCCATTTTCCACTTCAGTCTACGTTTTGACCTTGTTTTCGAATCTAAAAAAAAATTCATATTGATGAAAATATGACGTATCTTTGAGGACTTTTCCGATCGATCAGTCTGGACCTCGTGGCGTGTTTTCAAGATTTTATCGAGTACCTGACGGGATTTGATTTAACTTCTCGTGGAACGCAGACGCATCGCTGACCCGGCCAACCGATTCCGTATGGAATTCAGGTTCTTTTGTAAATTTATAACTATATAAAATAGCATTGCCGCTCGATCATCGCCAGGACCGACGATCCTCGCGACAGCCTTCAGGACGTTACGTCCTCGAAACGATGAATCGTTTTTTCCCACGTGACCCACCAATGCTGTGATCGTTCATCCCCTCATTTCATTGGACAAAAAAGTTATTCGAATCTCGATCTTTTTATGTTCTCACTCTTCAATCAACATTCCCTCGTAATTTGCACCGAAATATTTTCGTCCTCGGACTCCGACGACGAGTGAATGAAAATTGAATTTTCCACCAGCTTCGGCATCATATTCTCACTTTTTTGCTCGTTGTTTTCCATCCCTCGAATACTCGGAGAAATATCATTGACTTTATTATATTATCGGGTGATTTGAGCGAGCTTTACGAATTTTTCATTTTCCCCTTTTTCCGTAATAGCGTCGAGATAATCAACTGTCCCTGTGAAACGATGCGCGATATCGGAAAACAAAAGACAGCATTCTTCAGATAATTTACCTCGAATTTTCACGGATTTTTAACTCAACATACTTCACAAAATAATTCACGAAAAAATCATCAATTTTGCGTCGTTCTTTTTTTTCACGCGGCTGAAAATATAAACGTCTCACGCATTTGCGAGCCGCCTACTGGAACGCGAACGTAAAGTGGTTCAACGTGCGGGGGATGAAGCGAAAAAAAAACGAGCGCAACACTCGGGTTTGAACTCGATTATCGCGATTTTATGTGTGTGCATTCGGCGATATTTTCCGCCACTGGAGTGCTATATCGTTTTCAATCCGACTCTCCAATTAAAAATGTTTATAATTCGATAAGCTCCACCGAGGGGGAAGAAAAATGTAGCGAAGGGTTGAAAGCTTTTCCCACTCGCGGTAGCATAAATGTCAAGCGAGAAATTCAACCGGATCTCGACGATGTTACGTCCCATGATTATAAACATGGCAAGGAAAATCATGGAGAAAAGCAGCATCCACGAAAAGCCTATTTATTTATTCGTAGTTCGAAAACGAATCTCAACTCTTTTTAAAGCTCTCAGTATTCCAGATTCACCTTGAGAACCGAACGATATCGATCCTCGATATTATTTCAATTTTTTTTTGTAATTAATTCGCCTCAAACGGAATCTCTCGCTCTTGTCTTCTTTTTAGCGTTTTTTTTTCATTAATTCATCTCTCCAAGCCTTTTCTCGAGTGCCTCGTGATCGGGCGTGGACAGCGCGAACCTCCACTTCCATCTGAGAAATATTCCTGCAGTCTCCCGTTACCAGAGGCATTAAAAAAACATGGAATTCTCAAGACCCGGAAAGCGGGAAGAGGGAGAAAAAGTGTGTCTCGTGTTTTCTCATGAATATTAATCGCCCAACGCAATTAGCTTTCTCGCGACGGGGGACCCTGCAAAACTACATTAACACTTTGCTTTCTTTTCACCCTTATCACCCTCACTTTTTCCATCTTCATTTCTCCCTTTCTCGTTCCTTACATTTTCTTCATATTCCACCCCGTATTTCCACTCGGTCTTTGCTATTTACGCGACTCTGATTATCTCACTGGAGCAGAGTTCCGTGCTCTTTTATTCATGCGTCTGTGTAAATCTTTTTGTCCCTCTCCCGTTCCCCTCTCCCTCGGGTTTCCCTTCTTATCAACCCGAATAGCTAAAAGTACCCAAAAAAAAAAATGCAGGAAAAACTAAAATCCGCGAAGCAAACATCCTTCTTCCGCTTTTTTTTATAGTCACAGTACACGAAGATACATCGACAATTTTATTCTCCCCGCGATGCGTCAACCTCCGTCACGCGATCGTTTATCGCCGTAATTTTCTCTCATGATCCAAGCTTTTTGTGTAATGAACCGAACGATTCTTGTATTTTTGTTTTAAACGTCGATAGCACGTATGTACGTTTAAAACTTTTGTCCTTCCTTCTATTTTTATCGGCGAATAGCTTTTCCGGAAAATCGTCAATAATACACTCGATGGATCGAGTTTCAGTGTCGCCGCTATATCTCTCCGAGTAAGGGCTGGAATTTTATCGTCCGAGGGAGGCGAAAAGTCGGTGGCGCGTATGTACCTCGTGATGGCTATGACGGGGTGGTAAAAAACGAGACTGAATGCGCGAGAGTGTATGAATCGACCGGATGTAATCGTAAAAGTACCATGAAAAGACACAGTATCGATAAAAATCCTGTATTCCGCTCGTCTGCCATCGAGAAATGCCTACCGTAACGCGTACACCATCTCGGAGACGAAAAAAAACAGGGGTGGAAATATAGCACGCGAGCTACTATTTTTCTACGCATTTTCATTAGCGAAAACAAAAGCTCGAATCGTTACAGCACGACAGCCATCATTTTGTCGAAAACGATGTCAAAAAAAAAACAAGAGTACCACGGTAATTCGAGGTGGAAATTTTCTTCACCTTGAAAAAAGCTATTTCGCCTAAAATGGTCAATTCACCGCATGCGTGAGGACTCTGAATGATTACGCGTATGCGAGAAACGTACCTTGAACCCCGCACGTTTCAATCGCCAATAGTATGCCAGGTAAGAAGTGAAACAGCATTTTTTCTACACCAAAACACTTCACAAACGACTTGATATCACTTTGGAACTTTTCGTCTTCTTCATTCGACTTTGTTCTCTTGTGATCCGGAGCTGATGCCGTCTCGATCAACGATAACCAGCGCACTGTCGAACAACACGATGATTTTACATGTGCGTATACGAGAGAAAGAAAAAGCCGCGCAATTTTTCTCCTCTCAAGATCGAAGGAAGCTGGTTTTTTTCTCTATTCACCTCTCACTTTGATTTCTAATTATCGGAATTTTTTCGACGTTGAAGCACGATGAGAAACACCCCGAGAGACGCACTCTAGGAGTCGAAAGGGTTCGCGTTTCTTTTAATAAGATCGAGAACCGACTCGACGAAGCGCGAAACGATGAAAAGTCACCCCAATCGTGTATATAAGAACACAACCCTCTCAACCGAGGTCGCGGATGTCAAGCTGGAGAAAGTATTTATCCGCGAGTGTCGCGGCTCGTAGGTGGTTGAGAAAGCGAGAAATATGAAAATAGAAATAAAAAAACACGAGGTGAAATATATATCCTCGTCTGGTCCCGAGGACGCCAGTGGCGAGCTTTCCTCCCCTCTTCGGTGTGTCTCCTCTTGGAAAAGTGTACTTGTGCCGCTTTGGATTTCCCAAAACGATTGGACGAAGCGCCGCAGACTCCAGCCACACTTTGTTTAATTATTTATTTATCAACGTTCTCCCCGATTCGCTCAGATTTCCTCTGAGCAGCTTCTCTCTTACTCTCACATGCTCGCACATTCGCGCCTCTCTCGAAAAGTCATTTCTACTTTGATCTTCGCGAACACTCTGCGTATTTATTTTTCGCAATCCTCGAAACTCTATACGATTACGAGTTCAATCGTCTTTTTTCCACCCCCGTTTTTTTGGTTCTCACGACGGCTGATTCAATCTCTACTCAATCGCAACGAGGGATCGATTTTTCCTCTCGATTCTTCACGTGTGTTCGTTTTTTTATTTAATTTCGATCGACGATCAGAATCGATCCAGCTTCTCAAAATTGCACGCAAACTCGAATTCCCTCGGCGTCAGTGTCCATCCAGCAGCCACTGTCAACTGTCGCATCTCTCAGAGTAGCCTCGTCTGCCGAAAAACGACGAATCTCCGTCAGAGATCGCGTTGCGGTATCCGATCGTTCCGCGATAATTCTCGCACTCTGCACGTTTGAGAGAACGCTCCTGTTCCGCATCGTCGGTGACTCGCCCGTTCGCACTTTGAGATTTTTTCACCCTACGCCGATTTCGCAAACGGAGGTAACGAAACGAATATGAGAAACCGAAAAAAAACGAGAGGTCGCGATGGACTTTATCGATGTTTCATGATAATTTCGATGAAATCGTCGATCGCGGGATCGCAGTGAAAAAAGAGGTACAAAATTTTCGCATCAGCGGAAACACGAGCCGACGATTTATCCCCGACTTTGCGCGCGAAGACGATTTTTCGCTCGACGATGTTGAAAATCCATCCTAAAAGGACTGACGGAGAACATCCGCCGTGGGTGGAAATTCGCGATGGGACCGCACACGCGAGAAACACACGCGGTTTTCCGTACGAGACCGAGGGTGTACGTGTCGCGTCGGGGCGCGAAATGATTCTGCGGGCTCTTGTTTTTGGAACGGTGCATGCGCACACGTCGGGTTGCGCCGTGAGAGGGAATTCATCTCGATGAATCTGGCGCAGAACCAGCTACGCGGCGATGTTCCAAAGTCGTTGTCGGCAACGGCGACGAGGTCGGGGCAAGACGCGTCAGGGTGGTATCAATGTGTTGCAGGGGTTGTGTTCGCGGTCTTATATATATATACATTATCCATGTAGAACGTTTGAACGAGCAAGAGAGAGAGAGAGAGAGATAAAGAGAGAAGGATGCTGGATGGGGTAGTTCTGTGTCTTGTACAGCCACTATTTTCGGTCAACCTCGAGTGTTACACACAGCGAAGCTGTTCTCGTGTACCTCGGGATGCGACCTAGTCCTTGCGTTACGGCGTAAGACAAGATGGGAAATCCAGACACGAGAACGTGGGGAGAGAAAATGAGGAGAAGAAAGATGAAAAAGGATAAAAACAGGAGAGAAAAGCTCGTTCTTCTCCTGGCAACTTTCGTGGAACACGGAGTATGCGCCTCTAGGAGGAAATAAATGAAGCAACGTTCCTCCGTATCGTATTGGAAAACTGATATCGTCGATGAGCGATGCGAAGGGCGAACTAAAAAAAAACGGAAGGAAAATAGTACAGGAAGAAACATTGTCGCGACTGATCGTCGTTGAACGAACGTTCGTTAAACTGGCGATCGGGAATTCATCCGCGATTTTTCACTTCCCCCCAGGAGGAAGCTCCGAGGGTGAAACAAAACGATGAAAAAGCTGCGTACGTAATAATATACGTCGTTATGGAATATGACGTAATTTATCTGCAAGGAGCAAGTGTCCTTTTGTTTTTCGCGCGAGAAAAAGTCGAGTGAAATATCTACCGTGAACTTGAGAACATACTTTATTCGTACGGAAAAGCACCGAAGCACACATTTCGAGCGAGCGTGAGCGTGGAAAAAAAAGGGGTGAGATCGAAAGGGAAAAAAGACGTTTTCTCTTCGCAGCATCCCGGCGTTTCTCCCTCTCCTCTCCCTCTCTCTCTCTCTTTTCCGCGTTTATAGCGAGAAAACGAACGCGCGACACACTCTCGCAGACTTGCTCGGATTTCTGGAAGCTGGGGTGGTATTTCATCACGTACGACTAGCCTGAAAACGACAACGACGACGAGGAGTACGCATTAAGAAACGTGCACTCTGAAACTTTAAGGTGATTTGTAACGCGACGGAGAAAAGACGCGGAACAGGGGGTATGAGGCTCGTTTTTGTTTTCTTTTGTTTTTTTTTTTCAACAATGCAACATCCGCGTATTTACTGCAACATCGAGAGTACACGGTACCGCTCGGAGAGTCCTTTTTTCATAGTCTTTATGACCCTTGTAATCTGATAACAGCGTTACGAGAGCTGACCTACATTCCATTGTCGCTCTCCGTTACCGTTTATCTCGCAAACTAGCGTCCCTTTTCTCTCGCTGTTGCAAATAACGTTTTGCTGAAACACGCGTAGGTAAAAAAAACAGAGCGTCTTTTTGACCGTAGCTACGGTAGCACGAAAAACAATCTTACGCGATTGAGACGTTATCTCGCGAACGAAAAGAAGAATCTGCGGATGGACCACGTAGCAGGCGAGCAGCGGAGGCGATTTAATTAACGCTTATCTTCGTACGATTGACGAAATTTCTCGAGAAAAAAAATCACCAGCGAAACGATACTCTTTTTAGACGAATAAAAAAGATGTTTTCAAACGTTTGCTAAATAATTGAATTTTTAACGAAAAATTCTCATTTTTATCCAACGTCCGACGTGTCATTGAGTTTTCCTTTTTAACGATGGAATATAATTGCCCGTTTCTCCGTTCGGTGCGGAGGAGTATTCCGGAATTGCAGTCACGTTGACAAACGCGCAGTGACATCTCGAAATTTCTAATTTCATCCCCCGTCATTTTCCTCCCTCTTCCTTTTCTCCGCTGGATACACAGGTCCTCCCACGCTTATTCTTCGACGAAAACGTATCATCTCGATTTCTCGTTTGTTCTATATATACATATATGTATCACGGAGAGATAATGGATCTGTATCAATTGGCGGAATCCTTTGATCACCTTTTCACATCCAACGGCACGTACCGTCGTCTTTCTCCCTCTTTCTCTCTCCATCCCTTTGCTTCTTTTCCACACATTTCCCTTCCTTCTTCGGCTGCCTGGCCGAGACAGCCGTCCGTTTACTTTAGAAATGTCATTTGCCGTACAATCACGAAATGAGAGACTGGACCACGAAGAAATAGAGTATTTATACAAATATATATAATACTAGGGACAAGAGACGCGCGCTCACGCGCGCGACCGGCTGTGTTTTCGCGCTACGGCGCTCCGTCTTGAATTAAGTATAGACCCCTAGAGAACACATTATAATTCGGCATAAGTAGCAAATTGTGGAAAGCAAGGAATTTTTAAAGAACAGAACAAAAATTTCCGAAAACCGGACATGGAGCAACTTGTTCAGAGTTGTTTCCTCTATGCGTGGTTAAATTTTGATCGAGTTGTCGATCGTTCTTTCCATCCGCCATGAGAGATCACAAAAAAACTCAAAACGATTTTCCGAAAACCGGAAATGAACCAACTTGTTCAGAGTCGCCTCCTCTATGCGTGGTTCAATTTTGATGGAGTTGTCGATCGTTCTTTCCATCCGCCATGAGAGATCACAAAAAAACTCAAAACGATTTTCCGAAAACCGGAAATGAACCAACTTGCTCAGAGTCGCCTCCTCTATGCGTGGTTCAATTTTGATGGAGTTGTCGATCGTTCTTTTCATCCGCCATGAGAGATCACAAAAAAACTCAAAACGATTTTCCGAAAACCGGAAATGAACCAACTTGTTCAGAGTCGCCTCCTCTATGCGTGGTTCAATTTTGATGGAGTTGTCGATCGTTCTTTCGATCCGCCATTAGAGATCACAAAAAAACTCAAAACGATTTTCCGAAAACCGGAAATGAACCAACTTGTTCAGAGTCGCCTCCTCTATGCGTGGTTCAATTTTGATGGAGTTGTCGATCGTTCTTTCCATCCGCCATGAGAGATCACAAAAAAACTCAAAACGATTTTCCGAAAACCGGAAATGAACCAACTTGTTCAGAGTCGCCTCCTCTATGCGTGGTTCAATTTTGATGGAGTTGTCGATCGTTCTTTCCATCCGCCATGAGAGATCACAAAAAAACTCAAAACGATTTTCCGAAAACCGGAAATGAACCAACTTGTTCAGAGTCGCCTCCTCTATGCGTGGTTCAATTTTGATGGAGTTGTCGATCGTTCTTTCCATCCGCCATGAGAGATCACAAAAAAACTCAAAACGATTTTCCGAAAACCGGAAATGAACCAACTTGTTCAGAGTCGCCTCCTCTATGCGTGGTTCAATTTTGATGGAGTTGTCGATCGTTCTTTCGATCCGCCATGAGAGATCACAAAAAAACTCAAAACGATTTTCCGAAAACCGGAAATGAACCAACTTGTTCAGAGTCGCCTCCTCTATGCGTGGTTCAATTTTGATGGAGTTGTCGATCGTTCTTTCCATCCGCCATGAGAGATCACAAAAAAACTCAAAACGATTTTCCGAAAACCGGAAATGAACCAACTTGTTCAGAGTCGCCTCCTCTATGCGTGGTTCAATTTTGATGGAGTTGTCGATCGTTCTTTCCATCCGCCATGAGAGATCACAAAAAAACTCAAAACGATTTTCCGAAAACCGGAAATGAACCAACTTGTTCAGAGTCGCCTCCTCTATGCGTGGTTCAATTTTGATGGAGTTGTCGATCGTTCTTTCCATCCGCCATGAGAGATCACAAAAAAACTCAAAACGATTTTCCGAAAACCGGAAATGAACCAACTTGTTCAGAGTCGCCTCCTCTATGCGTGGTTCAATTTTGATGGAGTTGTCGATCGTTCTTTCGATCCGCCATGAGAGATCACAAAAAAACTCAAAACGATTTTCCGAAAACCGGAAATGAACCAACTTGTTCAGAGTCGCCTCCTCTATGCGTGGTTCAATTTTGATGGAGTTGTCGATCGTTCTTTCGATCCGCTATGCGAGATCACAAAAAAACTCAAAACGATTTTCCGAAAACCGGAAATGAACCAACTTGTTCAGAGTCGCCTCCTCTATGCGTGGTTCAATTTTGATGGAGTTGTCGATCGTTCTTTCCATCCGCTATGCGAGATCACAAAAAAACTCAAAACGATTTTCCGAAAACCGGAAATGAACCAACTTGTTCAGAGTCGCCTCCTCTATGCGTGGTTCAATTTTGATGGAGTTGTCGATCGTTCTTTCCATCCGCCATGAGAGATCACAAAAAAACTCAAAACGATTTTCCGAAAACCGGAAATGAACCAACTTGTTCAGAGTCGCCTCCTCTATGCGTGGTTCAATTTTGATGGAGTTGTCGATCGTTCTTTCCATCCGCCATGAGAGATCACAAAAAAACTCAAAACGATTTTCCGAAAACCGGAAATGAACCAACTTGTTCAGAGTCGCCTCCTCTATGCGTGGTTCAATTTTGATGGAGTTGTCGATCGTTCTTTCCATCCGCCATGAGAGATCACAAAAAAACTCAAAACGATTTTCCGAAAACCGGAAATGAACCGACTTGTTCAGAGTCGCCTCCTCTATGCGTGGTTCAATTTTGATGGAGTTGTCGATCGTTCTTTCGATCCGCCATGAGAGATCACAAAAAAACTCAAAACGATTTTCCGAAAACCGGAAATGAACCAACTTGTTCAGAGTCGCCTCCTCTATGCGTGGTTCAATTTTGATGGAGTTGTCGATCGTTCTTTCCATCCGCCATGAGAGATCACAAAAAAACTCAAAACGATTTTCCGAAAACCGGAAATGAACCAACTTGTTCAGAGTCGCCTCCTCTATGCGTGGTTCAATTTTGATGGAGTTGTCGATCGTTATTTCCATCCGCCATGAGAGATCACAAAAAAACTCAAAACGATTTTCCGAAAACCGGAAATGAACCAACTTGTTCAGAGTCGCCTCCTCTATGCGTGGTTCAATTTTGATGGAGTTGTCGATCGTTCTTTCCATCCGCCATGAGAGATCACAAAAAAACTCAAAACGATTTTCCGAAAACCGGAAATGAACCAACTTGTTCAGAGTCGCCTCCTCTATGCGTGGTTCAATTTTGATGGAGTTGTCGATCGTTCTTTCGATCCGCCATGAGAGATCACAAAAAAACTCAAAACGATTTTCCGAAAACCGGAAATGAACCAACTTGTTCAGAGTCGCCTCCTATATGCGTGGTTCAATTTTGATGGAGTTGTCGATCGTTCTTTCCATCCGCCATGAGAGATCACAAAAAAACTCAAAACGATTTTCCGAAAACCGGAAATGAACCAACTTGTTCAGAGTCGCCTCCTCTATGCGTGGTTCAATTTTGATGGAGTTGTCGATCGTTCTTTCCATCCGCCATGAGAGATCACAAAAAAACTCAAAACGATTTTCCGAAAACCGGAAATGAACCAACTTGTTCAGAGTCGCCTCCTCTATGCGTGGTTCAATTTTGATGGAGTTGTCGATCGTTCTTTCGATCCGCCATGAGAGATCACAAAAAAACTCAAAACGATTTTCCGAAAACCGGAAATGAACCAACTTGTTCAGAGTCGCCTCCTCTATGCGTGGTTCAATTTTGATGGAGTTGTCGATCGTTCTTTCGATCCGCTATGCGAGATCACAAAAAAACTCAAAACGATTTTCCGAAAACCGGAAATGAACCAACTTGTTCAGAGTCGCCTCCTCTATGCGTGGTTCAATTTTGATGGAGTTGTCGATCGTTCTTTCCATCCGCTATGCGAGATCACAAAAAAACTCAAAACGATTTTCCGAAAACCGGAAATGAACCAACTTGTTCAGAGTCGCCTCCTCTATGCGTGGTTCAATTTTGATGGAGTTGTCGATCGTTCTTTCCATCCGCCATGAGAGATCACAAAAAAACTCAAAACGATTTTCCGAAAACCGGAAATGAACCAACTTGTTCAGAGTCGCCTCCTCTATGCGTGGTTCAATTTTGATGGAGTTGTCGATCGTTCTTTCCATCCGCCATGAGAGATCACAAAAAAACTCAAAACGATTTTCCGAAAACCGGAAATGAACCAACTTGTTCAGAGTCGCCTCCTCTATGCGTGGTTCAATTTTGATGGAGTTGTCGATCGTTCTTTCCATCCGCCATGAGAGATCACAAAAAAACTCAAAACGATTTTCCGAAAACCGGAAATGAACCAACTTGTTCAGAGTCGCCTCCTCTATGCGTGGTTCAATTTTGATGGAGTTGTCGATCGTTCTTTCCATCCGCCATGAGAGATCACAAAAAAACTCAAAACGATTTTCCGAAAACCGGAAATGAACCAACTTGTTCAGAGTCGCCTCCTCTATGCGTGGTTCAATTTTGATGGAGTTGTCGATCGTTCTTTCCATCCGCCATGAGAGATCACAAAAAAACTCAAAACGATTTTCCGAAAACCGGAAATGAACCAACTTGTTCAGAGTCGCCTCCTCTATGCGTGGTTCAATTTTGATGGAGTTGTCGATCGTTCTTTCCATCCGCCATGAGAGATCACAAAAAAACTCAAAACGATTTTCCGAAAACCGGAAATGAACCAACTTGTTCAGAGTCGCCTCCTCTATGCGTGGTTCAATTTTGATGGAGTTGTCGATCGTTCTTTCCATCCGCCATGAGAGATCACAAAAAAACTCAAAACGATTTTCCGAAAACCGGAAATGAACCAACTTGTTCAGAGTCGCCTCCTCTATGCGTGGTTCAATTTTGATGGAGTTGTCGATCGTTCTTTCCATCCGCCATGAGAGATCACAAAAAAACTCAAAACGATTTTCCGAAAACCGGAAATGAACCAACTTGTTCAGAGTCGCCTCCTCTATGCGTGGTTCAATTTTGATGGAGTTGTCGATCGTTCTTTCGATCCGCCATGAGAGATCACAAAAAAACTCAAAACGATTTTCCGAAAACCGGAAATGAACCAACTTGTTCAGAGTCGCCTCCTCTATGCGTGGTTCAATTTTGATGGAGTTGTCGATCGTTCTTTCCATCCGCCATGAGAGATCACAAAAAAACTCAAAACGATTTTCCGAAAACCGGAAATGAACCAACTTGTTCAGAGTCGCCTCCTCTATGCGTGGTTCAATTTTGATGGAGTTGTCGATCGTTCTTTCCATCCGCCATGAGAGATCACAAAAAAACTCAAAACGATTTTCCGAAAACCGGAAATGAACCAACTTGTTCAGAGTCGCCTCCTCTATGCGTGGTTCAATTTTGATGGAGTTGTCGATCGTTATTTCCATCCGCCATGAGAGATCACAAAAAAACTCAAAACGATTTTCCGAAAACCGGAAATGAACCAACTTGTTCAGAGTCGCCTCCTCTATGCGTGGTTCAATTTTGATGGAGTTGTCGATCGTTCTTTCCATCCGCCATGAGAGATCACAAAAAAACTCAAAACGATTTTCCGAAAACCGGAAATGAACCAACTTGTTCAGAGTCGCCTCCTCTATGCGTGGTTCAATTTTGATGGAGTTGTCGATCGTTCTTTCGATCCGCCATGAGAGATCACAAAAAAACTCAAAACGATTTTCCGAAAACCGGAAATGAACCAACTTGTTCAGAGTCGCCTCCTCTATGCGTGGTTCAATTTTGATGGAGTTGTCGATCGTTCTTTCGATCCGCCATGAGAGATCACAAAAAAACTCAAAACGATTTTCCGAAAACCGGAAATGAACCAACTTGTTCAGAGTCGCCTCCTCTATGCGTGGTTCAATTTTGATGGAGTTGTCGATCGTTCTTTCCATCCGCCATGAGAGATCACAAAAAAACTCAAAACGATTTTCCGAAAACCGGAAATGAACCAACTTGTTCAGAGTCGCCTCCTCTATGCGTGGTTCAATTTTGATGGAGTTGTCGATCGTTCTTTCCGTCTGCCGCTACCCTTAAGGGGAAAAACTGAAACCAAATTTCCGACAACCGGAAATGAAGCATCTTGTTCAGAGTCGTTTCCTCTATGCGTGGTTAAATTTTGATCGAGTTGTCGATCGTTCTTTTCATCTGCCACTACTGTCGAGTACTACAGCGTCGAGCGGTAGTACTGCGCCTGCGAAACTGCTACCCGCCCGACATTGCTGTAGAGCGGAAAGATAGCCTCTCCGGGCCAGCGTCGAGCGGTAGTATTGCGCCTGCGAGACTGTTTACCCGCCCGACATTGCTGTAAAGCGGAGAGATAGCCTCTCCGGGCCAGCGTCGAGCGGTAGTACTGCGCCTGCGAGACTGTTTACCCGTCCGACATTGCTGTAGAACAAAAATTTCCGGAAACCGGACATGAAGCATCTTGTTTAGAGTTGTTTCCTCTATGCGTGGTTAAATTTTGATGGAGTTGTCGATCGTTCTTTTCATCTGCCACTACTGTCGAGTACTACAGCGAGAACTATAACCTTTGCTAACCGCGATTAATGTCACGAGTCGACAACTGGCCAAAACAGCATAAAAAACCGCGCGAATACAGTCTCGCATGAATTTCGCCGCTACGCTCATCACAGACCAATCACGAAACGAATAAAACGACAACAAAGCATACGATATTTCGATAATTTCGATCTATATCTCCTCATCAACTTTTTATAAGAAAGATCCGGTGTAAGGTATAAATACACCGACGTGTTTCGCTTTGAGACAATCGTTTTTTCATTTCATCCACATTGAAAAAAAAGTTTACAGTGCTTTTTGTAAACGTGGCAAATTTATGAACATCGTCGAATGACGGTAAATCTCGCGGGACGACTCATCTTCGAATTGAAGCAATTCCAATTTCAGGCAGAGGTTTGTTAAATTTACAGTACCGTGAATAATTTGAAAAACACTGTAAAATGAATTATCGTCAGAGTTTACAGACTTTATGGAATACACCGCGTGTGTTCGTTAATTTTTAAGGTGAACACAAAGTGGATGGAGAGCTTCGCAACCCTCGAGCCTTCGCGTGCGATTCGCGCGATGAAAAGGAAATAACAAACCAATAAGATATTTATATGTACATTATACGGTACGTATGTATACATATGTATACCGTGAGATTCGTGTAACGAGAGAAGAAAAAGCTTCTGGCAAATTTTGTTGCAGCACTCGTTTCTCTTACCCTTTTCCTCCTTTTCTCCCCGACAGACTCTTTCAACTAATGCAGCATCAGCGATATATAACTGCTGTGCGGAGAAGAGCCTCGGGCAATCAACTTTGAAGCCCGCAAGCAACCCTTACTCTTTCCTCAACAGTCTTTTCCTCTCCCTCTCTCACCATCTTCCCTGGCTCCTTTTTTTCCGCCGGAAACGCGAAGAAACAAACACGCAGAAATTGTGCAGTCGCGAACCGTCGACCCGAGAAAATGTTCTTTTATCCGCAGCATCCGTTTTCAAGATTAATTAACAAATAATCAACAGTCACCGTTGTACGAATGAAACTTTGACCTTCCTCAATGTCGTTTCGTCCTTTACACTGCAAATTGACGGTATAAAATGTTCATTAATTTCCTCGAGAGACGGAAGAAACTGGACGAATCCGTCGATTTCATCTTAAACGTCTCGTGTGTGTGCATGCTTTAATGTGCAGCGACGAGATCGGGTCTCTTGGTGACACTGAAACACTTTTATAAATTCCCTGCGCTCTTTAAATATGTGCATACATTATACCGCGCGTTATACACGTGTATATACTTTTATATAGATATAAATAATATGCAATTCAAAATCGGGCGTCCTTCTTCTTCGCTTCACCTTATAAAGAGTATCCTATCACGAACAAAACTTTTTCTCCCCTTCGGTTTCGAGATACACGATGCATATATGTATTAAGTAAATATATCAGCTGTGATTGTCGTAACGGCGTGGAAGCAGAGATGATTTCTGGTCATTTACGACCTTGCGATCGACAGCGGTCGATTTATCTACTCAAAAAGCTCCAAGGAACACCAACATCCTGGATCTTGCTGGCGAGAAACTACCTGACGCGACTACCTATTCCTCTTTAATCTTTCCTTTTTCTTCCTTTCTTTTTTCGATAGGAAAGCTTCGTGCCAGTGCGGTATATACATGTATACTAGCACACACTGTGCATCTCTCGCTTCTAGTTTTACTTTCGCGTACTTTTGCTCAGTTCCTCGTTCTCTTCGCCACGCAAAGGCGATGCACATGGGGATGAGAGTTCTCGACGAATTGTTGGTAACAAAAATGTGTGAACATATCGAGAACGCTTTTTTTCCCGCACTGTGGAAGATACCGGAGAGATTTTTGGATATTTTACCGACTGCGCTGGTAAAACATTCTTATCAACGGTCGGTGCAATTATCGCTTGAGTCGGTGTACATCGATAGTCGATAAGGAAAACGATATTCCGACAAAATTTATCCACCATTAATTCCAATATACCGTCTCCCTGCAACACATTCTTTTTGTCAAACAATACGAACCCTCGTCTGAAACAATACAATATAGTGAAACAAAAACGTAATATCCTCGTTTTACAGTGACTTCATTCGTGAAACGAAAGGGCCAACGAACATGGATTTGCAAGAATTCTGTAGAGCTTTACCGAAGATCGTAATTATGCAATTCCATCACTCGTAACGATCAAGCGTTCGCGAGCATGGATTTTGAGGTTATAATCGTGAAATTTCGCTCTCGCAGGAACTTCACGCGCATCTCAATGGATCTCTCAGTGCGGAGACTTTGAAAAAATTGTCTTTAAGGAGAAACTTTTGGGAATTCAACGATATCGATATCACGAATGCGACAAGGCTCTCGTCACTCGCAGAGTACGCTTTTTTGTTCACGCATGATTATCGAACATTCGAATTACGGTCGAAATCGCGTAACGCCCTCTTTTATCAAACTTAACAACAACCATCGATCAATTGCGTACACGTTCCTCACGAAAAAACGCGAGTCCATAAAATCTTTCGATTCTCGTTGCTGTTCGAATTTACAATGACAAATTTTGTTCGCCAGTTGCTTCGAGGGTTTCGCCGTTGCTCATACCCTGACGGACTCGCCGCAAGCCGTTACGATAGCGACCAAGGATACGATACAGGAATTTTACAAAGACAACGTCATTTATCTCGAATTGCGAAGCACGCCGAGATCGGTCGAGGGAACGATGACAAAATCTGAATACATCCGCGCCGTCGTATCAGGAATCCAGTAATTAACAGATTTTGAAAAATCATGATATCGTTCGCTCTCGCGATGTCTCCACGCTGCGCACGAACGTTCTGAAAAGATTGTCCATTTTTACTTCGTAGATCAGCGTTAATGACGTGTCACGGTATGGTCGTAAAATTGTTGATATCCATAGATCGCAAAGAACCTTACGAAAATGCCAAAGAGAACGCGGAGTTGGCGATCAGTTCGAGCAGGAAATATCCTGATTACGTAGTCGGCATCGATCTCGGCGGAGATCCGACGAAAGGCGACGCTTATATTCACCTGCTGGAACAATGCCGGCAAGCCGGACTCAAAGTTTCCGCTCATTGCGCAGAGGTGCGTAGCGCTTGTGTTTTGTTCTTTCATCATTATCCTCCGAGTCGCCGAAGAGATATAAGAAGAGCGTATCGAAACGTTTCATGCGGAAGAAAAAGGAAATGCTTGCTTTTTCGAAGGTTCCCAACGAGATGGAAGTCATCGATATTCTGAACTTCAAGCCCGACAGGCTCGGACATTGCACGAGTGTTCATCCAAACTTGGGAGGCTCGGAAAGTATGTACGAGATGCTACTTCAGTCTCGGATACCCGTCGGTGAGTGTACGGGAGAACAATTTTTAATTTTGTACTTTGAGTATCGGCGGGCTAAACCTAATTTACATAAATATTAACCCCGTCGAGTACAGTTTTTTGACGCAGTACAAGTTTCGAATCGAAACTACTCGATCGGTCGAAATGACTGGTGCGCTGCATCCAGTCTTAATCGTAATATATTTTTGCCAGAATTATGTCCTACGTCGAATGTCAAATGTAAAACCGTACCGTCCTACGAGCAGCATCAATTCGCGTACCTCTACCACGCGGGGCATCCCATATGCATAGGTGTGAGTATATCAAAGCGATCCTCGCTCTCGGGATCGAACAGAAAAAAACTGAGGGTTTCCCACAATTCCGATAAAGCACCGAGGCAATCTTACTTTTTTTTCCTTCTAGACCGACGACAAAGGCGTTTTCGACACAACGTTATCGAAAGAATACGAGCTTCTGGGCAAGTACTTTGGCCTGTCGCCGCGTCAATTAAAAGAAATCTCATTAACGTCCGTGCAATACGCTTTTGCGTCTCGCCTGGAAAAGATCACTATGGCGGAGATTATAAACGCCTTCCCGTGCTATTGATCGTTCCAACAATGGCGGCCAATTTCTCTCCTTTAATTTTACAGCGAGTAACGCATGAATCCATTAACAAGTAAATTATTCATATTGTATCGAGCATCGATAATAAGTTTTACAATTTCATATGATAATAAATCGTTGTATGATTCGAATAAAGGCATTTCCCACGTTATTACGCGAAATTTCGATGAGAACTTTGTTGAAAAAAAAAAAACACAAAAGAACCGCATTGCACCCTGCGAAATTCGATACCTCTTCGATCTCTATGCGATTGCGTCGCTGAATCACGCTTGTTTCGTCACTTTTCTGGCTACAACGCAGGAATGGAACGATTCTTAAAAGTAATGTCGATTTTATTCATCATTCATAGTCATAGGGGAAATAGAAGTGGGACAGGGCACGATTACGTTTACATAGAGATTTACAGATGATAATTAAGCTGCTACTTATGGAAACTACACGATAGTTGAATGTTATAAGAGTCGTTTGTTGCTGTTTTTTTCTTTAACCTCCTTTCTTTCTCTTCCTGACGATAATAGTATAATATTTACACAACATTTACTGTAATAATAATAATAATAATAATAATATGCGCCAATGAGTGCGTTGAGATAGTGAAACTTGCATACATAGAAAATTGTTCATCGAGGAGCGCGCGGCGGACGTTTTAACTGGCGCGCGAACGCGTCCGGTTTTGCCCGAAGCGTTAACAGTATCAACGCGCGATTATTCTTCCGCGTTCGCAATTACAATCGAGAGACGCGCGTACGACGACTCTATATTGCCGAGTACAGCGAATTTTCACTAATTTCCCGATTAAAAGAAAAACCAAAGAAAAAAAAAGTCCCCCCTCCCCGCCCTGGCGTGATCGTTCCTCGCGGTCAGTGACTAAAACGCAAGACTCGAATGGTAAAACGTAAAATGAAACGAAAAAAAGCTCGATATTACAAAAGAATTATGAACAATCGTCACGGTTATCGTTTTTGAAAATACGCCTATGAAAATTAACAACAAGGATTTTGTTTTCACGATGAACATTTCGATATCTACAAGGTTTTTATCCACTCCGGTACTGCCCGTCCGTCAATGATTCCTTTTATATATAAATATATATATATATATATATATATACACATGTGTGTGTGTGTATATATAAAAATATATATTTCATATATATATATTTATATTTTCCATTCGCTTGAAAAAAAAAAAAAAAGACATGAACGCGGATTCGTATTTTCCAGGAGCAATCTTTACTCGGCTCCGGACCTCGAAATTTCGCTTCGACTTGAAAAAAATGAAAATAAAAAAAAAATACCTTCCGCGCTCAACAATATGAAATAATTAATAGCCGCGATAATCCAAATAATGATTCAATAGAAATATTCGTAAAAATATCGATAATAATCGTGATAGCTATGATGACGATGATGATGATGATGATGACGATGATGATGATAATAATAATAATAATAATAATAATAGTGACGACGATAATAATAATCGTAGTAAGAAGTATCTAGAATAATATTCTTCCTATTTAACAGTCTTTTTTGGCTATCCTTCAAACTATGAACAATAAAATATCTTTTCCTGTGTTTGTTTAAATTTTCAAAATAAAAAATAAAATTTAAAAAAATCACGAGACCCTGCCATAACGTCGTATGGTTTCAATCCACGAGGTACGTATTTTTTCGCAAAACATTCAGTGGATAGTCCGTTAATCGGATAATTCATTTCCTCGCCGTTTTCCTCATTTTTCTTCTCTTTCCCCTCATTTTTTTTTTGTTTTTTTTCTATCGCTAAACAGTAATATCTTACGTTCTCTACATAATTATACTAGTTATTATGACTAAAACGGATGATTCAATTATCTTTCTTTACGTCAGCGAATATTGCATTCATCTCCGAAACATTTTTTCCTCAATTATCCGATCTTCGTTCGTTTTAAATATACCGCGTTCACCCAACTTGTACGTGTATGTCCATATGCATCGTGTGCACTTTTGCATACCTTTGCTTTCGAAAAAAAAAAAAAAAGCAAAAAGCCCCGACGCGTGAAAAACGATGTAAACGAAAGTCGCGAGTCGTCAGCGTGAACGTTAAACCCCTGGTATTCGCTTAATTGTACGAGAGAAAAGACTCGTTGATCGTATTTACAAAACTCAACGCCAGAGACGGACGATTCCTTGTTTTTTCGTTCTTTTTCCTCCTGTCTTTTTTTTTTTACTTTTCTCTTTGATCGCCGCGCGAAAAGCGCGTATCCATTTCGCGTTTCGCAAATAAATGTACACATAAAGGGGCGACAAAACGCTATAAAATATCGACGCGTACAATTTGTTTCTCTATTTTTAATTGATCGTCTCTCTCTCTCTCAATCGACGAGGAAAAAATGCGATTTCGACGCACGTCCAACCTACGAACATCCAACGTTAATAAATAAATAAAGATTCGCATCTTTTTTCCCTGGTTTGTTCGTCTGTTCTTGTTTGCTTGTTTTTTTCTTTTCTTGTCAACGGTGCAAGCGATTTGACAAATCGAACGCACGTCCCCGTTGGAGGAGAAACGCCTTTTTCCTTAATTATCATTATTACTAGTCATTTTATCGATTCCTCATAATACTATCTGGCTGAAAAGCTCCCGGTCGAGTGATACACTTTTTCCTTTGTGCGCGACTAAAAGTAATTCCTTGGTTTCTTTAAGGAAGCCCCGTTACGAAAAAGTTAATTTCGAAAAAAGAATTAAAAAAAAACAGAAAGAAGCGACGGAAAAAGAAAAAAACAAAGCCGCGTGTGCATTTAAAACAATTCGATAAAATCATCCATCTGCAAAATCGCAATTTCCGGAAAGGCCACGTGGGAAAAGTTGCTTTTTACGCGCAACTTCATAAAGGATTTTCTTCAAAATCGACAAATTCCTTAAAATAAATCGACAAATCATGTCTTTCTTTGTTTTCCGAAAGATCTTCAAGATAAAATAAATTCATTAAAGTTGTTTTTACAATTATGATTCCGACGATCGCGTGGGCTCGAAACGCGAGAATCAACGAATACGAATGAATTGTCCTTTCCGGCGGGGATGTCAAGTGACCCGATCCCCTCGTGACAACGAGGGAAGAATCGTCGATTCGAAAGTTTCGTAGAAATTTTTCGAAAAGTCAGTCGCGGATCGGACATGTCCGTCTGGTTTTTTTTTCCCCTCGCTGGCCCTTTTGCTTTCTTAAACATGAAATACACACAAGAGAATCGCAATTACGCGAAGGTTCCTCAAAATCGAAAAAAAAAAAAAAAAAAAAAAAAACGCGATTGTACGAAGATCGAGCGGACTCGAGTGCGGCGAAAACATATCGATTTTTTATTTCTCTTTGCATTTATTCCAATTGCACGCACTTGCGCGCACACACACACGCACACACAGACACACAGGGATGATTTGACCATACACACAAATTACCTATTAACACATCCTCTATTCGATAGAGTCTTCTGACCAGAGAACGAATCAGCGTTCCTTATTTTTTTCCCCCGAAAATTCCCTCCCTCGCGCTCTCCTCCCCCATTATCTATTTTTTTTCTACAATTTGCTTATCATCGATTACTCCGTAAATTTGACCGAGAATACTTTTTACCGCATATATATTTTAATATTTCGCATGATTATGGAGATTATTATTATTATCATTATTATCATTATTATCATTATTATCATTATTATCCTTCTTTCTTTTACGACTGCGCGAAAAAAATCACAATTATGCGGGACACAAGTTATATACAGTGTTAATATTTAGGGTCGTGTGTTTATTTATTTTTCTCTTTTTTTTGCGTCGCGTAAAATAATCAAGATCACGAGCAAGGTATAGAAAATGAAAAAAGAAAAGAAAAGTGAGGAGAAAACAGGGGAAACACGCACTTTCTCTTCGATGATTAAGGAACTCGGCCTCACCTCTGATCCTGACGATAATCGATCTTTTCGTTTGCTCATTTTTTCGCACTCGTGTCCCGACGAAAACGTCGACTTTTCCGAGTTTCGATATTCCCGACTGTTCACGCTGGCGCGTTGGAGGATTTACGAAAAAATGGGAAAAAAAAAAAGACAAAATTCGGCCGGAGGGATCGCGAGACAGGCGCGTTGCTTCTCGGACCGGAAATCGACCGACTTTAACGCTTTATCGTTGCGCGTAGAGGTATATCGGAGAAGAAAAAATGATTGATATTTTGTTTTTTTTATAAGAACGAACCGAGCGACACGGCGGGTGTCGTTTTTCCCATCTTTTTATCTTTCGTTTCGTTTTTAATGGTACGAGAAACGAGTCTCTCTCTCTCTCTCTCTCTCTCTCTCTTTCTAATTACTCGTGTGATTCGGCGTTCACGAGACGATACTCCTCGCCGCTTTCGTGTTATTATTAGTAGCGGTCATCGTACTCCTGCCGTCCGTCTGCGCGAACAAAACACCCTGGTACATAACTCCGTTGAGCTCCATGCTGACGACGAGCGAGTTGTCGCCGTTTCGACCATCGCCTGAAACGAATGGTACACGTGGTTCTTCAAAATTCGCACGAGACTGTTGATTCTTTCCGGTTTGTGAAAAATCGCGCGAGGGCAGATGGAGAAAACAAAAAAAAAAGCTTTCGTCTTACCGCGGTTGGATATTTTGATGTGAGTGCCCGCGAATGCCGGCACGCTTCTCTCGTTGGGAAAATCGTCGTCCGAAAGCAGTCGCTTTGCCGGCGGCGGACCGGGCGTCCCGGTGAGATCTTGATCCCTCTTAACCTGGATGCTGTTGCTCGACGAGGGTGGACTGTGTCTCGTCGGTGACGAGGATAACGGCGACGACCTGTTGATACAATTTGACAAATTTCGATTTTTTTTTCATTTTTCCTTTATTTTATCCTACTTTTTTTGGTACACGAGACTCACCTCAGGCCGAGATCCAAAGCTTCTCTCTGTGGCTCGGGGCTCGCGGCTTGTCGATGGGGCGAGTTTGAGGCCTGCGGCGATAACGGTGGCTGATGGCCCACGCCGGGATAAAGAGTGTTGTTGTTGTACATGTTCCAGAGCGTCAATCGCGACATTTCCAGAGCGCTGAAAGCGCTGTCGCGGGGCGGCGTACTCGGCGGCGGAGATGCGCTACCCTGGCGATGTATCATGGGCGGGGGTGTCCCACCACCGGCGTTCCTCAGCTCCTTGTTCAGCAACTTTACGTACTCGACCATACGAGCCTCGAATTCGGCGGGTGCCATTCCCGGTATGGGACCTGTTCGATCGTGCACAGGTCAAATATAAATTCGATTAAAAAGAGTAAAAAAAAAAACATGATATTTTTCACGTTTAACCGGGAACATTTTGGAAAAACATGTTCGTGAATTAAGAAAAAAAAACGAGGCACTTGTTTTTCAAGTTTCTCGGGGCCGGGGTCGAATTGACCTTGCGCGTTCATCTCGGAGGGTCGATGAAATGAAAATTCATAATTAATACGAGAATAACGAGGCGAAAGGGAGAAGCTTCCTGACGAGCAGCGCGGATGAAAATAGCTCATCGCACGACAGCTCGCGGTTGTTCCTCGCGTCTTTGATCGATCGTTCGCCGATGCGAGAAAGTTTCGTTCAATCGTCTCGTCTCGGCGTCGAACGGCGGAATCGGGATGAGAAGGAGAAAACGAGACGAATGCGGAGTTACGTTGCTGACGAATGCTAAATTCGTGTCTCGGCGCGCTTCGTTGATTGGCGTTGGTCCGTCAGCCGTCGTGAAGCGAGAGAGGACGGGATGAAAGGGCATCAGGGAGAGTGGTACGCTTTTCCGGAAGCTGCCGAAGAAGCTCATGGAATTTTTCGAATTTTTCACAATCATATCACAATTTCTTTTTTTTTTCTTTCATTTTTTCGTTGTTCCCGTTTTTCATTAAACGTAAGATCGAAAAACGAGCTTTCGGAGAGACGACCAGCGAGAGGTGAGTACCGACCGGAGCTTCTCGAGGGTGCGGACGAGGGGTGCGAGAGGACTCGAACGGAACAAGGGTGGAAAACGGGGGTTTGGGGTTATCTCCCAGGAATGCTCGTTAGCGAGAGAGTCATCCGTTAACGCCTGTCTACCAGAGGATCGTACAATCAATTACGCCTCCTTCGTTCTCTCGCGTCGTCATCGTCTTCGCGGAGGCCCCCGAGAGCAAGGCGAGAAAGAGAGAGAGAGAGAGTGAGGAGAGGATCGGGGGGAAAGACGAGCTGTCCGGACTACCGATTTAAAATAAACTCTACGCTCTCCACCAGCGCGCGTATTTCCCGCATCGTTTTTTTGTCCCTCTATAAACTTTCTTCATTTTTTTTCGTCGCCACTTTGCACGATTCGCTCGTAATATCTCAGCAAGTGCGAAATTTCGTGTTCGCCGACCGAAACTCATCTTGGATTATCCTTTTTTCACGTGACATACACGATTGAGATTAATTCGATGGAGAAGGTGAGAGAAAAATTTAAACGAGAAAGATGGATGTTGGCGGAAAAGTTGAGGAGAATGAGATAACTGATAGAGATAAGAATTGCGGTGTTTTTTTTTTTTTTTTATGAAAAAGCAACGTCGAGAGAGAACTACTGACCGATCGGACCTTGTGGATGCTGCGGATGATGAGGATGATGCGGCATCGGTGTGTGAGCCGCGCTGCCGTTTACGAGAGACTGCGAGCCGTGATGCTGACCACCGGCTACCGCCGATACGAGTGACAACGGTGACATTTGCGAGTGCAACGCCATGGAGCCCGGTGTGTGAGGATTTCTCTGCATCATGCTGTCGCCGCTACCGCCCCCGCCGTAAGTGCCATAGCTGCTTCTTCGTCCCTCTCGTCGATTGCCGTCGATGGCGGCTTGCAGCTCGGACGGCGTCGAGAGAGCCAATTTTTCGCCCTCGTAAGGATACAGATATTTCATGTACCTGAAATCACAAGACGGAGCGAGATTTTTTTGAAAATCGATCAAGATTTTTCAAAAAACACAAAAAAACACAACACACGCGTCATTTCGTGCGTGGAAAAGCTGCGATCGTTATTGTTATTATTGTCATTGTATTGTATTACACCGCATCCATTCGCTGATTAAAGAAAATACACTTTTCAATGAAAAATGAACGATTTTCGACTTTTTAGACTCAATTTTTAGCTTCATGGGAATTACTCCGGCATATGATATTCTCGCAAGATGCAGAAGATGACTCGCGATTATATATAACACTTGAGCGATCTCTGGATACATAATATATGGTCTGCACTTTTAATATGTATATACATGGGCAGGGGCATATGAGTATACGTAATATATGTATAGTTTGGCTCGTATTATATTCGATTGGCGAACGTTGTTATACCGCAGCCTATAATTCGCGCGAGCATCGTTCGATTTTTACGATTGTCTGCTGGCAGACTGTGGCTCCCTCTCTCTCTCTCCTCAGCAGAGCCAGACGAGAAGGAACGGCGCACAGACACGATGAAATGGACACGGAAAAAACGAGCCGGAGCAACGGAAGAGGCAGCCTAAAAGTACGGTATCGTCGCACAGCCACGCGTTTCGCTCGGCTCGATCCACCCTGTATATGTCGGCCCTCTTCGACGTTCATTCCTCGAGACTAGCCTTGCAGAAAGCAACGAGTGCATAAAAGCAAAATAACGCGTCCGAGAGAGATGAGATCCGATGGTATAAATCTTGGAGGCTCGCTCAGGGTGATAATCAAATTCGTGAGAGGCAAAAACCTATAGATATACATCGCTCTCTCTCTCTCTCTCTCTCTCTGGTACATCGGATGCTGAGTGCATCTTTTCTGACGCGTCCGTCTTCACCCGAGTCAATTTTAACGAATGATGCGTCTCTTTTCATCCCGTCGATTATCTCTGGGGCAATAAAAAAATTCGCGAGCAGCCACCGTTGCACCACGCGTGAGATTGTACACCGCAATATCGGTATCTCACACTGATATTTTAAACGATTTTACCGTAAACTCGATTGATCGATTTCCTACGATTCTTGATCGCGAAACTCTTGGGAAACAACGACACGGCTATGGAGAGAAAATGGAACAAGCCAAAGATGGCAACAAAAGGGGCTTTCATCATCGTTTTCCGGAAAAAGAGAACGAAATTGTGAAAACAAAGCGGCGAAACTGACGTTACGATGTGCGAACACTTCAAAAGCGAACTGACGTATAAATTATCGGGCTGTTACGTGCGCGCATGGCTTTGTTATTTTTTTGTGTTCTCACACTTTATCGGCGAGAGCGGCGGAAAGTTTGGACAAGCGCTTGTAACGATTGGGTTAGTACCATGACGCTACCGCTTGGAGGGCGTTGTATACGCAGGCGCGCACTCGCCCGCTCTCTCTCGCTCTCCCGTGCCTCGCACGGGCTGCTCGCTCGGCTTATTTGTATTCACAAGATTCAAACCCGGCAAAGCATGTCGTATGATACGAGCGTTGCGCTTTTGCTCTCTGACCAAAGGAAAATATACAAGTCGGTGACGTACAAAAGAACATACATATAGGCATGAATATCCGTGGAAACGAGCGGTGGAACATAATATTAACGCGTTATACATATCGCCCTGTTCGTTTAGCGCAATAGCGGAACAGTTATATACACACACTTACTCGTGTATACACCCGAGAGATGGCGTTCGCGCGTCAGAATTGACATTTTCGACAATATATCTCAACGTAAATATCCTCGTTTGTCAATGTACACTTGTTAATTCCGAGAATATACAAAGTCGCTTTTATTCAACGAGAAAAAAAAGCAGAAGACAGAAAGGAGCCCGCGCTACGAATATACTTATCGATACTCGCGCGAAGCGGACGGAAACTCGCATACGTGTTTCGTGTACGGATTTTTCAATAATTATCGTTTCTCACTCTGAGAAACTTATTCCGCCCCAGCTTATTATAGCTTATTCTTCCGACCTCCTCGCAGTTATAAATTCAGAAAAAGCCGCCATTTAATCTTACAAATACACGTTTCATCTCGTTGCTGCTCTTTTTTCCCTTCTCCTTTTTCAACCGCGTCGCGTCTCAGCGAATATCGTTCATTGCTGAATTCCGGCACGTTCGCGGAGCATAATGGAACGTATGGCGATACAAAGTCGAGGAGAGTCCGTGGAGCATCGAGTTTCGAGATCGAAATGCCTTTTTCGCCGGTCCCAGCGAGACGCGATGAGACGAGCGACGACATTTCTAAATGAGGCTTCCGCGATGGGATTGAGAGGCGTTGCTGCGCCGTGGGACACGTGAGAAAAAAAAGAAGAATGGAAAAAATCACGAGAGAAAGAGGAGACTATCGCGCGAGGTTAGGAGCGAGATAAAACGAAAGACACAAAGCCGAGTCTCGCGACTGAGTGACGTATTAACCAACGTGGTCCAATATGAAAAGGATGCTGACGATGCCTCTCTGTCTCTCCTTTCCTCTTTCCTCCTCCTCCTCCTCCTTCGCTTTCGTCTTCTTCACAGTCGTTTCATCGTGAAAATAACTCGACTCGTGCATGCTTTCTGTGTTTGTATACACGTGTACTCGTGTATGTGCACATACGCGCGGCTGACGCGCGACGGAACGTCGGAACGACGATGAGGAACATTCATCATTCGGGCAATGGGACGCCACCGCGTGATGGCGCGACCGTTGCTTCCACACGGTATATAAGGAATAGTACTCGTAATTGAGAAGTGTGTATCGTAGGTGCGAACGACGGAGAACAAGAATAAGACGAAGAGATGAGCCTGAGAGAAGTCGGTATTTGATATATCGTTCGAACGAAGCTCGAGAAAGCGTCGCAGTTTTTTGCCACCTCGATTTCAACATTGACGAATTTTCCAAACAGGGAAAGATTCAAGATCGGACAAAAATCGTCATCACTGACGATGACGATTTTGACTTTTTAATGAATATTTCGTAATACTCGCCAGGAAGAATGAGTATTTTTTTTAACGAGATAATCTCTCGAGCGAGAGCCTTTGAAAGTGAGTCGAAAAAACACGAGCGGAGTTTGATACATTTTGAAGCTGATAAACGTGCAATTAACACGCTTGATATTATCGTCATTATCCCTTCTTTTTTCGCGCTGTTGATGATACGTTATTACGCGCGGCTAATTATAAAGTTTCGAGGGTTAAAACGAATCTCCCGTCGTCTCGTTACCGCGGAATTCCGGTTGTTATTTTCAGACGTTTATTCCCCGGGGTGTCCCATGACGGTCATCAAAGACGAAAAATTTCGTCTTTGATGTGGAGGATCCCTCGGATCGGATGACCAAAGATCGTTTTTGCTTTTTTTTTTGCAACACTCGAAAGTTGCCCGGATATCGTTGAGCCCACAGGCGGCAGTTTCGATCATTTATTTATCGACATTGAGTACTTTTTTTCTTCGCGTTTGTTTAAAAAAAAAAAAAACCCTCGGTATTCATCGCTTCGAGGATAATTATAAATTCGATTTTTCGATCTTTCGCCTCTCGCAGCCCTCGATCTCGCAACGAAGGGTTAAAGGGTAAAAAAAAACTGGAAACAAGTTTCGGTATTTTGTACTCACTGAGTCCGGAGCGTAAACGCGGCGGAAGTGATGCTAGACGGCAGGTGCAGGCCCTTGATGATTTCCTGCCAGAGTTTCTTGTTTATAACGTCGACTAGGCCACCTCGGGCTATGACCAATTGGAAGAGCTCGTAGAGATCGAGTACCGATTTCGCCATTATCGGCAAACGATTGATCGGCGTGCCTGAAATCATGCGAAAACGAAGGAATTAGCGTCAAAGCACGAGGAAAAGAAAAAAAGCTACGAAAATCGCGCGAAGACCGCGTATGCTTTGTAATAACGATTTTCATACAGGGTGTCCCAAAAATGGATGCTGAAAATCAGACCCAACATCGGGAAACGAAAAGACGCGGAGAAGCTCGACGACGGAGCTTAACGAGTTTGCCCAGGGTTTCGAGTACACCCCACCGGCGTTAACGAGTGTAACAACGAATTCGCGACTATCACGCGAGCTACGTATAGTTTTACGAGCTCGCGAACGATTCCGACAAGACCCGCGTGATCCTTCCGAGTTTTGTTGCACTCTTTTGTACGTATATACATATATATATACATATAAACACATGTATATACAAGTATATACGTTGGGGATATTCGCCATGGCAAAATTCATGATGGTGGTGATACAACAGCGCCTCCCTCGGTACACCATCGCCGAGTCTGCACCGAGACGCGCGTCCCGTGTGCAGAGCGGCACTCGCGTATTTCTATTTCTGTATATATATATATAAACATGTATATAAACGTGTACATTTATCGTAAAGATAAAGGAGTGAGGGGAGAAGGAAGGGCAAAGGGGATACGAGTATCGCGCGCAGGATCGTTCATCCGCCATCGAGGACTCGAAGGGCTGCCACCGCCGCCATATTCTCCGATGCTCGCGGCTCACCACCGGGAATCAGCGACGCCAAAGTTACAAGCGCGGTCCCGCGCGCCGTCGCCCTGCAACGACCGCGGGACGCGCTCGAGGTCTCGCGTAGTAGGGGAACCGGCAATTTCGGGCTATCGAGCCTCCGCTCTCTTCAGCCCCTCCGGCTTTATTATTGGCCCCTACAATTATTGTTGATATACGCGCCCGACCGAGCCGGTTTAATGTCCCTATATAGGGACGCAACAATAAAGCGCCCCGTTCGCTCTACAAAATGGCGCTGCTTTTCACATCGCCCTCTTGCATACAGCCTGTCTCTCTCTCTCTCTCTCTCGCTCTCCAGCTCGCTCGCAAACTTTGTTCGTGAACTCGCGACCTCGCGACTTTCTCCCATCGGCACAGTCGTGCGCGATAAAAAGAAAATTGGCGAGTAATTACGCGTCTTTACGATTTTTTCAACGTCGGAATTTGCGAGGAGATTCGATCAAACGTATCGTCTTTCTTTCTTTCCTCTCGTCTAAATTTGTACACGCGTGTCACGTGCTTGCGGGAAAGCTTTGAGAAACTTTGGCCGGAGATTTTCGTTCGCGAACGACCATTGCGCCGCTGCGGCGTGCGAGTGCGTCGTTTTCACACGCCTCGGACACTTTTGTCTCGCCTCTCCGTTTGTGTGAGTCTGCCCACGCACACGTGCACGCAGAGACGTCAAACGTACGAATTTGAGGATAATTTAGAAAGCGTATTGTACTGTATTTTTTCGTAAAGAGCTCGTAAGCGATAGTAATAATAATATTAAATCATTGCCACAAATAAACATGATAAATAATTAAACAACATAAAAAATTGCACAAAATTGCTTTTTAGCGTTATATTTCCGTACCATTTTCGATGTCGTTCATCGAAGTCTCTTCACACGTCCGTCTGCTTTCCTGCCTAGAACACAATGACTGCACGAAACTTTCTTGGCACATGCTTCGTTCTGCAGCGCGTACGCTCGATGCCTCTGTTGCCAAACACCGCGGGTCGGTGTCGTCTACGCTCGCACACCCAAGCGCATATATACTCGGGCGTCTTATATTCAACCGCGTCAGCCAGGCATTACATTAGCCTGTGCTTAGGCATATACGCGCTCTCTCGCAGCTTGCCTTCACACATATACACGCTCGCCAGGCGACCCAGCCCTGACTGATTTTACCGTGGAGAACGCAAAGATTTTCGAAAATATTCTAAATTTCTGTCTCGCAACGGTAAATTTTCGCCCTATTTTCATTAAAATGTATAATTTATTTTCTAAAAACCACAAGAAATGCACATTTGTCACTCAGTCACTGTGATTTCACAGTAAAAATTATCAAAAAATTCTTTCCGTGTATATAGTCGCGCTGACGATTTCGGTCCGACCGATACTGGCTCTTACTACTGGGCGGCGGACCCTCGCGCGTCCGAGATGCATGATACGCAGACACGCGTGTGAAACGACGCGGAAACGGTTTTCTCCCGATCGCGGAGATATAAATGATGAATTAATTCGAAAAATCACCTCGTTCCTTCATTCCGTTCGGTTTCCAGCGTTTTCTCTCGCGAATTGAGTCACAAATCACGCACCGACTCTGAGCTGGTACCGCAGAGATGAACGTGTACATTTTTTAATACATTTTTTTCTTGCATTACGTTTTTCTGTTTACCGATCGTTCGGTTTCAAAGGCTGAAACAGAGGACCGAGAGGGCGCAAGCGCGAATAGAGATATATACTCGAAGATCGGACGACGGGCTTTTGCCTCGACTGCGGCGATGAAAAAAACCAGGCGAATCTTCGATGCAATCCGCAAACGAGAGGATGCTGAGCGACCGCGCGGTGGATGTAATCGAACGGAAGAGGAGAGACAAAAGGAGAAATCGAGAGACGAGAGATGCGAAAAAAGGGAAAGAAAAAGACTCGTCGATGAGAGTACGAAGGATCGAGGGAGGAGCGTGGAATGCGACAAAATGCGTGATGATGAGAAAGAGTCGGACCATCAACTGCGAAAGACGATGAAGAAAACGAAATTAGAAGGAGTTGGGGGGAAGGGAAGAGACAATGGGAATTGGGGGGCGAGAGGTGAAATCTTATTGTTTACCGCGAGGTTGTGAGAGAGAGAAGCCAATGAGAGATCGAAGGAGGAAGATATCGACATCGGGAGAAGGAAAGAATGGAAGAAGAACGAGCATTCAGGATGCGATTACGACTTTTCTTGGTAGGACCTCCAATCAGCAGTTATTTTTATAATGGCCGCTGGCACGTCTCTTGCTGCGGTGTAACCATCGACAGGGGCGGAGGGGATGTTGAAAGACGAAAGAGACAGGATGAGAGAGGGAGAGAGAGAGAGCATCGAACAATGACGATGAGCATTGCATGCGCAACTTTCTTTGTCGTCCCCTCGTATCATTTCGAGTACGAGTCATACTCGGTCGGTACCGTTGTCGAGCACCGAGTCTAAAGTCGCTAAAAGCGAATGTATCGACCAGACGTCGAACATCTTCTCATTGACTGGGGATGGGTACTGGCGCTCAGACGCGCGATCGTACGCCTTGATGTTTTACGTAATTTAATCCGTGAAAATCCCGTAACTGACAATAGTAAATAATAATATTCGTATTATTGCATTTTCGGATCGAAATATCGAGTTTTCGTTAAAATATCGGTGTGTTTTGTAATCAGCAGGAAAAAATACATCGATATAGACTATTAAAAGTCATTTTTGAAATCCAAAATTTTTCGCCATTTTTTGCCAGATCGAGTTGGTTCACTAAAAGGCTTGCCATTTTTTCCCCCTTTGAGGTAGATACTCCAACTTGTGCTTATTTTCTTGTCGATCGTTGGGGCTTCAAAATGCCGTTTGGTTCATGTAGATATCTTGATTTTTCGATTTTTGGCAGATTTTTAAAGGCAGACCTTCGATCTTTGCCAATTTTTCCATACATACCCCTTTGCGTTTTTTTCGCCGATTTTCGACATCGATTTTGAGGGTGAAGCAATCTAGCTATCGACATTTAACTTTCACCGTTCTCTAAGTCTACTCGAGGGCTTTCCAAAACCCCCCCAAAAAATGTATATAGCATAATTAGGAAGGTAGTTACGAGCCTTTGAAATTTCGACTTTTCGTCGATTCTGGAAAAGTGGCCAAAAATGGGTCGAAATTTTTTTTTTTCAAATTTTTCATTCTTCAAGAGCCTATCCGATCGGAAATTTTCCGCCGATTACGAAACACATCGAATTTTTCCCGAAAACTCGAAATTTCGGTAAGAAAACGCCAAAAAACAGTTGTTATTCACATGAGAATAGTTTTTTGGGGTTTTCATCAATCAGAGCGGATCATCGACTTTGCGATCTTCCCGAGACACTCTCGAGGCCTCGGCCTTTACGTCCAATTAGTGTCTAAATATTATCGACAAGGTCGTTTTTCGACTTCATTTCGTTTCGAGCCGTCACATAATTTCGGGATTGCTCAAGAAAACGAGATGCCATTGATCTCGGCTACAGCGTTTTTTCTCAAATTCGCGCGTATAAAAAAATATATATATACATAAAATCTGACGCCCTCGCGACCGCGACAAACCGTCGAAGAAACGCAGCGTGAGAAAGGGAGAAAGAGGATTAGCAAATAATTGGTATACGCGATACAAAATGTTGCATTTTATGGGTTATTGCGTTATGGGCGGTGCGGGACGATGGGACGAGAAGAGGGAGTGCCCAATCCAATAACGATCGACCCGCAGACCTCGAGAGGCCTTTATTAACCCGTACGAATATTATTACTACACGCAGACGCGCAAACACACACGTGTATCCTTATGTGACAAGAAAAAGGGCGTAAAGCGTGCGATTCGAGGCAAAAAATGGCGGCGTTCGAAAAATAAGGTCGACGAGGTGCGGCCGAAGCCGAGCTCGCGAGCAAAAGGGTTCCTGGGCCCAAAGTAGAATCGACCACACCACCAGGCGCGGCAAAACTACTTTTCCCGGAATCACTCGCGTGACGACCCTGAAATTTATCGGACCTGTGACTGAAAAAATAAAAATCGAAACGAAAAAACAGAAAGGAAAAAAAAACGATCTCTGTGCACCGAGCACCAACCTCCCCGAGACGTTATACGCGTATATTCATCGTTTCGCTAGAGGCAAATTCGATCCTTACCCGCTACACACCGCGCCGTGCGCCATTGATCGGCAAGACACTCGGAATTGGCGCATGCGATACGGCAATGATGGAAAGAAAGTACGATAATCATGATAATAACAATGTCCGCATAGCGAAACGAGTCGGCTGGATTGGTTCGCTGCCGGTGCACTTCCGGTATATCCGTCGATACGTAATCGCAAAAACAACGAACGTCAACCGGGTCCGGGCTTTTTACGAGTCCTCCGCACGCGTTCGCTGCTCCTTCGTCTTACTCCGACATTGTCGTTGCGCGTAATGACGCTCCGATGTAAGAAGAAAATGAAAATTCACGCCTCGATTGGCTCAACGTCAACGTCAACGATTTTTACCGCCAATCCTGTACAAGGACCTCGTTGATTTTCGGAGTCGATGGTAATTGCGTGGTCGGACGATTAGGAGTCGCGCGAGCGCTCGATATATACCGTAGGCGTGCGCGCAGCGCGAACGAGAAGAGAAAGACTGGCTCCAGCGCCACCGCGGCGACTGTGCGAACCGCGCTCCCCCGTTTCGCACTCGCTCGTGAGCGAGGAACGTCGAATTGCAGCGAAACGAACAAAGACATTCGCCGATAGAGCGTCGAGCGTGAAATCCACGACTGGTCTCGGCTCAACTTTGTCAGACTCGAATGTCAGGTACTAACACGAGCGGCGATTATCAAGCGAGTTAAAAGGCAGAGAATTCTCGCTGCGAAATTGGCATTGCAAAGAACGAAAGGAGAAAAAGAAAGGGGAGATTGGCGAGGGGTTTGGACACGCGGCGTGTTGGTCCGCGCGGGGGTGGAGTTTCTCGCATGAAATACACGTGACATTTAGTACCTCACCGGCTGGCCCGAGCGGTCCAGAGTCGACTCAAACGGTCTTTCGCGCCCGCGTATTATAAATAGATCTCTGCCCTCTCCCCCTCCGGAGACAACCGCGAGAGAGGAGATGCGAGATGAGAGAAAAGAGGAGATCGACTTGTTCGCGCGTGCTTTTGTGTACGGCACTCGAGGCTCCGCTTCTTCCTCTCGATGCATCGGAGCGAGGATGAAAAGAGAAAGACCAACACACCGAGGGGGAACACAGTGCTACAATCTGGTTTATAATCTTGTTAGGATTTCGCGGAAATATTGGCGTAATTTACGATCCGTCGCGAGTTTACCGTCGGACGGAGACGAAGGGCGAGAGCCGCGAATTCGCGGGGTGTGTTGCGGGTCCGTACAGACACGTACGAAACGGTACGCGCGCCGGAATGACGCAAAAATGAAGAAAACTTCGCATCGCATTGTCTCGTTAATGACACGGCGGCAATTTGGCTAAAAGTACACTGCAAAAGTGGGTAAAACTGCAAAGTTCTCGAGAGAAAAAGAAAGACATGCTCTCGGATGTACCCATCGATGTCGTCAAAGCATAAACCCTATGAAAAATGGTGTCTCGCGCGAGTCCAGGCGGCTCCCCCCACGAGAGAGAAGACGCGCCTGCGATCGTAATGTACGCGAAGGAAAAAATAGTATAAAGATCAAGAACGCGAGAGAGAGAGAGAGGTTTCGCGTCCCTGGACGCCCTGGGTGGCCGATGGAAAAACTCGGCGAGCCAGACTGCCTGGTCGGAGCGACGCTGAACGAGGAGGACGACAATAAAATCTTCAAATAATATTGCGAGCAATAAAGCCCAGCCTCTCTCGGGGCGCGTGTGTTCGAGATGCGTGTCCGAGAACATCGAGGTCGAGCCACCACCAGGGCGAGAGCTCCGCCATGCCGAACCTTCCGCTTCCTTCCTCTTTCATTTCTTCCCCCACGTTATACTCATCTCCGCATCTCATTCGGCACCCTTTGATAGGCTTCACGAGACGTTTTCATTCGCTCGGTCACCGGGTGTCTCGTTCGAAGCCACGTGCGGCCACACCGAGCCTCCATTTTGTATCGCCTGTTGTTTTTTTCTTCCCTCCGAACGATCCTCCGCAAAGTCCCTAAACAGCGACGTTATCTCTGGAATTTTGGCACTTGCGGAAACGTCCGACGACTTTAACTCGCTGTGCTATTCACCAGTCTTTTTTTTCATTGGTTTATTATCCATTATTCGTCTTTTCGCGTTAGTCACGTGCCGCGAAAATCGCCGAAAGGGTAATTTCCTCGATGGCACACGGGGTGTTCAAAAATATCGGGAGGATCAACATTTTGAGAGAAAGGTGACAAATTGGTGGTTAACGATCGATGCTAATCGAGAGTGTCGGGCGTCGCAGCGGGGTTTCCGTTGAAAATGACGGGGAGATAGCGGCGCGGAACGAGGTAAAACGAAAGTAGAAAAAAAAGAGCGACCGCGGGACGCGCTTTTTTTCTCTCAAAGGTGGCGAGCAGCAGCAGCAGCAGCAGCCGGGAACAGCAGCGGGCGAAAGGGTGATAGCAGGGAACACGACCGGTCGACGACGATATATCACGAACCCCCAGAGCGACCGGCGTCGTTGTGAAATATTAATAAGCAAATTAGTTCAGACTTAGTGCGCCCTACCAGCTTGAGAAGGAGCGAGGAGAAGAAAAAAAAGGATAGGAAGGAAGAAAGAAACGGTGTGATCGAAATTGCCGCAGGGGGGAGGGCGGAAAGAGGGAGACAACGCTCAACACTCGTATTTCACCTCCCACGCGACAAGCGAGAACTCGCGTTCGAGAAGGTGAAAAAAAGGTGCGGAAAAAAGTGGGTGCACACGCACGGATACCCCGCGCCCCGGTGAATCTATGCAGCAAAGCTCTGACGGAAAACAAAAAAACGATCGAAAAAAAACCAGCATTTCTTGCCGAGCTTGATGGACTCCAACGTTGAATGAATAAAATCAGAGTTGATTCTCTTTTCGTTTCTGAAAAGCTGGAAAAAATTCGGTAGTTTCGAGCGACGAGTTGCGTCCTCGCTGAGGAGGGTTGCGGCGCGAAGAATTCGGCAATTACGTCAGCGCACGGTGTAACGGATGATCCGGGAAAAGTTGCAACCGGACGTCGCGGTTGCTCCTCTGGAATGTGCAAACGTCACTGGGTTGAATGCTTTCGGCGCGAGGAAGCCGAGAGACGTCGGCGAGTGCCAACGAGTTCGCGTATTCCGCTGTCTAATAGACGTCTCAACGTCGGCACCGCGAAAGAGGGGGTTTTTCTCGTGCGAGATGAAAAAAAAAACACTCGGAGAAAAAGGCACACGACGCAGAGAGAGAGAGAGAGAAGGCAGAGAGAGGAAGAGGAATCAGGAAGAAACTTTCATCCGAGGGTCCTCCGGCGCAGGTAGACGTTTTTTTTTGTCGCTGGAGGGAAAACGGGACAATCCTTTCTTTCACAAACTTATCCTCGTTCTTATTGCACGAGATAGAGAGGGCCAGAGTGGTGGGTTACGACGAGTCCATCATCGGAGGATGATCCTGGCGTAATCTCGGGGGTCGAGGGTCTCTCGACGTCCACGGGTGGGCAGCATTCGAGGATCCGTTTGAGAAAAACGTACCACGGTGGTTGCAGGGCTGCCTCGTTTCCTGCCTCCATTGGACGACTATCGGTAGCCATCGTAAGAGAGAGAAAAAGAGAGAGAGAGAGAGAAATGGATAAGGAGAAAAGGAGCGCAAGTCCCAAATTTGCTTTCACCTTGTTCCAAGAAGCGAAGAGAAGCTTCTCTCTCGGCAATCCCGGAGGTTTACGAGCGATCCGTCAAAGAGAGATCCGTCACGTGTACAATATGACTCCGCGACTGGAATCGGCATGGGATGAAACGGCCAAGGGCAGCCCGAGCGATGACCATCGAGGACTTAATTTTATAGAGGTGTGTAACCTCCCGGCGGCGGGGTAGTGGACGCCCGGGTGTATCAGCCACTCTGGCTATTATTATATTTATGCCTATTTATAACTATAAACTCGCCCGAGCCAGCCGAGTTACGAGGAGAGAAACGAGGATTTGAAAAAAACGTTTATATGGACTCGACGACGTGAGAAATCTCCCTCATACATGTATATTTCGCCTTGTAATTTTTAATGGCTTGTAAACATGTTTACGGTAGGAAACTCTCTCCCTCTCTCTCTCTCTCCCTCTCTCAAGGGACAAATCGAGGAGAGTCTATAAAGATTTTCAGAGTACCGGGACCAGCGTGAATACGAGAATTTCAGCGAGAGAAAAATCAACGACTATGCGCGCGTGAAAAGACGAACATCGGCGAACCCGGTCGATTGGAATATCGACGACGCGTGGCATTTAAATCGATAATAAACTTTACGTGCTCGCTGTTGTTTGACGAAGCTGTTTATGCGAGAAATATTTCATTCGTCGGGCCTGTCCCGGGAGTGGAAAAAAAACGCTCGGAAATTTGCGTGATAATGAAAACTTGAAAATTTCTCATTGCTTCCCCGAGGCGCGAGTCACGTCGATGCATCGTCGCTCGTTTGTTCTTTTATCAATTCGCGATCACGTCGCGCGAGTTTCTCTTCTTCGTTTATTTCTTTTTTTCTCTTTATGGAAATCTGCGAAACAAGCTGGCAAAACCGAGGCCGAGTGAGTCATTAACTCTTCGGTGTTGATGCGATAACGAATTTTCCGTCATCTCTCGGATAAATTCTTTTCAACATTTTTTTTCGTATTTTTCCGTATTTTGTCTTGATTATTCCAGTGGTGGAATACACGAAATCTTTGGAGCTTGTCCGGCAGCCTCCGATCGATCGAGAAAATCGTCATCGAACGTAGGTACAAGAAGGTACAAAGTTTATCGCCGTACCTTGGGGGGGGGAGAAAACCCGTCTTCCGAGCCGTCGAAGACTCTTTTCCCGTCAACCGGCCGGTGTATCCTCCAGGATGCTTTATTACCGCCGTTACGTCATAAGCCCCAGTGCCGTCTCGTGTCATAACTCATCAGGGACTCGGCGTTTATCTCTCTCGCGTATACACACATTTACGTGCGTATATACATGTATACGACGCTGTACACAGTAAAGTATGTGTTTTACCGCACTCGTCATTTTTCTCCGCGTTTCTGCGGCTCGATCTTCGTCGCTCTCGCTCGCGCCGATCCGAAAGCTCGGACGGGGGTATATACTTTGAAGAAATAATCACGATTAATCAAGCTGTATGTGACAATTGGCGGCGCGAGACGGGATTGGTGACCCTGAATGCTACCAATTCGTCATATCTCACTCGTAATGTACTTCGGACGAGTGTGGAAATAAATACACGGTGTGTGTGTGTGTGTGCGTGTGTACGGTATTAATCATTCGGACGCCACTGTTAGCACCGATATGTCCACCATAGAATTATCCTCTCGGAGCAGAGTGAGACGTGTTTTAGGCTCCTTTTTGGAGAGACGAGTCACACCGAAGGGTATGTCCCTGCAGAGAGAAGAAGGACGCCTTTTTCTGGCGCGATTGAAAAGTGGCGCGTAAATCGGCGCGATCAAAGGTTCCCTTTGTCGCGAGATGAACGAGCCTGTCAACGAGGCTACATTTTTCTCGCGTACACAGTGGGAGGAGGACGGATATTCCTCTTTATTCCCACTCGGTAAGCCCTTTTTCATGTTTGATTTTGAACGCCTCTCGGGCACCGATCGAGAGCCACGGGACGCGGTCACACTCTCGGGCACAAAGATTCGGCATCTCGCGATGTACGTGGGCGTGTAGAATCGCAAACAGCCAGCACGGTGACGACTCGATAAAGTAATATCGCGACGGATGAAACTTGCTCTTTTCGCAAAGACGAATTTTTTTTATTTTTTTTTTTACCGAAAAACACGAAATCGTGCAAAATTTGGTTTGACAATCGTAGCGACGACGATACTACCGATAATAGCGACTTTGCCGGAAGGTGGACTTCCGGTTTTTTTGTTTTTTTTTTTTGAAAAATTACGTTTTCAGAGCTTAAGACTCTCTCGCTGTGTGGAATATTCTTAATATTCCGGGTTAAGCGGTACAACGATTGCGCGATATGTCGTGCCTGCATGCCGTTCGCGCCATCCCCACCCTGAGGTTTCTCCCGACTCTTTGAACGAAATGGTACGTACGTGACCGGAGCACAAAATACGAAATAATGAGAGAAAATATCGAGAAACGAGCGACTCTCTCTCTCTTCCATTCCCTAGCAGAGAGCAAAAATCACGTCGAGAAGGATTTTTCGACCTCGTTGCAGCGCCGACGGTCGACTCTTTCGTCGCGTAATGAAAAAGTTGCCCGCGCCGCTGCTTAACATATTTCGCGTGCTGCGGAATAATTCAATTTCACGGAGAGCGAGATTCGCGTTTTGAGCGACACACGGAAAAAAGAGAAACGCTCTTCGCTGCAATTTTTTCGAAAAAACACGAAAACAGAGCGAGGGAAAAAAGAAAAAACAACGCATTTTTTGAAAAACATGATTTTCCTCTTCCCCTCCATCCTCCTCTCGCCGACAAAGCACTCGAGAAAAATGACTAACGGAGAAACGATTTTTTCCTCAAGCCTAAATACGAATTCGAGTCGAAGAAAATTTTTCTCCGAAAAAAAAATCAAAATTCCGTCCAAATTCAATTCATCCGGTGATTTTCTACGTCAACGTCGCTTTGTAACTGTTTTTCGCTCGTCCAGCCTGGAAAAACCGTGCGAATTTCGCGTTCCCAGCATCGCTAGTCCGTCCTCGTCGTCGATGAGTCAGTCGGTCGTTCGAAGCGCGTTTTTTTACGCGCATAAACGTCGATATACATGTATATACATGTATCTCGGTGTGTACATGTATATAGCTATGTAAAAATCAGCGGAAAGAGATTGAAAGTCGGATAAATCATTAAGGATATCAAATATCGAGGATACACCGGGACTCGGATCCTCCGAGGATCGTAATATCGTAACGAGGTTCGGATATCGACTCCGAGATGTGATGTATAAAAGACTTGAATAAAAACTCTTCAAGTTCGAGAACTATAGAATGTTATTTCACGCATATACATATATACATGTATACAGCATGTATATACACACTCGAGGGAGCAAAAGATTTGCATATTAAACGCCTCGAGATTTATAACAGGCTGGTTGGATGCTGGGGCACAAGCCGGCCATGTTAAATCGAACAACGCGGCTACAAGCGCGCAGAGTGCGTTGGAAATAACGTTCTCCGAGGGTGTCCTCCTGTACGAGCTCTCTCATACACGACACAAGACTCGGTCGACGCGAGAGCGATGCCACAATGACGTTAATTCACCCCTCTGACCAACCCAACTGATGAAAAACGGTCCATTTCCCCTCCCTCCCACTCGCGAATTATTCCGAGGAGCCGAGGAAAGCCGAAAAAAAACCGAAAAATGCGAATTTTTTCGCATTTTCAGATGAAATTTTTGATAAAATCACGCGGTTGGATCTCGAGAGATCGATCGCCGAATTGTTTTCACGAAAACATCGACTGCCAAATATGGGAAACCTTCATCAATCTTTCCATCGAGAGTGTCGCAAGTTTTGAATGCAATCGCTGTTTAATTGCCTCAAAAAAAAAAGGCTCCAAAGTACCAAAGATGATCGGACGGAGGCAAACATCTGCTGCGACTTTTCCACGTGACGATGATTTTCCACGAGGCCGCTGCTGCCTCTCTCGTCGATTCCGTGACGTGTATTTTGTGGAAATGATTCTCAGCCTAATTATCGTCTTTGAAGGCACGAAGGGGGGGGGGGGATTGCCAACGAAAAAAAAAGAGAAGAAAAAAACCATCGAGACACCGCCGATGACAATAATAGAATCTCATTCCGGGTTTTCTCGTGATGCTGCACGAATACACGTATAAAAACGCGTGTACACTTTTTTTTTCGGGGTGGTTGAGGAAGATGCTGGATGGAGCAGGAGGAGGAGGAGGAGCGAGAGACGATGCTGATGGCCACGCCACCGGAGGAGCATCAGCAGCATCGGGAGAGGCTCCTATATGGGTCCGGAGAGGTCGACTTGATTGATGGACGAAAATGAGAAGGAGAGAGAACGAGAGAGTCGCCATGTTTATAATTAGAGGCCGAGAGAGACGAGAGATATTTCCGGTGCTGCTGGGACAGAGAGAAGGGGCGAGAGGGCGCATGAACGACGTTACGGCAAACAAGATATATTGAATAAGGCGTCAACTCGATACGAGATAAATTAATTTACCCAAACGCGCGAACCAAAAGACTGTGTGTGTTTGTCTTTTCCCTCTCTCTCTCTCTCTCTCTCTCTCTCTCTCTCTCTCTCTCTCTCTCTCTCTTGGCTCTTCCTTTAAATAAAAGTCCATTAAGACGCGACGACGATTCTATTCTTACGTGACGGAAGCTCGCGTATCGGAAATGTGGGTCTTACGCATATTACTGCATAAAGTTATACACACATGTACCTCGGTTTTTCTCCCCTCGTGTGAAAAATAGGAAAAAAAAAAATTAAAATTCGTTCTCATGGAAAAATTCACGTGCACTCGGCGCTGAACCCGACGTTATTGACGAGAGCGCATATCGCGTACGCTCGCGGTAATGTTATATTATTTCCACGTGTTCAGGAAACGCGTTTGCACGCGATGCGGGCTAACAGAAACGTCCAAGCGCGCACGTGGTCTCCGGTAATTCGGTATTCAATTTCCTTCCTCCGCGCGGTTTTCGTTTTTTTTTTTCGTCTTCGATGAAAAATTCTACAGAGTTTTTTGAAAAAATGTTCACGCGTCGTACGTTCGAGGACGAAACTCGCTCTCATCGAACTCTCATCTCTCTTTTTTTCTCTCATCAAACTGAAAATAAGCGTCGAACGACGGGCTTCGTAATTCCCTTCCGCGCTCCTCAAACGCGGCTTTCGAACGCGATATTTTGACAGATGCGTGTTTGAAAATAAATTGCCGAAAAGCACGATTTTAATGGACAATGTTGTTTGTCGAAAGTCGTACAGCTCGGATGATCACGAATAATGTACGTGGGATACGCGCTATCATCTCGAAGAAGAGCCTTGAACGTTGATCGACAGAGTCAATATTTACACAATTAATTCCTGGTTCGTGCGTTGCCGCACATTCGTGTACGCGCGCTCGTACAGCTAAATGTGTAGACACACGACGAAAATCATCTCGTAGAAAAACTATCGTGATTCGTTGAGCAATCAAAGACGGGGAGAGTGTGACGCATTTTGATACGGGGATACAAGCAAGAACGAGCCTGGATAAATTGTTTTCGTATTTTCGAACAGCTCCGAGAGGAAATGCGAGGTAAAAGAGAGACGAGATTTCGCGAGAGCAACAGGAAGATTGTACGATCACGACGAAGGGTTAGATGGCGTTTTTCGTATGAAAAAGTACACTCACCTCGCTTCTGCATGAAACTGAATAGATCGTCGAGGAATTCCTTTCGTTTGGGATCGTCGTTGATCTCGTACAGCTGCAACAGAACGAAGAAAAAAAGGCGAGCTATAGGACGGAGGAAAAACAAATATAGAAATGATTAATTCACGGTCTCATTAAGAGAAAACGATAATTGCGCGGAGATCAAGGACGATTCTTTTTTTTCTCCTCGTTTCGTTTCTTCTCCTCCTTTTCTACGTACCAAAGCGATACAATTTCGTACGATGGATCGAGGGATAACGAGGCTCATCTCCGTTGGTCCTCTCCGACATAACTCATCGAGAGTGTCGTAAGCGAGGAGAGTACATTATCGAAATATCCACTGTCTTTCGATACACAAAGTTCCGCCTTGTCGAAAAAGAAGGAAAAGAAAGTACGCGTGTATATCGGGTGTCCCAAAAGTGGATGCTGAAAATTTTATGCTAGATCGGGGGTGAAATTCCAAGACGAAAAGTCCTTTAGCACTTTTCGATCGGACGAATCCCCGTCGAGTTATCGAGCGATTTAGTCTGACCGCTAGAGGCGCTCGGATCGCCGAAACTTTGACGACCGATAACTCCGCGGTTTTCGGTCGTACGAAAAAGTGCCAAAGAACTTTTCGACTCGGAATTTCATGCTGGACCTGGATTCACATTGATCTCCACCGAATTTTGGGACACCCTGTATACGCGCTATACGCGTATACGATATCGCGTACATCGCGTAGCGAGGAAAGGTCTAGGTAAGAGTAAAACGTAACGCGCACGAGCTCCTCGGACTCTGGCGAGCAGAGGTAATAAAAACAGGAGTGAAACGAGCATGCGCTCGTAGCGACAGACAGATTAGTTAGGACCGATTATAAATGATTCCGTTTAACCCGCGTCGCGTCTCGCTGTCTTTTTCTCTCTGTTTGTGCTCGCGCGAGATGGACCACGATGAAAGTAAATGTTCTAGCTCGCGAGAGAGAGAGAGAGAGAGAGAGAGACGAGAAGAAACTATACATGTATATATACATTCAGGATCGGGAGAGCCGAGTCTTCTCGCGTGAGAGAGAGAGAGAGAGAGAGCCCTTCAGGCGCTGATGCCGCACGGCCTGGCGTGTATTATCATATTTGTTATGTACGATGTGCTATATCTAATCTGAAACCCTCTAATTGCTTTTATAATACGATCGTTTCTATACCTCTCGCTCTTTGGCCCTTCTTCTGTGGTCCTTACAAACATTTATATCCAACACACATATACATATTTACCGTGTAATACTTTTATGGCGCAGCCCGGAGGCTGCGGCCAACCTCTTCTCGCATACTTTGTCCCCGATAAACCTTTGCGATCAAAACGAAATTACACTCGATCGTTTGTCCATTCGTGAAAATCAAATTATAGATGGGGTAAAGGATAAACACGCGCGAGTTTCGTTTTGCCTCCGAGACGGAGAGAGACATCAATGCCTGGGCGAGAGCGCGACATCTTTCTCGATGTGTCGCATCGATCGATGCTCCAATATTTATAATCGTTACGAAAAACAACGATTGCAACAACGATAAATCAACGACGAATCGTAAATTCCTCGTTTTATCATCGAGATAGCTATTTTCGTGATTACCAGCACCGACGATCATTAATTCTGATGTTTCTCCTCTCTCGATGCCTTATTAATTTGTTTTTTTTTTTTTTTTCCTTTCTTTTCGTACGTATCGAGTCTCATATTTCTGAATGTTTAATTCTCCGAGAAGGCACGTATCCCTCACGATAATTTCACCGCCCTTTTTTACGTTTGCATCTTGCCGCTCCTCCCCGAGCGGGGGGAGGCTCCGTCAGTCTGCCCGCTGGACCGGTAGATCAATCAATATGCGCGCACGGTCGAGCCTCGAGATAACTTGGAACTTGTATATAAATGTACGGCATACACACATCGCACATGCAGCCCTCTTAACATTTTTCCTCTCGCTCTCTAACGAGCTCATCTTCCTGCTGCGGATGCTGCGGATGCTGCCCCGTGCGAGAAACTCCACCCAAACGAGAGAGTGACTGATAGAGAGGTGCGTGAGAGAGAGAGAGAGAGAGAGAGAGAGAGAGAGAGAGAGAGAGAGAGAGAGAGAGAGAGAAAAGTTATCGAGGGGAAAAAAGAAGGTAAAAAAACAAACGAACGAGAGAAAATCCTTACAAAATGACCGCTTGATAAATATGCTGTACGAATCTCGTCCGTTTGAATCTTAGTGAGTTGGATGAATCCCTCTCTCTTATTACTCTTGTACGGGGGCGTTGCTCGTTTATATACATTTATATAAAGAGAAAGAGGACGAAAAAAAACTAATCGCCGATGATACACGTATATCCACACAGTCACGCGCGTGAGGATAAACGAGCTCGAGGTGCGTTGACCCCCGAGTCGATTTGCGATCGCGCGCGTGAAGGGTAAAAAATAAATAAATCTCCGTCGCGCAAAGTCGATCCTTCATTCGCCGTGTTGATCGATCAAACGAAAAATTCAAACAAAATTCTGCAAAGTACATTCTTGGTACAAAAAAGAGAGAGAGAGAGAAGAGGTACAAAAAAATGAGAGGAAGTGAAAATTTCTCAGACTCGTCTGGAGGATTTACATACGCTCTTCGCCTTTCGGGGGTGCGACTCGCTGGCTTTTACGAGCGACGATTATCGAAGCGCGAGTTTTGCCTTTTTCCTGCCATCTCCGAGTCGCGTATCAGGGCAAGATGCGGAAAGAGCTCTTCGAGAGCGAGAGAACGCCGTTGAAGAAAGAGGGGAGAAGAGGAGGATGGATATATACGCGAGAGATCGAGATAACGAGTGGGCGCGAGCGAGTTTGCAAAGGCCCTCTTCCGGGCGATCGGGAGAACTGATACACCTGCTTCTGGCTGCCGTTATATCCCACACGAGTAGGCTTGTAAACACACAAATTTATCATACACGTATGTATATATATACATGCTATACACACAGACACTGACCGCGCAAAGTCAAAATTCAAAAATCTACCCTGAGACATTGTTTCAACATCGATTTTCTTACTTCCGTTCTGTATATTCATTCAAAACATCGAACGGGGAACACTAGCGCGCCCTATCGGTGCTGGTACAAAGTTCTGCCGCTGCCGGCGGCGCTGCCGTCGCGACGCTCGTCCAGGCGTCGAACCTTCCCGAAAATTCAACCGAGCCCGATACAGGCTGACTTTTCGCGAGTCCGCGATCGTAGGCATGGAGAAAAAAAATTGAAAAAAAAGGTTGTGACGATTTTCTCTGCGACGATGCTCATTTTCGTTTGTTTCTCCAATTACATAATCGGCTCGACTTTTTTTTCGCGCCGAGAGGTGGCTCCTCTCCTTACCTCTGAACTCTCGCATCTTTTCCTATATACACACATACATGTGCATGTACATGTACATGGGTGTATGTACATCGAAAAGAGGGGAAAAAAAAAACCGCAAAAGTCGGGTTATTTTATACACTCGAAGCGTACCTCGCTCACCCGGTAGTCGCGGTGCTCCGGTGCACCAGGGGTCAACTTCCGGCCGTAAACTTTTTAAGGACTTCTTGCCACGGTTTTCTCACTCTCTCGTCGTAACTAAGCTCCGCACACAGATACACACAAACGACTCTCTGATAACGCCGTGCATAGGGCAATAATTTTTCTCCGTCTGCTCTCGAGATCCGGCGTTGCGATAACGATGAAAAAGAGATGAAAGAAAGAAAAGAAACGTCGAATTATCCGGAATGGAAAGTTTTTCGGGCCGCTCGAACTCCCGGCGATCGATGTGGAAATCGGTATCGTTACGAGCCACACGGTGGCGACAAATTTACGCTTTTATTCCTCGCGATTCCAACTTTTCCATCGACGATTCGGACCGCCCTTTCCTCTCGTCAAACTCTGGAAACGAGTGTCAAAAAACTTTGCCCAAAAAAAAACAAAAAAACAATCTCACTATACCCCAGCGACGGAACGCGCGAAACTTTCATTCTCGATGAAAAAAAAAAAGAAAAAAAAACAACAGCGTACCTCTCTCGTTTCTTCCCATTCGTTCGCTGAAAAATCGCTATATTTATAACATCCTCGCCGGTTTCCCCTTTCGCCAAAGGAGACAGCCGGTTTATTAACGATATTGAAACTTTCAACGAGATAATAACTTTAACAGCGACAAAAACAGACGCGGATTTTTGCATCCATCGTACTATTCTGTATTTCCCGGTACACACACACACACAGAGACACACATACATGAGAATAATGGCGGTAATATCGAGCAGGAGCTCTTCCATTTTGTGCGAGAAAGCCATGGCCCGTGTGCATGTACATATATATTCTTTTTAAATATATACAAGCATCGGTGCGTGCGCGCGTGTGTGTGTGCAATGCAACTTTTCGCTGCTGCACTCAAAGCGTACTATATACAGGTGGGGGGATATCAAGATTGCGCATTATACGAGCGGCCATAATAGCGGCCACTATTACCCGCTTCCAGGCATTGAAGATAGCGAGCGCAATTATAATCATTATGATGCGAGTGCCGTATACGCGAGGTACACACAATGGCGGACGAAACTCGTCCGCGATGGACATTAACATGCTAACAATTTTTATATACGTGTATTATGTATACTTTTGTGTATATATATATATATATATGTGTTTGTGTGTGTGTATATGCGTATGTATATATGTGTATGTATATATATGCAACGAGGAGGTCATAACATATAGTTACGCCCCTATGAAATCTCCATATCGTCCGAGGGGGACCGTTGCTTCCCTTATCGCGGTTGTATCTCGCCGTGTATCGACGCGACCCCGCCACTCCGCCATTCATCGTCCGACTCGCTTGTTCGACGAGGGCAACAGAAAAAAACGTCGAACAGCACCGAATTTTACGACGTTTAATCGCGAATAATCGTCCCTCGCTTCTTTTTCCTCCTTTTTGCGGGACAAGAAAAGCTCTATTCCGGGGAAAAAGATCGAATGGAGAAGGAAAGCGCGAGCCACCTTCCGGATCGAATGATTCTCGTTATTATTACTCGAATTATTCTCTCGGGATGGTCGTTGCTTCACGCTCCAGCGATCTGTCGTCGAGGGAGGTAATGGAAGAGGGAGAGGGAGGAGGGGGATGGTCGCGAGCGGTCCATCGAGTGATCTCGATAATTGCGAGCTTCTTCTCGCGACTTATCGTACCCCGCTTCGAGGAAAGCACCAGCGAGTTGCCTGAATGGACCGCTACGGGGCTTGGTCAGTGTGGTAATGGCAAAAGAATCTTTTTCAACCTTTTTCCAACACACACACACACAAAGACGCGAAATACAGAGGGTGTACGGAGCTTTCTCGCGAATTCCAATTATTGGGACACAAAATCAATCACCCCCGTGGGTTTATCCGTGGATGGGAGGAGGAGGACTAATCCGATTGAGATTTCTATCTCATTTCGTCTCTTTACGATGAAAAGCTATCGATTTTACGATAAACACACCGAGAGAGGGAGAGAGAGAGAGGATCAATCTTGGAGGAGCTTTACAATGAATTCTTCTACGCTTATAGGCGGTACGGTCCAGAGGGATAATGTGTAGAGATGATATTTTGTCGCTGAATTCGATGGCGATTATTTCGACGATAAACGACACGAGAAACATCGAAGAGAGCGTTCATTTATGACGGCTCGTTTCATTGGTCAATTGGATCTCGAGAGACGGAAGTGGGCGATCTGCGTTTCGTACAGTCACGTCAGGAAGCTTCGAACGTCATCGTCGAACGTGAACCAAAAAAACACAAATTTTTCGAGTTTGCCTACTGCGTTTCCGGGAGGGAGTATCTACGATAAATCCGGCTGGATGAAAAATGGCGAATAAGACATTTTGACAAAAAGGCTTTGTCCCGAAACTACCCTCGTCACTGGTTTTCCAAAATTTTGGAAAAAACATTTTCCAAATTGACGAATATTTTGACGAACTTTGCCGCTTCATCGATGGCTCGGAGATCGACTCGACCGACTGTACCGTACCGAGGGGGTTTTTCGATGCCGCGTCGGATGTCGGCGATCGACAAAGATATATTAAAAAAAAAAAAAAAAAAAACTTTTTCCTCTTTTTACCCCGTGAAACGTGGGAGACGGATCGAGAGAAAGAGAGAGAGGGATAAACCTCTCTGGGACGAGGGGGTCGCCTCTGAAGCGCGGGAGGAGGGAATTTTATGCCCGTAGCTGGAAATTTTAAATCGCACCTAAATACGTTTTATGTCCACCGCCCAATAATCTCGGAGGATCGAATCTCTCTCGCTCTCTCGCGGTTCGCGAGACTCTGCTCCGTTGGCGATTCGCCCGGTGATTCCGGTTCTTTTTTATTTACCCTTCCTTCCCCCCCCCCCCCCTCTCTCTCTCTCTCTCTCTCTCTTTGCGTTTTATCGCCACGAAACACAAAGCGCGCACTTTCGAGTATTCCCGAAAACCCGGCTGTCGAGCTCTCTCGCGATATTGATTTTTCACAAGGCCGGATTTCACGGAAAAGTTTTCGATTTTTTTCAAAATTCTCCCTCCTCCAAAAAAGACGATGAAAACAAAGATCTCCCGTGCGATTCAGCGAGAATCGATTTAATTCGGTAGCTCAGTTCGATCTGATCGCGCAAAGACGATCGCCTCTCTGATATACGCGATGAGAAACCCGTGCGTGTTTATTGCGAGAGGGAGAGAAAAAAAAATGGAAGAGAGTCGTGGGTATCAAAATAAAGAGGTGGATAGAGAGAGAGAGAGATGAAAAGTGGCGCTCGATTATAATAAATCAAAGCGTAAATAATACCGGATCACGTGGCCCCGAAAGGGGCAGTCGGCGATCGAATCTCTCGCCTCTCTCGATCAGCGTTTGTCGTATATACACATACGTGTATATACCGCGGGTATAACAGCGATGATACGCGCGAGGTTGCTTCCCAAACGGTCAAGAAGCATTAATGATCATCGTAGCTCGCTGCCATGCACATTTACACACACGAATATACCCACAAAAGCATTCAAGATCCTCTAAATGCATGCAAAACAATGTGGGAAGATCGAGGCCGATCGCAGGATCGTTGATATCTCATGTGCGAAAAAGAGCGACAGAGAAAAAGGGAGAGAAAGTTCGCTCATCGTCCTAGCACTTTCCGGCAACTTTGCCAATAATTTTATCGAATAATTTCATCGATCTCGAGCCGAATAATTTGGCTGACGTTCAGCGATGAATCGAGGCGAAAAAAAAATTGTTTTTTTCGCTTCACACGCAACAATGTTACTTTATCAGTGCGGATTATCGTTATTAAGATTCGTCAGGATTTTTCTTTGAGAAAAAGATCGGCGGATCGGGCGAGTGGAGGATAAACGCTGTTGTTTTTTTTTATCGTTTTCTCGTACGATTTCTCTCACGCGGAGACAGAGCTCCAATTGTCTCGCGCGAGGCATGGGAACACGATTTTATTTGTCGAAATGGAGGAAAAGAATGGGAAATCCGAGGGAGGAGGAGAAGAAGAAGAACGCCAGAACGGGGCACGGAACGGGAGTGCGGGTTTTGGCTCCTCGTTGCGTATACGCGGTTTACAAAAGTCGAGCCGTGTCTCGGGACACTCTCGAGGGAAGGCTTATTAACGAGGAAGCGAAACAACTCGCACTCGTACGCTAATCGGACGAGCAAACAAACCGCGCTCGAAGAAAAAGTTTGATCCTCCGTCAATGGCATCCGCTCGTTCCGGCGGCATCCTCTCGCTCGTTTTTCAAAATCCTCCAAAAAAAAAACAGCAAACTTTGCATCAATTCCCCTTTTTCATCGTCAACCGGTGAATTCCCCAGGGAAAACAGACATTCGCGGCAAAAAAAAACAAACGCTCCAAAACGCCGAAATCCCATCGAGAGTTCCAGCTGACGAGAGTGACACGATTATTTTTTTTTTCTCTATTTTCGCCGCGTTTCGCGAAAAAGTTTTCATCCCCCGAGGGTGCCGGAGTGTAATCGAGGGAAGAGGAAGATTTGGCGCACGGGGTGAAGCGAAGGAGCGCCTGTGACGAGACGGCGAGTCGGGATGCTGCGACGAGATAAAAGAGACGGAGGAATAGGACGAGGAAAAAATTTGATTCTCCGTCAATGGCATCCTCCTCTCGCTCGTTTTTCAAAATCCTCCAAAAAAAAACAGCAAACTTTGCATCAATTCCCCTTTTTCATCGTCAACCGGTGAATTCCCCAGGGAAAACGGACATTGGCGGCAAAAAAAAACAAATGCTCCAAAACGCCGAAATCCCATCGAGAGTTCCAGCTGACGAGAGTGACACGATTTTTTTTTTTTCTCTATTTCCGCCGCGTTTCGCGAAAAAGTTTTCGTCCCCCGAGGGTGCCGGAGTGTAATCGAGGGAAGAGGAAGATTTGGCGCACGGGGCGAAGCGAAGGAGCGCCTGTGACGAGACCGCGAGTCGGGATGCTGCGACGAGATAAAAGAGACGGAGGAACAGGACGAAGAAAAAATTTGATTCTCCGTCAATGGCATCCTCCTCTCGCTCGTTTTTCAAAATCCTCCAAAAAAAAACAGCAAACTTTGCATCAATTCCCCTTTTTCATCGTCAACCGGTGAATTCCCCAGGGAAACCGACATTCGCGGCAAAAAAAAACAAACGCTCCAAAACGCCGAAATCCCATCGAGAGTTCCAGCTGACGAGAGTGACACGATTTTTTTTTTTCTCTATTTCCGCCGCGTTTCGCGAAAAAGTTTTCGTCCCCCGAGGGTGCCGGAGTGTAATCGAGGGAAGAGGAAGATTTGGCGCACGGGGTGAAGCGAAGGAGCGCCTGTGACGAGACGGCGAGTCGGGATGCTGCGACGAGATAAAAGAGACGGAGGAACAGGACGAAGAAAAAATTTGATTCTCCGTCAATGGCATCCTCCTCTCGCTCGTTTTTCAAAATCCTCCAAAAAAAAACAGCAAACTTTGCATCAATTCCCCTTTTTCATCGTCAACCGGTGAATTCCCCAGGGAAACCGACATTCGCGGCAAAAAAAAACAAACGCTCCAAAACGCCGAAATCCCATCGAGAGTTCCAGCTGACGAGAGTGACACGATTTTTTTTTTTCTCTATTTCCGCCGCGTTTCGCGAAAAAGTTTTCGTCCCCCGAGGGTGCCGGAGTGTAATCGAGGGAAGAGGAAGATTTGGCGCACGGGGTGAAGCGAAGGAGCGCCTGTGACGAGACGGCGAGTCGGGATGCTGCGACGAGATAAAAGAGACGGAGGAACAGGACGAAGAAAAAATTTGATTCTCCGTCAATGGCATCCTCCTCTCGCTCGTTTTTCAAAATCCTCCAAAAAAAAACAGCAAACTTTGCATCAATTCCCCTTTTTCATCGTCAACCGGTGAATTCCCCAGGGAAACCGACATTCGCGGCAAAAAAAAACAAACGCTCCAAAACGCCGAAATCCCATCGAGAGTTCCAGCTGACGAGAGTGACACGATTTTTTTTTTTCTCTATTTCCGCCGCGTTTCGCGAAAAAGTTTTCGTCCCCCGAGGGTGCCGGAGTGTAATCGAGGGAAGAGGAAGATTTGGCGCACGGGGTGAAGCGAAGGAGCGCCTGTGACGAGACGGCGAGTCGGGATGCTGCGACGAGATAAAAGAGACGGAGGAACAGGACGAAGAAAAAATTTGATTCTCCGTCAATGGCATCCTCCTCTCGCTCGTTTTTCAAAATCCTCCAAAAAAAAACAGCAAACTTTGCATCAATTCCCCTTTTTCATCGTCAACCGACGAATTCCCCAGGGAAAACGGACATTGGCGGCAAAAAAAAACAAATGCTCCAAAACGCCGAAATCCCATCGAGAGTTCCAGCTGACGAGAGTGACACGATTTTTTTTTTTTCTCTATTTTCGCCGCGTTTCGCGAAAAAGTTTTCATCCCCCGAGGGTGCCGGAGTGTAATCGAGGGAAGAGGAAGATTTGGCGCACGGGGTGAAGCGAAGGAGCGCCTGTGACGAGACGGCGAGTCGGGATGCTGCGACGAGATAAAAGAGACGGAGGAACAGGACGAGGAGAAGGATGAGTTGGAAGAGGCAGTTAGCGCGTGTTTACACGACAGCGCTATGTAGCCGGCGACCCCGCCGCACTCTGCGATCGAGTAGCACACAAATCCCGCCGGAGCAAAGTGAACGTATCTATTTGTCCGAACACCTCGCGACCATCTCCGCATCTCCGATCGTCTTTTTTCTCTCCCTTCCTCCTGCACGCACGCGCTCTTTGCTCTTCGACTTTCCTTCTTTTTTCCATCATCTCAAACCCCAGAGTCCTCGCGCGTCTCGGCGGAAGATCGAGAGAGGATTTCCCGCGATTTCGAAAACCAATCGACGATTTCGACGAGTTCTCGGACACCCTGTATGTGTACGGAATTTAAATGACTCGGCGTCGGAACGCTGTCTCTGGATATGTTTGTGTGTGTGTGGAATGAAGCAAGATGCAGGACGAAGACTTCGTATATCAAAAAGTGTGACAATGTTGTTCCGATAAATAGAGGCGGATTCATGGATCGTCGGAGTGTCGTAAAATGAAATTCAATTCGCGCGAGAGGGCGAGTTGGTTACGGCGCGGACTCGACGCTTGGACGAGTTGGAAAATTTAACGATCGAGCGCCTCGACGAGGCGCTCGATCGGTACCGACTCTAAAAAGCCGTGTTTACAGGATAGTCGAAAGGAGAGAGCGGTACCGTGAATACGAAAAGGGGGGCGAGGGCGAGCGAGATTTTATTAATAATTTTAGTACGCATGGTGAGAATCGGAGAGTGGGAGAGAGTCGATCTCTAACCAGGAGGGAGAGCCGTAAAACCTTCGCCACCGTTGCCATCGCTTCGAAGTGAGAAAGAGATCGAGAGAAATGAGATGAAAAAAAGAGAGGGAGGCTGTAGCTCACAAGCATATGCGGCGGTCAAGACCTCGACGCGGGAGTATCGTGACGAAAATTCAACGAAAATCCAATCGCAACGGGTCCAGATCCTTTCGAAATTTTCGATCTTTGAGATTTTCGTCTCGGAGATCGCGCGGGAGGCATCGAGGACCGTTTTGCGCGCGTTTTCTCATTCAGAAAAAAAATCACAGTCAAAGTGTCGTCATTCTCGCTGCGGAGAACGGAGGAGAGCGCGATTCGGAGAGTCGCGAAGGGACCTCGGGCTCACCCCGCGTGCACGCGCGTTATTTTATTGCTCCTGTATATATGTGTACAGGGGCTTGTGTATATGTGTGCCATGCTCCATATACACTCGTAGGTCGTTCCTTCTCTCTCGTCTCTTCATCTTTCCTCTCCAGCATCTTTTACATCTCGAGTTATGAGCGGGCGCGTGTTTAACATATAAATGAAAATCGGAGCCTATAAAAGTTTTAACGCTCTCGCGATTATATTTTTCCCCGCGGAGGAGCATTCGCGCGCTGGTTAATCTCGTATCCCTTTTGGTCCATTCGATCTCAGTCTCCGTTATTACACGTATAATCGCGTGCTCTTGCTCTCTTTCTCTCGCGAGCTCTCCCGGAGCGCGATTAATTCTATTTCTGTCTTTTCTCTTCGTCCGAAGCATCATTCACGTCCGCGTGTATATACACGCGCGGCTTTTCGACGCAAATTCTTTTCTTATCAAAAACTCTGCAGCTTCAGCGTCCGTTCGCGAATTTTTTCACGAAAACGTGACAAAAAAAACATTCCCGAAGAAAGACGGCGCGAAAAACGGTGATTTTTAACGAAAGTAGATTCAAATTTTCCCGCGCGTCGAAAAGCGCGGGAATATCGATGATATTCAAACAATGCAAACCTTTTCGAGGAGATTCAGCGAAGTTTCGCCGAGGTTCTTCACCGGATTTTCGTGATTCTGCGGCGAGTCGCAGCTCTCGTCGGGCGAGTACATGCTGTCGGTCATTTTCGTTCGCAACGACGGTATTAAAATTTTTTATCGAAAAAAACAAAAAGAAAAAACGATGAGAACAACGTCGCGCGGTATTTTACTTTTTCGCGCGAAAACGACCACAACGACGCGCACTTTTCGCGAGCCCCTGGCTACTCTTATTCCCTCGCTTCGGTGATTCGACAAAAATGATCGAGCGACATTGGCTTTTTTCGATCGACAGAGTCGACGAATGACAAGAGTGTCCTTTGGACGTTTATTTTAAAACACGCGGGACACGCCGAGACTGAAGTTTGAGCGTGCCCTTGGCCCGACGAGGCCTTCGATTCGACTGAAGTCCCTCGGATTCCCCGGGGGGTTTATTCCTACGAGCGGACACACGTTTAACGCCGAGGGGCCTCTCAAAAATCCCTCCGAAGACGATCTTGGGGGCTTGTTTCTCCCTCTCTCTCTTTTACTCGGAGCGGGCGCGCGCACCGACCGACTCGCACACCGTAAACTTTTATCCCCACCACGTGACCAACGAATCCGCTGACACACCCGAAAAATCATCGGAAACATCGTTTTCCCCCTCTCCGATAGCGATTTTGCCCCCGCGGTGGACGAAATACACGAAAATCCCTCGAATATCGTCTGCTCCCGCGTTTCCCCATTTTCCTCACGCAGGTATACGAAGCTTCCCTTATCCGACAAAAAATCGACGGTGTTTATTGGTAATCTCGAAAAGATCTCGCGTCGGAGGAAAAGCGAAAGGAAAATCCGTGTGTTCCGAGTGACATCACGCGCGAACCGGAAACGCAGCGACTGCCCCCGAGTCGCGAGGAAAGGAGTTTCGAGGCTGTGAATTATTTCGCTAAAAATGTCCCGCGATCCTGGCGATCGTCGAAAAAATGGTACTTTGCACACGCGGCGTCTGTATACTCGACATCGCGATGCCTCGAGCGTTTTACCGGCTCGGATGATGCGAAATATCATTTCAATCACACGTAAACGTTCGCGTTTACGTGCGTTTATGTAATACACACACAAGACACGTTCCAACGTATTTTTCTATCTAGTTTCCGTGATTTCTAATATGCAATCACGAGAGACTCGAGTGTAATTCCTTCCACGAAGTAGCCACCTATGTACCAGGCTCCGTCGTGGCTCGTACACACATTGATGTATCGATATATCCGTGTATACATCGAGTGTACATAAAACATGTCGAAAGGCCCTAACAACGCGTTGGGAGAGCAGGAAATCGACGCCCTTACGGCCGCACGAGAGATCGCTGGACCCAGCAGCCTCCGCTCGGGTCCATACATGATTTATACACGTATCGCGGCACCCTCTCGTGGGTTCGAGAGATACAAGCCCGCCGGGTACTTTGAATATCGCAACACGCGAGATACCAACCGCATCGAGCCATCCTCGGACTGTATTTTTCGCGTACCGACCATTTTTATCGACACATCGACACATTTATGTACAAATCGGCGTGTACATGGATATATACACACGTTTTTTTTTAAATCCACATATCCGCGTATATTCATGAAAATTCCGGGAAAGGATTGCCCGAAGAGGGCGATTACAAGGGCTGTATTCGGAACCCCGAGGTTCACCGAGAGTCATCATCTTGCCTCCTCGAACGAGACGAGAGACGATAATGAAGAAGAAGAAGAAGACGAAAAAAGTATACGCGAGAGACGGGGAAATCTTCCTCCACCGGAAAATCCGTGTATTTGAAAATGTCAAAATTGAGAAAAAGGGTGCGTAAATACGTATTTTCATCGAAATCGGCATTATTTATCCGATTTTCGAAAGGTGTCTTTGATTTTCCCGCACCTCTGCTCGGTGGCGAACTCTTTGGGAACCCCGATCGGGAAAAAAAAGAGAAAACATCGGCAACTTTTCCAACGGCACTCGAGGGCCCTCCGTCAAGAGGCGTGAGCGTGTAATACCAATGATATTTCTCATCGCTTCTTGTTTACTCTTCGTGTGTACCTCGACTCGTCTGGGCCATACCTGACGATTTCTAAATTCTAATCCGGGATTTAGCAGGGGGCAAAAACGAGGGTGTTTATGTACGTCACAGAGAGAGAAAGAGAGAGAGAGAAGGGGGGGAGGGGGAAGGCAGAGAGGCACACAATAAAGGTGTACCTGAGCCCCACTCGATTTACGGATAATTTATAACTCATCGCCGAATTTCTTCCTTCGTGTTGTTCTAGAAAAAGCGATTCTCGAGTACAACCCTGACGTGGCTGGAAAATTCTACCACGGATATGTCGGAGGAAGGACGGATTAAGGAGCGTCCGTCTCTGTTTCACTCGAGGACGAAGCGGACGGTTTGATTTTCGAGCAGCCGAGCGATCGTGCGCGCGCGAGGCCCAAAGGAGCAACGGTACGCACGATCTCTCGAAACTGACCCAAAGACGACAGGTTGCTCCGTCCGTCCGGAATGTAATTAATCAAGCTCAAGAATAGGATAATACGATGACTAAAGTGAAACGAAAGGGGGGGGAGAAGCCTCTCATTTTTGCTGGCTTGTACAGGGTGTCGCAAAATCGGATGCTGCGGAGAGATTTATCGAGAGATTCGTCACCGAAAAAATTGATCGATCGAGCCTCGAACGTGTTTGCGTACATCGAAGGGCGGAAGGGACTGCGCCGTAAACGAACGAAACGATGCTTTTCGCGAGTTTCAATGAAAATTATCGCCGTTTTTATTTGGGCAATATCGAAGGGTGATGAATTCGTTTATTGCCGGAGAGAAAATGGTTCCGAAGATATACAAGGAAGCGAGAGAGAGAGAGAGAGAGTTTTGTCCCCACAGTTTTCTTTTATAAGGGGCTTAAGGGGAGATCCTAACGCGAGGGACAAACGGGCCTCGAATAGAAGTGAAAAATTGAGCCACGGGTTGGTCAATAAAGTCATTAAATCGCGTCTCACTCTGCGACTTTGACTTTTTTCCTTTTTTTTCTTTTCTCACATCGTTATTATTACAAAGTCGTCGAATTCGATGTTTTTCCCAACCAAACGCGAGAACATCGAGCGTGCGAAATTTCTCAAAAAAATACTCCAATTTTCAGCAGAAAAGCAGCAAGAAGGATGCTGAAAAGCGGAGAAAAAGAGGAGAGAGTATATGCGCGATAACTCGTTGGAATTTCGAGTATTTATCGCGTTGAAGATGCTGCGGGATGGACCGAGGGAGGGAGAAAGGAGCGAGAAAAACGATGAGAAGAAAACGACTGTGCGAGAGTCTGTGTGCAAAAGAGTCACTCACTTTGCTGATGGCACATTCGAGAGAGTACACTCCGAGTACGAGTCTCGAGAATGCGCCAATCTTGTACGAGAGAAAAGAGAGAGAGAGAGAAAAGAGAGAAAGAGAGAGAGAGAGAGTTTAGAACGAACAAGGAGTAGTAAAAAGTGCAGAGCGAGCGAGCGGGCGCGATATCAAGTAGGTAAAGAGTACCGGAGCGAGATTGTGACTCTCTCGTAACGTCGCGCCCTCTCGTCTCTGCCAGACACCTGCACATCCAACAGGTTCGTGTCGCGTCAGAGTCGTTTTGGATGTGCACGTACGTATGTGCAAGCGAGACACATAAAAACCACGCTTACGTACACGTACATACATAAAATACATGGCCAGGTTGTTCCGACCGCCTCTGTACAGTATATAACGCGAGAGGGACCACGTGTGAGCTCACACGAGACGAGAAACGATCGTCTCGAAACGAGGGGATAAGTACACATCGGGCTAGAACGGAGGGTACACGCGTCTTGTGTGCTCAACGCGTTTCGCGTACATTGAAAAGACGACATGCGATCCGGAGAGCGTATCGGAAGCTGGGAAGAAGCCCGATTCGGTCCATCATCGAAGAATCTCTCACAAAGCGCAATTTCGCGACTCAAAACGACACAATTTCACGAATAAAAGAAGCCACCACCGGGCCAAATACCGCAGAGTGTTTTTCCCAGCACAAGACTCGTTTTTTTCCCCCGCAGAAAATGATGAAGCGGAGCTTTGGGGCGTGTGTGCGTATATCGCGCGAGAGAAAGGCTCGATAAAGACGAGCGAGTTGAGCGAGAGAACTTACTCATCGCGAGAGGGGGAAGGGCACAAGAGCGCGAAAAGAGATTCTCGCGCGGAGAACGAGAAAATGGAGGAGCCCAGCATCATCCAGGACCGTTGGCGGCGGAGGCTGCGGAAAGGCGAACGGGAAGATGAGGAGGAGAGCGAGAAGAACGAAGAGGAGGAGGAGGCTGTTCTCGTCCGCAGGGCGAGAATAAGAGAAGCGATGGCGTGATAAATGATCGAGTATTTAACACTCTTTACGTATTAGCATATAAACTACGGGCAGTCCATAGATCTTTCGTGGCAAAGGCATTAACAGACAGGGAGCAGAGCATGCGCCAAGACCGCGCTCTCACCCCCTGTGCGTCTTCCCCCTTTCTCTTTCAGAGCCCCTTTGCCCACCAGTTATCTCTCTCCTCTTTCTCCCGGATTGGGGGAGGGGGGGGTTCAGGTATCTCGAGTGGTGCAGCGATCCCTTCCGAGCTCGCATACAGCATTGTCTCTCCGCAACACACGGTGTACAAATATATACCGGTTCCACGCGTGCGTGTGTATATTGTTTTATCTCGTCGTACAGGCATAAACGCGCGAAGCGACCGTCGGGGGATTACCGACGATGGCGATTCGAGATTTTCGAGCTCGAATCTCATCGTTCTTCGACGATCTAACTGAGAAATTCAGGGATTTTTCGTACTTTGACTGCGGTACGGTGTCGAACGGGAGGAAGACTCTCGTTCGAGATTGCAGCATCCCGGAAAGATTGAGGCAAAGCGTGCGGAGGCTGCTTTGTGCATCGAGAGATTTTGTTTGTAGATCCTCGCGGAGTGATTCGATAGGCCGAGCGATTAGAAGCTTGAGAGCCGCTCCTGGCCTGATAATCTTCCCGGCAGGCGACCTAATCGTTCCTTAATAATCCGCGTGGAAGGAACCGAGGGATAATATACCCGGGGTCCGTGAGTTTACATGGGTATCAGCGCGGGGGAAGGTCGAAGGGAGAGAGAGAGAGAGAGCGATAAAAGTGAGATTTGCTGATTAATTGATTAGGGAGGCGCCAAAGAACGCCCCGCGCATTACGCGAGTCCAAAGCCCGTCATTAAGGGACTCGTTTGACCGGGTATATACATCGTGGATTCATCGAGGAGCGCTGACGAACGCAAGGGCCCGAGGACCACCGTTTACAGGCCCGTTCGCGTCTCTCTCGTTTTCGCTGACGGAGGAAACTCGCGGTCCATCGCGGGAGACGCGCTCGAGCGTCGTTCCCGTGGTCCATCGGAGCAATACACGTGTATCGATCCGCGCTCATACCCTCGTACCATCTTTTGTCTCGCGTAATCTCGTTTCAACGAAAATTATCATCCTACCGCAATTTGGAACGTTTGACGATAAAACCAAAATTTTCGGGTACATTCGCTGTACATCGCTGCTGTACATCGGGTACAGCAATGACCCATGATCCGTTCGACGAATTCCGTCGAACGATAATGACGATTCGGATCGGATAATCACGACGAGGAGCACGATGAGATCGATCATGAGATCGATCACGAGAGATTTTTCTTTAAACCCTCGTTCAAACCCAGCTTCCCTCTCGATCAATGGACCTCGATTAATCTTATCCTCTCGATGTCGAAGGAATAAGAAGAGGAAGAAGAAAAAACCGGAGGCTGAGAGCATCGATCGTTACGAGATGACAAAACGAGAGGCAAAAGAGAGAAGCTTTTGCGGAAAAGGACGGAGGTGAGAGGTGGATTCCGGGTAGGCATAAACCCGCGGATGATGTACGCCAACCGGGTCTCGGACGAAACTTCCGGCTTTCAAACAATGTTACTCGCTCTCGTGGTCCCTCCCTGCCGCTGCGAAAAGTGTAACTCTGCGTTTCTTCGCTTTCGCGCCTCTCCCGTTCTTCCTACGCGACTCTGGTACACATGCATAGGATTGTGTCGAGGCTCGTATCCTGCGTGTATACGCAGTGTGTATTATCGCGGTGTGTCGCGACTGGTCTTTGATACCCAACGGAAAATCCAACAGCAGCGAGCCGTACACGACGAGGGACAAAAGAAACTGTTATCCGACGGTAATGGGTTCCAGGTGCGGCGCTTGCACGGTACAGTGTTTCTCTCGAGCTTATTCTCGCGCGCACCGACTCTCTGTACGTACACTCGCTCGTCTTTCCTGTTAACATCCCCGTGTGTGTGTGTGTGTGTGTGTGTGTGTGTGTGTGTGTGTGGGGGTCTTCGGTACGTCCCACCAGCTTGGCTCATTTCAATATCATCGTCACGGTTGGCAAACTCCTCGTTCGCGGGATCTCAGAGACCGGGGAAAAAAAAAGCAACGCGATCCTTATTTCCGATAAGTTTTTATTATATTTCTGTTGTGAAAAGAAAGATCGCGTTTTTTCGCTCGAAGATTTCCGAAATGCAAAAATCCCAAATGTGGGGGGAAAATTTGCCAAAAATTTCGATTCCGAGGCGAATTTTGCGGTTTTTTCCGCTCGCCTCGATCTCCTACGTCTCGTTTTGACCGCCTCGCGTCGCGTATCCGAACGAGACACCCGGAGAGGGCAAGCGTTTGAGCGCGAAAAAAAAGGAGCGCCGGTCGCCGCCGTTGGGCAAATCGGCCTCCCGGCACGTTTGGCCGATCTTTGCGATCGTCGATTCGTGCGGGAAACAATGTGTTCCGCGGGTATAACATACTCGGGAGGCGAGTGCCGCGCGCGGTTTTTTTTGACCGCCACGCACGAGAACATTGTTTTGTCGCGAAACGCGATTTGCAGTCACGGAGCGAGAATTCTCGCCTTCTCCGGTGCCAACCAACCAACCCCCCCACCGCCCTCCGTAACTCGCCTCAACGGGAAGCATTGTTTTTCCCCTACTTTTAGTTTGTTTGTTTTTTTTTTTTTTTCAAAAGAGAGAAAGGAATTCATCAACGATTTCCAGTCCGTCTCCCACTTCCGGTCTCGATCCGTCCAGTGGCGAGAATGTTTTGTTTTTTTTTCCTGAAACACGAGGGGGTATTCGGAGGAGAAAAGATACGCCCGGGATGCTGGGAAAGATGGCAGCTTGAGGAGATAAATATCCGATGAAACGAGCGTAATTGCGGTTAACGAGATCTCGCACCCTCGCGGAAAACCTCTCACAGGGATGCTGTGACTCGATCTCAAAGCTTCGATGATGATCGAGCTCGGGGACTCGCGAAAAAAATCGGAATAATTCACCGTCGAAGCAGCGACCCGTGAATTAAGAAAAAGAAAAAAAAAAAGAATGCGTGAAATTAATATCGCTCGAGAAAACGACGGAGGAATAGGAATTTTTCTCACGATTGAATCGCGCGTCACGAGGGGACGAACAACGATTTAAGGTAGTTCTATCGTTAGATTCAAATCGAGAAATTGTTTTGCAGTTTTTCTCACATACAAAATGGTTCGCGGGCTTCGGTTAAATAAGAAAAGTTGTTGCAAATCGACTAAAGAACAGCATACTCCAAATTCACGGTCATCCCAGGTGATATGTGCTTGCTCTATAATTACAAAAATTGCGAAAAAAATTTTCTCAAGATTTTTTTGGAAAACTCGAGAAATCTTCTTTGATGTTGCACAAAAATGTATGCAAAGTTTTAGAAGGCTTCACCACGTAGAAGCCAAGATATTCATTGATGAAAATGCAACTTTTAACACGCGCTCTTACGAGAGACTACCGAAAATTGTGATTTTTACCAATAAATATCTCAACTTCCACGTGGTAAAACCTTCCAAAATTTATTACACACGTATATATGACATCGAAGAATACGTATTCAAATTTTCAACAAAATCTTAAGAAAACGATAAAACGATAGAACTACCTTAAGGTAGTTCTATCGTTAGATTCAAATCGAGAAATTGTTTTGCAGTTTTTCTCACATACAAAATGGTTCGCGGACTTCGGTTAAATAAGAAAAGTTGTTGCAAATCGACTAAAGAACAGCATACTCCAAATTCGCGGTCATCCCAGGTGATATGTGCTTGCTCTATAATTACAAAAATTGCGAAAAAAAATTTCTCAAGATTTTTTTGGAAAACTCGAGAAATCTTCTTTGATGTTGCATAAAAATGTATGCAAAGTTTTAGAAGGCTTCACCACGTAGAAGCCAAGATATTCATTGATGAAAATGCGACTTTTAACACGCGCTCTTACGAGAGACTACCGAAAATTGTGATTTTTACCAATAAATATCTCAACTTCCACGTGGTAAAACCTTCCAAAATTTATTACACACGTATATATGACATCGAAGAATACGTATTCAAATTTTCAACAAAATCTTAAGAAAACGATAAAACGATAGAACTACCTTAAGGTAGTTCTATCGTTAGATTCAAATCGAGAAATTGTTTTGCAGTTTTTCTCACATACAAAATGGTTCGCGGACTTCGGTTAAATAAGAAAAGTTGTTGCAAATCGACTAAAGAACAGCATACTCCAAATTCGCGGTCATCCCAGGTGATATGTGCTTGCTCTATAATTACAAAAATTGCGAAAAAAAATTTCTCAAGATTTTTTTGGAAAACTCGAGAAATCTTCTTTGATGTTGCATAAAAATGTATGCAAAGTTTTAGAAGGCTTCACCACGTAGAAGCCAAGATATTCATTGATGAAAATGCGACTTTTAACACGCGCTCTTACGAGAGACTACCGAAAATTGTGATTTTTACCAATAAATATCTCAACTTCCACGTGGTAAAACCTTCCAAAATTTATTACACACGTATATATGACATCGAAGAATACGTATTCAAATTTTCAACAAAATCTTAAGAAAACGATAAAACGATAGAACTACCTTAACGCAAAATTGTCATTGCCGGTGAAGCGGGACGGAAGAAAAATTCGTAAAGACACGCTCGCGTCAACGCCGACGAGGAGAGCGAGCTGGACCGCCTCGCGATATACGAGCAGCTGTTCGTCTCCTGTACCTCATCTCGACAAAGCGCCCTCTCTCGGTTCTTTATTTTCTCCATTTTTCATTTCATTTATGCATCATCATCATCATTATTCCTTGCTCTTCCTTCGTATTCCAAGTCGGCGATGAAAGAGCAGCGCGTATTACGGATTCACGTGGCGACGCCGGCAGCTCGCGGGGTTCCATTATTTCGTCGGCTAATAAGATGCGCGAGGACCGTGGAATCACGCTCGGATTTCGAGAGCCAGAGGAGATCGAAAGGGGGGGTTGGTCGGAGACGGCGAGGAACGCGGGAATTGAGCTGAGGAAAATATGACAAAAGAAAAAGGAGAATCCCGACGATTTCAATGGAGAACGCGACTCGAAGATTCTTTGTTTTTTCTACTCCTTTTTATCCCCTCCCCGCACTCGTTACTCTCCATGGCACTCCTCCCGCTTTCCACCGGCATGCGCGACGATTTCAATTTGTCTCGATTAGTGCCGACGTGAATATCAAAAAAAAAAAAAAAAAAAAACATCGCCCGTCGTCGCGGTAAAACATACCGATCGCTCCTTTACTCTCCGGTGGTAGTCTCCTCGTCTTTTCCTCCTCCCGAACGTCCACCGAATGCCATCGACACACACACACACACACACACACACACACGAGTGCAAAAAAATCTATGAATATGCACTCGTCGGTGGTACGCGCTCTGCTCTTATCTATGAATACGAATGTGAATTCGCGAATAGGATCACGTGCGCCCAAGTGCGAGCTGTCGTTCCTCTCTCGCGCCTCTCGTCACTCCTCGTCGAGTTATTATAAATTCATACACCGCTCGTTTTTTCTCTACCAAGTCCATCATTCACCGCCCCCCCCTTCTCTTCGACTCTAATTCCTCCCCTCCGCAATTACGCGCAATGAGAGAATTCCATGGGGCTTTTTTTCGTAATCGACGAAAATGCGAGCGTTTCTCGTCACTCCTCGTCGAGTTATTATAAAATTCATACACCGCTCGTTTTTCCTCTTCCAAGTCCATCATTCACTCCCCCCCCCCCCCCCCCCCCCGTTTCTCTTCGACTCTGATTCCTCCCCTCCGCAATTACGGGCGATCGGAAAAATGAACTTGAAGTTTGCATCGTTGGCCGTCAACGAAAAATCGAATTTCCTCAAGTTTTTGCACTCAACTTTCCGGAATTTTCATTATATTTTCTATCCTTTTTCAGGAGTGTCATAGTTTTGAAAAATTGCTGAAAAATATTTGGCAAATAGTAGAATATTGACGATAAAGATGACATTTGTTGTACGTTTTGTTGGACTCCAACGATGCAAACTTCAAGCTCGTTGGGAAAATTCCACGGGGGCTTTTTTTCGCAATCGACGAAAACGCGACCGTAAATGGCCGGTATTTCCTCAAACAGAGCCAGTTTGAAGATATACATACGCGTTTATACGCGCCTCTGTAGTTCGCAAATCATTCCGGAATACGTTTCTCATCGCTGGGTGGAGCGGTAACTCGACGCTTACCATGTAACGTATAAACATGTATTTATGTGTGTATATATATATACATATATACATATATACGAGGATCGTACGTGCCGCGGGGGTATATTAATTACGAGGATCGGGATCGTTCGATAGCGAGGAGCGCCGCGCCGCTCAGAGGTCATTAAGCGATCGATTAAACGTGAAGGGTAAAGGTTACTCGCCGTATCCCTCCTCCATTTTTTTTTCTCCACTTTCCGTATCGTTCCCATGTATATATACATGTTTTTATGTATTCAAGACGGTACACACACATACTCGGGTCGTAACGGACGTTTATATATCGCTCGTTAATTCCTACGAGAAACATTTGTTACAGCGAGTGTGGAGAGGGGGGGGGGGGGGAAAGACTCTCTCTCCTCGTCTCCCTCTCGCTCTCGTTCGATTTCCGCGCGTTGATTCCTCGCAATTTGTTTTTTTTTTTTGCTTTTCACGTCCGTGCGTCGATTAAAAACTCGGTGCGTGTATATATAACGACGAAGCGCGTTAATGACTCCGGGGCGATCTCTCGCGTCCGCGGGCTCGTTCGCGAAACATCGATTCCAACCTCGGCAACGCGAGATCGATCTTCCCTCCGGTCGTAATATGAATAAAAGATCGATGAGATATTTAATACAATTTTTCTCGTTATTAATCGCGTTACCGATATACACACTCGCCGGCAGAGCGTTCGAAACGGTGGCGTGAATGATGTATCGAGGCGAATATCGAGATTGCGTCAAAGGGACTCGCGATATTTTAGCGAGAATTAATCGTCGATGGATTTATTGATGTATATGTGTGTGTGTGTGTGTGTGTGTGTGTGTGTGTGTGTGTGTGTGTGTGTACAGGGTGTCCCAGAATTAAATGTCAATAATAAACGACATAGAAGAGGGGATGAAATTCCGAGGCGACGTCGACGAATCAAAGTTCGGAAAATTCGGTTTTTTTTTTTTTTTTTTTTTCAACAGTAGCAGGGACGAGCCACCTTGCCGCGATTATGTTTGAGAGCGATCCCGAGGGGGAGGGAAGGGAGAGGGAAAAGTTTCGCTGAGATCCGCCGGGTTATGGCCGCAGCATCCGCTTCCGTCCCACGGCTCTATTCTCCTCTAATTTCCCGTGTATCCCGTGTACTTTGATGTCTGTACACGTACTCGCGTGTGTTTATATACAATTGGAAAAGTACGAGAGAGAGAGAGAGAGGACAGATCGAGTGTATGGACCGCACGAGCATAGTATAAATAGTAAAGTTTCGCCAGCTCGCTTCGTCCGTACTCGCTTCGAGGCACTTAACGGTTTACGAGCCTCGATGTATCAGCCCCTCGAGATGGTCTTCGACCTGACTCGACCTACGCGCCCGTCTCTCGCCCTTTTCCCTTCGCCATTCCCCCCTCAGCCTCCCGCCGGTCGGATAAACACCCGCGAATCCCTCTCGCGATTGTTCCAATCACCCAGCAGCAGCCTCTGTTTCCTCTCACAGAGTGACAACCCGTCGATAAACGTTCTTCTTTTTTTTTCCCGTCGTTTTTTTCTCATCCAGCCCGCTCGGTGTTTCGAGGGAAAGATCGAAAAAAATCGAGGGAAAGATCGAAAAAAAATCGAGGGAAAGATCGAAAAAAAATCGAGGAAAAGATCGAAAAAAAATCGAGGGAAAGATCATCTAGATTCCGGGTCTCCTCGAACGAGGCGAAAAAAAAAAAACGGTTCGGGAATAACTCGCTTCGACCGACGACGGATATGACTTTTCGGTGTTTTCGAATTTTTTTTCAAACGAAATTACATCACCGACAAGGGGCTCCGAGAGTCGTACGCGAGACGGGCGAACGACTCGTTTTGTATCGAAAACGAGAGGAGAAGAGAAAAGCACGCGCGAGGGTCCGTTGAGGATAAAAAGAGGAAGCTGAAGAAAATTAAAAAAAAAAAAAAAACAGTGAAAATTTTTATTACAGACGCAAAGCCGTTTCGTGTTTTATACGGGAGCGCGTTTTTCACGACTCTCCGGCGAGTTTCGTAAGCTCGAACGATGAGCTTGCGGAGATCAAGCGGAGAAACGTGAGAATACGCGTAGGAAAAGACGAAAAAGAGGAGGACGAGATGAAAAAAAAATGGAAACGAGAGAGAGAGAGAGAGAGGAAGGAAGGAAAGCCGAGTTTCGGCAGCTGGGGAGACTCTCGATTCAGGCGGCAACGCGAGGCCTTTGAGGAGTCTGTTCGCCGCGGCTATGGACCATCCGCGACTGCGCTCGCACTACGAACGCGCACGCACACATTCCGATATTTGAAAAACAATCTTTCGGCTAGAGAGCGCGCGATGACGTTGTTTTCAAACATCGTACGACTCTTTGCGAGGTAACCTGCCATTCACGCGTCTATCCAGCATCATCCGGATGACACGGGATACTTTATCACGCACGACGCTATATATCACATCTTCACAAACGTGTGGGACGATCGATTTATCGTTTTATTTATTTATCGACTTTTTTCGACCCCAAAAGAGAAAAATAAACCGGAGAATTATTATGTATGCGCCTGTCGTATTTAATGATAATAATAATAATAATAATCGTATTTTCTATATTTTATATTATGTATATACTATTTATTATTATCGTAGTATATATGTATTAATAAGGGATGTAAGGGGTGTCCTCTGAAAGCGAGTGCTCAAAATTGTACAGATTTTTTTGAAAAAATCATTTTCCCTGGGTCCTGCGAGAGAGCGAGGAGAGCGAGCATTTTCCCTTTGGGACGAAAGACACCGCCTCTGTCGCGAGCACGCGCCTTTCGAAAATTAGGTCCCCGCGTGTCGTGCAACAATGCCACGTGAGCGCGAGGAAGCGTCGATCTCGAGCATCTGGACCACAGCATCTCTCTCTCTCTCTCGCTCCGAGTACCCACCCCGTTGAGGACTATCCTACCGAGAACGCGCATGTCGCGCACGAATACACCAAAATTATCTCACGAAACGATCGAGAAATATTCAACGAGTTATTCGGCCGTCTCTTTCACATCCATCTTTCGTTCTCATTCGAGATCTCTCCTTATTTTCCATCATTCTCCCTGTGAACGACCCCGGACGATTTTTCCCCCAAAAAAAGCCGAGACGGACACCCCTTTGACGAGAATACGATATTTTTCTATGGACCATTCCGTCTCTCCAGCAGACTCCGAAAGACAGACTTCGAAAAGTCTCGGTGCAAACGGGCGCCAGAGGGAAGCTGGAAAATTTCGGAGCTTCTCGCTCCCCGCGCGATATCGAGGGGAATCGAATTTCGAACCTCATCTCGGGGCCTCGTTCGTCAAATCACAGCACGCGGAAGACTATTTTTATCTCTCGTATTGTCCCTATTTATACATCGTCGGAGGAGAATGAACGTTTTTCGGAGGAGAATGTAAATTCGAAAAAAAAAAAACAAAAAAACGGATGAGAACGCAATTTTGAATATCAACGAAGTATCCTTCGAGTCTGCGGTCACGTTTTAATTGGACATTATTTCGGTACTGCAGCGAGAATGAATCCCCCCCCCCCCGGGCCAAATGTGTCTTACGTTTTTTTTTTTCGTCCTCCTCATCGCTCTGCTTTTTTATACAAAAGAGAGACGAGCTCCTCCGGAGATCGCACACGAACTTTCGAGCTGTGTATGAAGTTTCATTTGCTCGCGAGATGAGTCGCATCTTTCGCTCCCCGGGAGCCCCTTGAATTCTCGGTATTTCTGATATTTATAATCGCGAAACTCACTCGGGTCGCATTAAAAGGCCCGATTCTCGGATTAACGGAAGTCAAGAGAGCAGAAGCGAGAGCGAGATGGATGCGGAAACTGAGAGAAAGGGAGAGAGAGAGAGAGGGATGCTGAGACGGAGAAAGTAAATGACGACAGTCTTAGATCTCGTTCGAGAGACGACCGACACATGTCGGTGTCTAGCGAATGTCCCATACAGCTGAGAATCTTCAGCCCCTCTTGCTTCGATAGCGCGACCGAGTTCCGAGTGAAAAACAACAAGAAAAAAAGTACCGACGTTCGTGGTCGAGATTGGGAAAAACGAAAAAAAAAATAGTACACTTTGATCGGTGAAGATATACAGGGTGTCGCGAAATTCGATGCTGATGATTCAGCGCCACATCCGGGATGAGATTTCGAGTCGAAAAGTCCTCGAGCACTTTTCGATCCGACGAAATCCCGCCGAGTTATCGATCAATGCAGGAGGACCAATGGGACGCGCGCGCTCGCTCCGCCCCTCGCTTGCGATTCGCTCCAACTTTGACGATCGACAACTCTTCGAGTTTCGATCGTAGGGAAAAATGCTAAAATACATTTCGACTCGGAATTTCATCCTGAATCCAGCTGTCGATGTTAAACGTCGATTCCTCCGACTGCATATTGCATATTGGCAATTCCGATTCTACGCAATTACGCAGTGGGATTCGAGAAAGTTTCGATCGACACAGGGTGTCGCGAAATTCGATGCTGATGATTCAGCGCCACATCCGGGATGAGATTTCGAGTCGAAAAGTCCTCGAGCACTTTTCGATCCGACGAAATCCCGCCGAGTTATCGATCAACGCAGCAGGACCAATGGGACGCGCGCGCGCTCGCTCCGCCCCTCGCTTGCGATTCGCTCCAACTTTGACGATCGACAACTCTTCGAGTTTCGATCGTAGGAAACAATGCTAAAATACATTTCGACTCGGAATTTCATCCTGAACCCAGCTGTCGATGTTAAACGTCGATTCCTCCGACTGCATATTGCATATCGGCAATTCCGATTCTACGCAATTACGCAGTGGGATTCGAGAAAGTTTCGATCGACACAGGGTGTCGCGAAATTCGATGCTGATGATTCAGCGCCACATCCGGGATGAGATTTCGAGTCGAAAAGTCCTCGAGCACTTTTCGATCCGACGAAATCCCGCCGAGTTATCGATCAACGCAGCAGGACCAATGGGACGCGCGCGCTCGCTCCGCCCCTCGCTTGCGATTCGCTCCAACTTTGACGATCGACAACTCTTCGAGTTTCGATCGTAGGAAAAAATGCTAAAATACATTTCGACTCGGAATTTCATCCTGAATCCAGCTGTCGATGTTAAACGTCGATTCCTCCGACTGCATATTGCATATTGGCAATTCCGATTCTACGCAATTACGCAGTGGGATTCGAGAAAGTTTCGATCGACACAGGGTGTCGCGAAATTCGATGCTGATGATTCAGCGCCACATCCGGGATGAGATTTCGAGTCGAAAAGTCCTCGAGCACTTTTCGATCCGACGAAATCCCGCCGAGTTATCGATCAATGCAGTAGGACCAATGGGACGCGCGCGCTCGCTCCGCCCCTCGCTTGCGATTCGCTCCAACTTTGACGATCGACAACTCTTCGAGTTTCGATCGTAGGAAAAAATGCTAAAATACATTTCGACTCGGAATTTCATCCTGAACCCAGCTGTCGATGTTAAACGTCGATTCCTCCGACTGCATATTGCATCCTGGCAATTCCGATTCTACGCAATTACGCAGTGGGATTCACTCGTTTGGCAGAAGAATTCGAGTGTACGCATTAATGCACGTATCGACCCTTCGTCGCGTCCTTTTGCCAGCGTACACACCGTCTGCGTGTGTTGCGTGCCGGAACGGAGAGAGGGCGCGAGTGTCTCTCGCCGTGTCGCGAAAAGGGCCGGGGCAATTAAGCAAATTACACGACCCACGCGTCCAGCATCATCTCTCTCTCTCTCTCTCGAGGTTTCTCCCGGTGCTCGCTCGTTCGCAGCGAAATGCGCAACGAATCGGATTCGAGCTATGCATTCGTTCATTCATACATTCATACGCGATGTTTATGCCCCGTGTACGGTTCAGCAGGAGGGAGAGACGCGAGTGGACACGAGGTATAAAAAGAAAAGCGACGAGACGAAAACGCGCAAGGAGCGACAATTGCGCGAGGGGGCGCGCGGGTCTTTTTCGGTCTCTCCTTTGTTTTTTCTTCTCCCCTCTCGTCGCTTCAGTCGCTTCATATCAACCCTCGTGAGTTTCCGGACTTTCCGTTTCGCCAACCGTGAATAATCGCTAAAGATCCTCGCCAAGTGCATCGACATTCAAAGAAAAAAAACCAACGTTTCTACAAAAACATTTTCATTTCTTTTTTTTCAAAAATCAATCGCTCTCCGTAGGCCTTTTCGATCGCCGAAAATCGTAATTCGTATTCGAAGAAAACCCGCAGCGACTTTGGGAACATTATGCTCCGGCGTGCAGCTGCCGCATCGCTCACGCGAATCTCATTAAATGCATCGCACCGCAATTTTCGTGCTTTGTACTTTATATACGCGTGAGTGTCATTTTTTTTTTTTTTTTCGTACGCGAATACAACTCGCGTACGTGCGCGTACACGTATTTACGGATTTCCAGACGGCGCGCGAGTACTCGTAGGGTGGAAAAAAAAAAAAAAAAAAAAAACAGAGGAAAAGAAAAAGGAAAAGGATCAAGCACAAGAGCTCTCTCGCTTCGGCGGCTACTTCCTCAATTATCTTTGCACGGAGGCGCGCGCGCGCGACGTTCTCCAGTGAATTTAGCCCCGAGGGCCAACACACGAGGCCTTGGCACTGAGATCTCATTCTCTCCCGGCCGATATACGCGGCTTATTTCCCCCCGCCTCCCCCTCCTCCCTCGTTCTATCGACATCGCAAGGAGGGACACGAAAAATTACGCCCTCGGAGTTGTTGCAAAAATTATGAAAATTAATTCGTTTTTTTTCTCATTCCCGAGGCGAAAAACCGAGTCGCTTTCGCACATGCGCAACGCGATAATATCTCCCTTCGCGGTTCGCCGTCCGCCGACGATTCCGGAGAGTGGCAAAAAATGACGAAACATTTTTTTTTTTTTTTTTTTTTCAAATTTTCTTTCTTCTTTCTCGAAACTCATCGAATATTTCACGGAATCTCCCGGATTTCCCGGATCAGGGGACGAATTAAACATCATCCTTTTATCAGAAGGATATATGCACATATATATATATATATCGTCGTAATCTTTCGATCGTAAAACTGAAATTTGAAAGACCACATTGACCGAGATGCGAGCATATACGCGTACTCGTAGAATTATAAAACGTGCATTTGAATAACGATACGAATGGTCCATTCGTGAGTTTCAATGCGGATGCTGGAGAAAAGTCAAGGGTCGAAAATGGTGGATTTTAATCTATATAAATATACGTATCTCTTCTCCCACAGTGTCTAATGTATATTACATACAAGCAGGAATGAAGAAGAAAAAAAAAAAGACTGTCGTTATGACGTCACGAACGCGGAAGAAAAGGCTTTGTCGAATCTTTTTATCCCGCTGTGAAAAGAAGACGATCGTCGAGAGCCTTTATACAATCGCGATTATAAGAGTGTATTGTACGAGGCTCGCGAGAAATTTCGAAAATACCGGAAATTTATCATCGAGAGTCGCGCGCCCCGACGCATACGAGAACGATACGAGCGAGCGAAAAAAATGCTGTGAAAAACAAACGGAAAATAAGAGAAATTTCAAGACTCGTTGGCCCGACGATATATGCCTGAAAAATTTCTCTCTTACGTGCGCGGAAAGGTGAGCGTTTCGAGCATTGTAACAGCGACTATGTACACTACGTATCTCGCTACGTTTTTCTCTCCCAAAGGAGGCCTCGCGATACGAGACAATCTTTTCCCCTCGATGTATTACATCATTTTTTACACATGCATATACATACTCTCGGAGATTGAAAAACAGAAATCACACTGCATTTTCTTCAGTGTGGATTTCGAAAAAAAAAAAAAAAAAACCAAGCGAAATAATGGACCAAACGTGCGTGACGATGTGGCTCCCATAGTCGAGAGGAATAAAAGGGTTTTTTCGTGAAATTTGAATCTCATTTCACGTACGTGTATGGAATTTTGACTCTTTTCACGCACGTACACTCGTATCGTTCGGTTTTTTTTTTTCTTAATAAAGAGACAATGGAAAACTCGAGTAAGATTGATAACTGGGCGAGTCACCGGCGGCATAAAAATTCAAAGTGTAACAACGTCGCGGCGTGTGACAATCCGGTCCGTGACAAGACGAAAACGATACGTACGGTATATAATATATATAATTTTATATATTCAAGCTGTATATACATAGACCAGGGGGGGGGGGGGAGGGAGGGGAGGATTCTCGTAAATATAACCGAACGAGCATCGTCGACACTTGCACCCACATCGTTCATTGAAATTCAAATGTCACATATAACACGCGTTCTCTCTGTGCCTCTATCTCTCTCCTGCCATACCGTATGCATACAGGGTGTCGAAAAAAGTCAATGCCGATAATTTGCAGCTGGATTCACAATGAAATTCCGCGTCGAAAAGTCCTTTAGCGTTTTGGCGTACGACGAAAACTCGACGAGTTATTAATCATCAAAGTTCGAGCCGATCGAAGGTGAGGGCGGCGGCGATAACTCGGTGAGATCTCGCGGGATCGAAAAGTGCCAGAGGACTTTTCGACTTGAAATTTCATCCCCGATCTGGTCTTGAAAAATCGGCATCGACTTTTGGAACACCCTGTATATTGCTCCGGCAGAGAGTAGCTGGCAAATCGCATTGAGGGTGAAAACAAGCGGAGGCCGAGTGAAGACTCGGTGTTTGAAAAATCCGTGATAATTCGTCCGACGGGAAATGCGTCGTTGCGGTGTTTCAGTTTTTTTTCAAAAACTCGCCGGCACGTTTTGACACACGGTATAGCGAGAGGTCTCGACCATTGTCATGAACATCGTCCTTTGATATGTTAACACAAGTCGGAATGAATAATTCTTCTCTGCTCGAGACGCGACGATCGATGTAATGAGGAGATACGCGTCCTCGAATGTGAGATTCGATAAATAAAAACGTTCATAAGTCAACGTCAATATGTATGAATGGAAACAGAGTCTTTTGATACAACTGCATGTATAAGTACGAGCGTAAAACTGATTTTTAAATCTTGTTCGTGTACCGAGTCTAAACTCCCGATTCTTCATAAATAATTCTCGACGAAAATATTTCGATCCTTTTCACTGCTCCGAAAAAAACGTTAAAAACGGCGTTTAAAGACTTTCAACGACGCGACTTTGGAGCACGAAAAAAATCTTGAAAAAAAAATGCGATTTTCGCAAAAATCATCATCGCGATAACGGAGCACGAAAATAAGACGACGCAAAAATGCCCCGGTTGTACGTCCGTGAAACGATTCTTTCGTGAAAATTCTCGCAAATCGGCGGATAAAGAACGAGGATCGTAGGGATGCTGGGGCTGTTTTGCAGCTCGTCAATTTTACGATGGAAAAATCGGGGCGTAAAGGAAAAAGACGATGAGCCTATACAACTCGAGAAATGAAGAGAGAAAAAGAGAGAGAGAGGATGTATGTACGTGTTACTTTCTTAAATATATATATACACACACACAGACACATATATATATATTTATGAATGTACGTGTACGTATATACTTTGGCGTTGAATTATATACATCGGGAACGAGCAAGTGCGAGTCTCTCTCATCGTTGCTGCTGTTTCACCTCCCGTAAAATGGCTTTCAACGAGTATATAGATGTGGTATATATACAAGCACTTCTGCCTCTGCGGCTATTAGAGGCGTTTACTGCCTTATCCAATTATTGGACAAATACGCGTATAGAAAGGTTGGTGGTAATTTGGACCAAGTGGTAAATTTCGACCACTCTCGATACTCACTCACTCGCGTGTATCGACTCTCGTGTACATCATGTACGTGCATTCGTACTATATACTTTGTACTTTACCTCGAGAAATTATCGCTACCGCGTACTGGCCGCCTCGGTACTCGACACGAGTACTCGCTTCGATATTTCACCGCGGATAAAGAAAAAAAATCGATCCTATCGTTGAAACGAGAGTGAAATCGCGGTGTTGCCGATATGGAATTGCCAGACCATTTTTTTCCTTTTTTTCAAACTCGATTCCAGTCGTTTCGCGAGGAATCCGTCGAATCTTGGTTTTCTACAGCAAAGAGTATGGAGAAAATCGAATTTCTCACGAAAAACGACCACCTGCGATACTCTCGCGTACTCGAGTTTCGACATATCCGGGCGAGAACCCAGCGGAACCAAAATGGCGGCTCAAACTCGCTCCACCTTTTCCCGCGCACATATCAGTGGAAAAGGGACGAGAAAAGGCCTCCAGTGTTCTCGATAAAACGTAGACTCGTGGCAAATGGGCTCTAATGATACGTAAATAGCAGCGTGACGGTATAAACGAGAGAACGTTCGGTGTCTTCGTCCTGGCGAACGTACCGATGTATAACCAAACATATCGCGAGTATCCCAGCGAGCAGCGACGACCGCGGCGACACGCCGAAGCTTCGCCTTCTCCCCCGCACGTCTTGTTTCCATACCGCCCTCCTCCCTCCCTCTTTCCCTCGATCCTCGGTACAATAAGTATAAAACACACGCACACACAAACGCATATTTATATACACGTATACCGGGTGAATGTATATACAGTAGAATATAATACGAGGACTATATCGAGACTGTAGCACTGTACTTTGCAGCCATTGTGAAATAACTCGTAAACCTGCAAATTGCCGGCTATTTCGCTTCAATATATAGTCTTGTATGTATATATGTATACACGCATAAGCGATGTATTTTACCACCGGGGCTTCGATGTTTAAATGTATTTCCACGTGTGTGTATGTCTATTTACGTTTGTGTGCGCGTATATTTTACTTTTAGCCTGTGTGCGACATTATCGAGCTTCCAACTGTGTAGCGAATCTCCCTCGATGTTATACATGCATTTTTGCACACATATATGGGTAATAACGCGTGCATAAAACAGACGGACACACACGGGTGTAGAATGGGAATAGATATTATTCTCGGTTCCTACATCGCGTATGTTTATGCGGTTATAGTCCGAGAAATATCCGCGCTGCGAAACGCGGCGCCGCATCGATAGAACGAATTTACGTATACCGGGTGTCCAAAAAGTCGGTGCTGAAAATTTAAGGGTGCATTCGGGATGGAAGTACGAGTCAAAGTGTCCTTTGGCACTTTTTTCTACGACGAGAATCTCGCGAGTTATCGATCGTCAAAGTGGTCCGACGATGTCGAGTGACAACTCGACGGGGCTTCGTCGGATCGAAAAGTGCCCGAGGACTTTTCGTCCTGAAATCTCGTCCCCGATGTGACTTTGAATTTTCGACATCCGTTTTTCGGGACACCCTGTATAAACGCCGATTCCGGGCTCTGTACCCTCTCTCTCTCTGTCCTTTTTCTTTTTTTTCCGAGCAATTTCTGTCGCACACGTAGGCGGGTGCTGTAAAAGCATGCGACACTCGCGAAGGCAATCATCCTGACGCGTCGTCGTATTTCAGATATTTCCGAAAATCGATTTTTCCTCCGCGTCGATCTTTGAGAAATTTTTTTTTTTTTTTTTTCGTTCACATACCGTGTAGATCCGTGGATGCACCGCGCACGAGGATGATCGTTTTTTGCATAGATAGAGCTAGAATTTAACCTCGTAGGAAGCGAAAAAGAAAAAAAGAGAGAATTACGCGCTTTTGACGATCGCTGCTGTACCGAATGACCCCGATGTGTCTCTCTATATCTGACAAACGATCGACTCGATTTACGAGGCCCGAAGACCGGAAACTTGTGCACGATTCCTACCGCGGAATTCAGCAAAACAGCAACCGCACCGGATTAAAATAAAATTACGAAAAATTTCATTCGATATCATCGAATTTCCCTCGTTCGTTTACGATGTCAGTAGCGAAAAATCTTGAAATTTACGAAAAATAAGGAAGGCCGAGTGAAATTCGTTTTTCCGTCGGTGCAAACCTCAACCTCGTGAATTTTCATTAATCGCGCTGTCGACCTTCGCGGATCGGGCGAATCGAACGCGAGAACTCGGTCGTCGTCGTTATCGCACCGCGAGCCTCTTGTCGTTTTTTCCTTTCTTTCAATTTTCTTTTTTTTTCTCCTGGCGAATTACATACACGAGTCGCTCGTTACATACCCACACATCGATGCTCGAATACCGCATCGTTTCGTTCAACGTATTATCGTTTTCCATTCTGTTTTTCCCCTTTCAACCCCCGTCGAAGGAGAACGCGTCTGGACGTTGGTTCGCTCGAGAGGTCTCTCGGGACTGTGGTACAGCACGAGTGAGAAGAAAAAAACTCGAGAGAGAGAGGAGAGACGGCGAAACGAGCGCAAAATAGTACATTTGCGCGTATGCATAATACGAACGTATGAACAAAGCTCGTACATACCGATGGAATAATAAAATGGTACGGGAAACAAAAAAAATATATATATACATACACAAAGACACCCGCAAACGTGCCAAGGGGAGTACGGACGAACAAGAGCCAGGGATAAAGATTAAAGACCCTGCAACAAGTACGCCCCCACGGGATGATGGATGCGATGCGGGAGACCGCGAGAAACGAGAGCCGAAAGAATAAGAGCCCAGAAGACGAGAGAGAGAGAGAGAATGAGGGAGAATAAATAAAAGTCGCATCAGAGTTGATCTCCGCGCATGATGCATATGGCATTTCCGATGTCGTTCGTCTCTCTACGGGCTGGGAGGAGCTTTTCACTTTCCACTCTCGGCTCTCGTCGTCGCGTCTAACGAGCGTCAACGGCTCCATTTTCTTCCTCATTTTATCCAGTTTTCTCTTTCCCTTCTTTTTCCGAAAATATCAGACATTTTTTCTCTTTTTTTTTTTAAACGCGTATAAAACGAATAATACGAAAAAGAAAAAGTTGCAAAGTGGGAAGGGGGAAGGGGTTGGAAAGTCAACGCCGCCAATCTAAATGGTAATTCAATACCACACCCTTCGCGTCGCGTAAAACCGAAAAAGCTCTGCCGCGTGTGTATCGAAACACACACGACGTGCATACAGACAAAAGAGCGCGTTTCGTTGAGTTCGCTTTTTCTCCCGGCTCGCGGAGCGCCGGTGGCGCTCGCTTTTCAGCCGAGACCACGGTAGCCAGCAGCCCTCGGTGTATGGGCAAATGGGCAAAAAGAGGGGAAAAAAAAAAACGATAAAGAGGAAAAAAAAAGAAAGTGCAGCTTTAACAAGGCCTCTCGATGCCCGCGAGAGTACTAATGTGTCCCCCCCCCCACTATTCCGCGAGGATGCGGAGGGAGAGAGAGAGAGAGAAAGCTGGAAGATGAAAGAGTTTCGCTCGTGTCTTTCTACCGAAAGGAAAAACTTTATAGTATACACGTATACTATATTTATATGTACAATTCTAGCCCGGGACTTTTTGGTCCACGATGAACTCTCCGCCTGGTAATTATCTCGCGCTGTGCGGCGCGCTTATAAGCCGCGGTGTAAAAATCATAATTAGCTACCATTCATTGCATTAATTAAAGGCCTGACACGTTTCGAGGCGTAATTGGTGGCCCGAGCCGGACCGCATCGCGCGCCCGCGGAGGTCATTCCGACCGAAATCTCTCGTCCCAAAGCGAGTTTTTCGTTTTGCGACTCTTTTTTTTTTTTTTTTTTTTTTTTGATCGAATTTTCTATTCTACTCGCGCGTGAAAACAGACAATTTGGTTACTTGCCTGACGCACCTGTTTGAACTGCTCCTCGAAGCTCCAGCTCGTCTGCTGCTGATGGGAATTGGCCGCGTTGCTCTGCGAATTGTGGCCGTTGGGGTCGCGAACGTCGCTGCTGTTGCGAGCGCTCCCCTGCGAGGACTCGCTCGAGTGCGAGCTCGCGGATGAGGTGAGCGCGTTGCCCGCCGCCGAGCCTCCGCCGGCAGCACCTCCGCCACCACCGCCACCGATCTGCTGATGGCTGTTGTGCGAATTGTGCTGCTGAGCGGTGAGAAAAGCAGCCGGTGGTGGAAACGTGAACGGCAGATTGAAGCTGCCGCCGCTCATGGCGGCCTGAAGCGCCTCAAGGCCACTCTTGTTGTTCAGAATGTCCATGTCGCTCGGCTGATCGGGGGAGCACGAAAAATCCTTCATTTCCGGTTTATTCTTTTTTTACAGGGTTTTTGAGAGTCTCGCTCGACACTTTTGTCGAATTTGGCCAAATTTTGAATATATTTTGGTGGAAAAAAAAAAGGCAAATTTATAAACACTCTCGAGACTCACCTCAGTTTTGAGCTTGGACAAAAAGTGCGGATGGTGAGCGGACATGAGGCTGTTGAGGTGCGTCAGGGGTGTCGGCGTCGTGGCTTGACCGGAAGTGTTGTTTTCCGAGGAGGAATGATTGTTGGCGCGCAGCGGCTGTTGCGGCAGTTCCTCGCCGCTCTCCTCATCCTGCAGATCCGGATCCGAGAGATCCTCCTCCTGGTGGGACTGTAAACATCGACGGAACATGTGGATTTTTTTCAAAATTTCGACGAGTTCGAAAAAAAGGCGCGAGTCGCGGCAATTTCGTCGAATTCACGCGCTATCGCCGTCGAACGCGATTAAAACACTCTCGAGAGCGATTAGATCGTCGAACGCTCGGTGGATATCGATAATCGCGTGGAAAAATTAACATTAGACAATTTTCAGCGAAATTGTTTAATTCGCGTGTTTAATTATAGAGTCTCGCGTGGTCTGCACTCGGAAGCTCGCGAAATATTCGACGCCGGCGTTGAGATAATGAAAATGAAGGGGAAAGAAAAAAGAGCGTCGGCAATTTGATGGAATTTGCCAGGATCGTGCACGAGTGAGGGCAATTAAAGCGTCAAACGCTCGGTGATATCGATAATCGCGAGGAAAAATGAAAATTAAGCGCCATACAATTCCCACCGAAAATTGCTTCATTCGAATATGTCGTTACGAGCTGCTTCAGAGTCAGAATTATTCGATGGGGTACGCGCATCGAGATAATGAAAATGAAGAGCAAAAACGAAAAACAGCGCGGCAATTTGATGGAAAACGGAATGATCGTCGCTGATATCGATAATGGCGCGAAAAAAAATAATAATTGGATATAATTTCAAGCGAACGGCGGCGAGAACGAGGCGCGTTGCTGTTACACGTGCATCGAGATAATGAAAACCGACGAAGAAAGAAAAAAAAAGGATAACGAGAAAATTGGCGGAGAAATAATGGACTATTTTTCAATAATCGACGATAAAGAGCCGTCGTCGGACCTCGCGACGGACGAAATTGAAAGACAAAAGTCACACCGCGAATTCGATAAATAATAAATTTAATCCCAAGACGAAAAAAAAAAAAAAAAAATTAAAGACGTATACGTACAATGACAATTCCGAGACGCGTCGTGCGGATTATCGAGAGATTCGATTCCCGGACGGATACGATCGCGGGGATTTTTTTTTCAACGCTATAAATATTCAAATTCCGTCGATGGAGCAACGAAAAATCCGATCAAACGAATGCACCGTCATACTTTTGTATACACGTACCCCGTTTATCGCGTAAACGAATCAATCTCTCTTCGAGAAACGGACGGAGCGGAGGAAAAGGGCGGAGGGAGAGAGTCGATAAATAAAATGAGAAGGAAGAAAGATGAATAAAGAAAAGAAAATAAAGGAGAGATCGCGACGATCGGCGAGCTCGGGGTGGTCTTTGTGGTCTCGTCCACATTTGTCGAATGACGAATGTATATAGGCGCACGGAATAAAGGATAATAGAGAGAAAAATACGTGTGTGCTGTGGTATCCGCTCGATCGTCGGTGGATGGACGAGGGAACGGACGAATCAATGTCAAACGAGGGAGAAAAAGACGCGAGGGGCGGCCGAGTGTGTAGCTGCGATGACCGACGTAAAAACGTGTCGCTGCCGAGCAAACAAGTGGGGCCAGTGTGCGCGCGAAAATAAACAAAAAATATAGAAAAAAAAAAAATAAAGCCTCACACCCTCCTCATACCTGCTTGCCGAGCAAAACACGGATTCCGACCGCGGGACCTTGGTCCACACGCTTTATTTTGTTTTTCTGATTTTTCTCGTTTTTCCTCACCCTTCCACACCCTGGTCCACCCCTCGGCCAATTTTAACGTCCCCCGTTGTCTCGCTCGCGATCGTACTTTGACGAATACCGCACGAGCGTTTGTCTCGACGTTATACGCGCGTTTGTTGAGAAAAAAAAAAGAGAAGAGAGAAAAAGAAGAAGAGAAAAGAGGAGGAAAAGAACGAAGACGCGAAACAAGAGTCGAGGATGAACCCCCCGCGGGGTTCCCACGTGGACGCCACGACGACTTCATCGTCGGGCAAGCTCCGGAGACATCGAGTTTGAAATTCGTCTCTTTCGCGTGTGAGATAAAAACGCCCCACCGTGGTATTTTCATTCGAGTATCAAATCGTCTCTTTCGCTATTTTATATTTTTTTGAAAAAAAAAAGAAAAAAAAAGAAGGTTTTTACGATTCTCATTATTGCCAGGACGTCACCCGGTATCGGAATATTCATGCTCTGGACCATGTTCGACGATTGATGTTTGAAAAAAAAAATCCAAAGTTTACCCTCGGATTTTTGAGAGTTTGAGCCGAAACGGCCCATACATAATGTATATTGACGTAAAATTTATATGTATCAGTGACGACGATACATGGATGTTCGAATTCATATGGACCGTTAAAGGCTGAATTAATTTCCTCGAGCTTCCATGATTAAGTGCGTCTCGATTTTATACGTGTCTCCTCTCCCGGAGGTCAGATCGATCGATTTAGATCGGCGAGAGATTATTCTAATACAGCGTTCACAATACACTTTTCAAGCGTGTATACGATCTCGTACATGCCCTTTGGCATTGATTTATCGCAGCGGTCGACCATTGTCGTTTCTTCCGAGCGCATAAATATACAACTTCGAGCCGGTACTGCGGTGACATTGAGGCGAATAATATGACGAGGCGAACGCGGTCTATATTTGTATATGAATGGAGAAACAATTCGTGAGACTATCGAAAAGTGTGTTATTCGTCAGGTGGGACTGCGGAGAGCCGGCGAGTTTTTTCAAATCGTTGCCAAAAAATCTAGAACGCTCGGATGCGGTAATAACTCGTCAACTTTGACGGTCAAGATTGACACACCGGAAGTAACGAGCAATTATTTTTTGACTTTTTTTTTCGATTTTTTTCGAGGGCGAGAAAACGTCATGGAACAATGGGACTTTGAGCGAGTTCCTTCTCTCGATGCCTGCGATGCTTTCCTTCTCGAATCGAGAGAAACAAAAATCACGAAAAATATTTATGAATCTAGAAAAAGTCTGATACGACGCGCTTGTGAATTACATTTATCAAAGATGTTGTGCACGTACGTGCGCTCTCGGCCGCGTGTGTGTACCGCGTGCGTGCCAGATGACGAGCCGCACGCGGCCATCCGCACTTTGTTTCTCTCTGTAGATTCCTCGACGAGACGAGACGGAGGAAATAAAAGGGCCGCGACAAACATGTATTACGTCCTCGTAGCACGCGTTTGTCACTCCTTGTCGCGAAAAATTACGACTTTTTCGGAAAGGTCGATGATGCAATTTTCCAAAATGACGCTCGATGCGATGAGGGAAACACGCCGATTGTCGCAAGACGATAAATCGATATACAGGGTGTCCCGAAAATCAATATAGATAATTCGATAAAATTCAGGATGAAATCGTGAAATTTGTGTTTTTTTTTTTCTCTCAGTCTCTCTTTCGTGAGGAAACAAAACGCAGAGATGTGAAATTCGGGGGATCTCGTCACAAACTCGGAAAGCAACGTGTGATTTTTTTTCGTTTCGTTTTCATTTTTTTTTTCTCGCTTTTTCTCATTCAAGAGCTCATCCGCAGCTTCCGCGCGTGTATAAAATCCACGATAATCTTGTGTACGCTTGTAAATACTGCAAATATATACGCAACGGCATTGCGGGCGGGACTATAAAGTTCCTGGAAAGTCCCGGTGGCGATCTCCTTAAGATATTTATAACCGAGCAGCGTGTGGGAACGAACGACGTGTAGAACGGCGGAGGAGGACGAGGAGAGAAAATGGGAGGATGGCGCTGTACCGCGCGGAGCTGTTCGCTGGCTTGCAACGCCAGATTTAATTAATGACCCGCCGAGTTTGATCTGCCCGCGCTTCGCCCTCACGTGAATATAAAGCGCGCGAGTACATCTCGCATCCCGAGATATCGCGAGAGTATCCAAACACGCACACACACACACACACACACACACACACACACACACACACACGCGTACGAGAGAAACTTTCGCCCTTTGCGCTTTCAAACTTTGCGTCTCGAAACGCGACGGATGCGCGCCTATCTCCCGCGTTATTTCCGTCCTCCACCGCATATCGGATCTCATCTCGAGCGCCCTTTTCTTCCTCCCCCCCCCCCTCCTCCTCCTCCTCCTCCTCCGACACTTGTCTTTTATCGTCGGGGTTATAAAGCTCAAGCTCCACTGCGGTACACGCGAGAGACGCCGCTGCTTTTTGTGTGTACGAACACGGGAATTTTGACGCGGGATAAAATGAAAACGCGAGCGGGGAAAAAGACGCGAGATTTTCCCTCGTACACGACCAAGGCCCTCCCAACGAGAGACAAATGCCCGCGCGGATTGTCGCGAGAGAATCACTCTTTTGCCATTCCTATCGCGACCATCACGACACGCTCGTATAATCCACCGAAAAGTATCTATATATACATTTGTTGGTGTAAAAATGCGTGCGCAACGTGCGCGCAAGGCGAATTCCGCCACCGTGAAGAAAACGTTTCGCTGCATGTAGCGATTCGAGATTCACGCGCAAAACGAATTTTCCCTCGCGCCGAGAAATTCTCCTACGATACACCGATATATCCGTCATGCGCGTCACACGCGCGAAATTTTTTGATATACCGGGTGTCGAAAAAAGTCGATGTTGAAAATTCAAAGTTTGACTGGGAATGGAATTCCAGGGCGAAATGTACTCTGGCGTTTTTTTCGTCCGATCAAAATCTACCGAGTTAGCGATCGTCAAAGTCCGAGCCGATCGGAGGCGCGCCGCGCGCCTCCTATGCGTCGGATGAAAAAGTGCCAGAGGACTTTTCGACTCGAAATGTCATCCCCGATCTGGGGTTGAAAAAACGGCATCGACTTTTTCGCCACCCTGTGTGTGTACCAGACACCGCGGGTTTTCGCGCGACGGCGACGCGAGTTATTTCGAACTTGACCCACATTTATTACACTCTTCTCGTCTTTCTTCGATCGTCGTGCGGCACCTTCGGAATAAATTGTCAACGCCCAGTGTGATTTATCATCCGCGCGCACAGATTGCAGCGACGATCGAGCCAAAACGACATTGCCAAGTTGGAAAAATCGCGAGATTCGATGAAACATCAGAGAATTTTGGGACTCTAGTTTCTTGCCGCGTTTAATAAGCAAAGGCTAAAACGAGTACGTAAAACGAGTACATGTTTTGCGATCAACGGCCGAAAAAACGTGCTCTCATTCATAATTTGTGCAATTTCATTTTCGTCCGGCAAAGACTGCGTAAACGAGAGTGAGAAAAGTCTGGCGAGGCTCGCGGACGGAACCACGATGGAACCGCGAAATACCACTTTGGTTTGAGATGAAAAATGAATTTTCACGTAAAAATCGAGAAAATCAACGATTATAAATAGAAGGGCAAAACGTGAGAGATTCGAGATATTTCGCGAGGCGAGAGGGAAGACGCGAGACAATATTCTCTCGCGAAGATAAGAAGAGGCAGAAATTGAGCGAGGTGAGGGGAGGGGGGGCCTCACGGAGCAATATTAATAGCGTGGGTGGATGCCGGAGCTTTCGTGTAAGATATTGTTAGAACTTTGGTGCTGGCGAAGATGTTCTCGGGAGAGGGTGTACGAAGACGGAGAAGGAAAGGTATATCGGACGAAGAGGGAGAGCGACGCAGCAGAGAGATAGAGAACACAAGCTCCTTTGCTAATGGGGTTTTAATGACGGCCAGCTGTCCGTCCGTCACGGACCTTTGGAAAACCACTGAGGTATATTTCTGTATCGGCTTGCATCGCTCTCGCAATCGGATCTTTTATTCCTACGCTCGCGTATATCCTGCGTAAATATGTAAAATATATGAAAAATGACGAGGACCGCGTTGTACGAGTGCAATAAACGCTAGACGCTCTGCGCAAGGTGTCCCGAAATTCCGGTGATGTTACAATTTGTTTTTTCCGTTTTCTCACTGAAATTTCGAGTTTTCGCGAAAAACTCGAGGGGCTTTGTAACCGGCGGAAAATTTGCGATGAAACAGGCTGTTGAATTGTTGAAAATTCGAAAAAAAAAATTTTCATCACTTTTGGCCACTTTTTCAGAATCGCCGAAAAGTCGAAATTTCAAGTGGTCATAACTACCGTTCTATTTGAGCTAAATACACTTCTTGGGGGGGTTTTGGAAAGCCCTCGAGTAGACTTGGAGAACGGTGAAAGTTAAATGCCGATAGCTAAATTCCTTCAGCTTCAAAATCGATGTCGAAAATCGGCGAAAAAAACGCAAAGGGGTATGTATGGAAAAATTGGCAAAAATCGAAGGTCTGCCTTTAAAAATCTGCCAAAAATCGAAAAATAAAGATATCTACATGAACCAAACGGCATTTTGAAGCCTCAACAATTGCGAAGAGAATGAGCCCAAGTTGGGGTGTCTATCTCGAATGAAGAAAAAATGGCAAACGTTTTAGTGAACCAACTCGATCCGGCAGAAAATGGCGAAAAATTTTGCATCTCGAAAATTATTTTTAAAGGTCTATATCAATGTATTTTTTCCCGCTGATTACGAAACACACCGGTATTTCATCGAAAACCCAATATTTCGGTCCGAAAATGCAATAATACGAATTTTGTCAATTAATTCCTATTTTCTCATTGAAATATCGAGTTTTCGAGAAAAACTCGGTGGTATTCGTAATCAGCGGAAAATTTCCGATCGGATAAGCTCCTGAAAGATCGAAAATTTTGAAAGAATGAATCGACTCCCCGTCGTGTATATCGATATGCAAAGACATTGACGAGCGTCGCGACATCGAGCAATTAAAATCGAACGAGATTTACAGATTTATGCGCCAAGAGTGTATATTTATAAGCGTGGAAGTAATCGAATGTTCGAGTCCTCGCGCGCCGCTCGGAGGATTGGAAAAATCACGCGATCTTCCTGCCAATAAATTATGCAACAATATTAAGTACAGTATACATGGAGGAGGAGAAGAAGGGGAGACCAAGGCTCGCGATAAATCGATGATTTTATGATTCATCGTCATGTCAGCTTCACGCTGTCCCCACCAGGTACATACAACGACATACACACATAAATTGAAAATATAGACACTGGAAAACAGGCGCTTCTGCTGTGGCACAGTCTAGCCTCGACGAGATTCGAAAAAAAAAAAAAAAAAAAAAAAGAAAGAAAGAGGAAAGACCTTTGCAATTTTCAACGACAGCTCAATTACATCCACTCCCCGGTGTGGCTATACCGTCTTGCTTAAAAACAATCCAACGACCATCCCTCGAAGGTGACGAGAAACACCGTATCTATCCTAAACGTCAAGGAAAAAACTTTGCTGTTTTTACCGACTACACCAGAGACACATCGGGGCGATCGGAACTCGTCAAAGACCCTCAAAAGGATCAAGGAAGGAGATCGCGATAAAGACGGACAAATCGCTGCGAAAACTCATCCGAACTCGTCGGGTCCGGCGACGTACGATCGAATTGATCCAATTTCCGAGAAGCACACCGACCGAGCGTCAGCGGAGGATATCCGAAGAGATTTAGACTGCCGCGGTCGGTCGTCAAGACTGGTCAAGACGGCGGAAGAAAAAGCGGGTTACAAGAGGCAAAAGTGGGGGAAGTTACGGTGTGATTTTACGGGCTATTAACCTACCCGGCTGGATCGCACCGTACACGACATGGAAAACCCGCACTCTCGAGCCTACCGCATGGATTACCCATAATACCATGCGAGCCACGCAAAAGCAGCCTGTGTACATTGTGCGTCCGATATTCCAGTGAACGATGCCCGTCGGAGTCGGCGACGAAAATTCTTCGTTCGTCCATTTTTTTTAGTGCCCACAGACAGCCGCGAGAGGGCGACTTTTGGGCCCTTCGCGATCTCGCGAGCTTTTAATCTCGCCTCGAGCGTAAATTACGGGAATATTCGTGGGACTGCGAGCAGACGCGATGAGATGAGAATTACTCGGGTGTAGATCGAACCCGCGCGTCTAGACGCAATGCATAATCCGAGAATTAAAATAGGAACGGAGAGTCTCGTCGGCAGACGCGTTTGAATCCGCGAGAATCTAGCGGATGAGATGTCACCAACGCCTACGGCCTCCTCAAGCTCTACCCCCCCGCGTGTAGAGACGGACGCGACGGTCGCAGCTGATGCAACAATAAAGTGCGTACGCGTGTCTTCACCGCAGCGGCGCTGCATATGTCGGCGTTCGGTCGAGAATCAAGACGAGAAATCCGAGATTCGATCAACGTCAACCGCCGATTCGGCGCATTCTCCGCATCTTTGGCTCGTTGAGCCAAAAATCGAAGCTTTTTCTCCCCACTCTTTTCCAAAGTGAACCAACAGCACACATGCGACATTGATCCTCGGAAATACGTCGGGTGTCCATGCTGGAAATGCTGTTTTTATTGGCCGGGAAAGTCCCTCCTCGGCACGAAAGCTCGAACGAGCGATCCGTGCTGAAAGATCGATCAGGCGGATCGGTGCGTCTTGCGGAGAAGCGGAAAATTCCCCGGGTCCTTCGTTCGGGTAATTTCACCAGCAGGCATATATACATATAACTCTCCCTCTCTCTCTCTCTCTCTCGGAGGACCCTAAAAATTGTGGAGCCATCTGCCGACCACGTGACAGGAACCTCTCGTTTCCAACGTCGCATCGCCTCCCTTTCTTTCGCCCGGATTTTTCTCTGTCTCGATGCTAAATTACCTCTGCCGAATTTCCCTTCGATTTCTCACCCCCGGAACGCAACGGAATTTGGAGAAAGCTTAAGAGACCTACTTAAAGCTATCTACATATATATATATATCGACTGAGCCGGAGACGATTTATCCAAAGATTCGTAGAAGGAAATTGTGGTCGGTCAGAGCCCGCAACCGCGTCAGCCCAGACGGAGATTCCCCGCTGTTGCTCCTCTCGGTTTATCGGTAATGCCAGGCGATGAAAATCGAGTTAAAATCGAGTGTAAATCGAGCGTCCCGAAACAGAAGGGCTCACCGAAACGAGAGTCGATCGTTCGGGATTGGGACCGCGTGCTCGGCACTCAAAAAAACACGACGAAAAGTGAAAAGCGGCTGCAATTAGCCGCGACGTGAATTTCGAAGAATCGATCTGTTTCTCCAGTCGATACGCGCACTCTGCCGCGAAACGATTTGAGGCGAAATATAAAAAGAAATTTGAAAACGAAAAAACATTAGCGTCGACGAAACTTCAAACGACGACGGAAGTGCGTTTCGAAAGAATCGATCTTTCGACGATTTTTCAATGTTTATGTACATTTCAAAAAAAATTTCTGTCGACGATCTTCGAGAGATTTATCTTTGATGATTATAAGCTACGAAAAGATTAAAGACGAAGGAATTATAACAGAGAGAGAGAGAGGGAGAGGGAAGAAAATGTCAAGCCCTTTTCGAGTCCATTGTGGGATAAATGGAATATTATAATATCGCTCTTGGAAATTACCGCCCTTTCCCGTGCGTCTGCGAAAGATCGTTTTGCCCACGCGGCGATCCCTGCACGTGGGAGTGAAGAAATAAGAGGAGGAGAAACGAAAATTTCGGGCGACGGGACGTCTGGCTGGAGAGTGTCAATGCAAACCCGTCATTATCGTCATCAACGTCGGATAATTCGTCGTCGCACACGTGCGCGCCTTTTGCGGATCTCGTCCGCGCGCGGCAAAGTGTACTTCTTTTCCGCAATTTTCATATTTCCTCCACAAACCTCATCTCCGTTGATGAATTCGCAAGGAGGAAGAACGTTCGAGCTCGAGGGGGATTCCACCCTTGCGATCTGGACCACGAAAGAGAGAGGCGGATGTATTTCTCAGAGACTCGAAGATATCAACGAAAAAATCCGCGTCTCTTCGAACGTGCGAGGGAGGATGGCCATGCAGCATCCCAACTGCGATGGACCAATTATATACCTATGCGTGTATATATATATATATATATAAATACGCCGTAAAACGAGGTAGGTTAACCTGGCGTGTTCCAAGGTCGCCAGTGCTGCGAGGAGCCCCCAGTCGGTGTGAGACAGGACGCTAAGCGCGACGAGACGATAGAGAGAGAGAGAAAAAGAGAGAGAGAGCCCATACATGGATGATCGCGTGTCCCGTCGAGGAGAAAACCCCGGGAGCCCCCAAGACGGTGTCTCCTTTTCGGCTCCCTGAATGAATAATCCCGACCGCCGCCGGATTCATCTCCCGTCTCTCACGTGAACACGAGCCGGTGAAACCGAGAAAAAAAAAAAACCGCCAGCGCCGAAGAGAATCGCGAGATACGACGGGGGAACGGCAAAACGACAGCACGATTTCCCTCCGTGTCCCAAAATGACCCGCCCCCACGTGGCCGATTATTCAACATTAATTTAATGATATACACGGCGCGAAGGGACTCTCGTCTAGGCGCGCGATGCGTCACGAGACACCGACACCACGCCGCAGCCGCCTTTATATACTTTGCAGCCACCTGACGAGCTTGTCCCACCGTCTCTGCGATACGTACACCGCCTCGCCGGTATCTACACGAGTAAAGCGTGTACAAATCGCATTTCTCATCATCGACAATGTTAAAAATCGATCGGATCGATCAGTGTTGAAAAAAATCGACGAAAAATCGGTTTTTCTTCAAGATCGTTCGTTTGGTCGATCGCGAGGGAGTTGGCGGACCGTTTCTCGCGCGATGCGTCACGAGACACCGACACCACCGCCTGTATATACTTTGCAGCCACCTGACGAGCTACATACACCGCCTCGACGGTATCTACACGCGTAAAGCTCGTACAAATCGCATTTTTCATCATCGACAATGTTAAAAATCGATCGGATCGATCAGTGTTGAAAAAAATCGACGAAAAATCGGTTTTTCTTCAAGATCGTTCGTTTGGTCGATCGCGAGGGAGTTGGGACACCACCGCCTGTATATACTTTGCAGCCACCTGACGAGCTTGTCCCACCGTCTCTGCGATACGTACACCGCCTCGCCGGTATCTACACGCGTAAAGCGTGTACAAATCGCATTTCTCATCATCGACAATGTTAAAAATCGATCGGATCGATCAGTGTTGAAAAAAATCGACGAAAAATCGGTTTCTTCAAGATCGATCGCGAGGGAGTTGGTGGACCGTTTCTCGCGCGATGCGTCACGAGACACCGACACCACCGCCTGTATATACTTTGCAGCCACCTGACGAGCTACATACACCGCCTCGACGGTATCTACACGCGTAAAGCTCGTACAAATCGCATTTTTCATCATCGACAATGTTAAAAATCGATCGGATCGATCAGTGTTAAAAAAAACCGACGAAAAATCGGTTTTTCTTCAAGATCGTTGGTTTGGTCGATCGCGAGGGAGTTGGGACACCACCGCCTGTATATACTTTGCAGCCACCTGACGAGCTTGTCCCACCGTCTCTGCGATACGTACACCGCCTCGCCGGTATCTACACGCGTAAAGCGTGTACAAATCGCATTTCTCATCATCGACAATGTTAAAAATCGATCGGATCGATCAGTGTTAAAAAAAATCGACGAAAAATCGGTTTCTTCAAGATCGATCGCGAGGGAGTTGGTGGACCGTTTCTCGCGCGATGCGTCACGAGACACCGACACCACCGCCTGTATATACTTTGCAGCCACCTGACGAGCTACATACACCGCCTCGACGGTATCTACACGCGTAAAGCTCGTACAAATCACATATTTCATCATCGACAATGTTAAAAATCGATCGGATCGATCAGTGTTAAAAAAAATCGACGAAAAATCGGTTTTTCTTCAAGATCGTTCGTTTGATCGATCGCGGTGGAAGGAAAAGGCGCTCGAACGGTGGAGGAAGGAAGCCGCAGCGGTGTGACTCGGGACGGGCTCGAGCTGGGGAAAAACGACTCGGTTCCCGAGTCAATGTTTATAGCCTCTAAAGATATAATGGCGTTACGGGCGTAACGCGATAAGGAATGTTCCTCCGGTGTTTGTCCGGCGCGGTTGGTCGTGTAATTGCCGGCAGGTATGCCGAGAGTTTGAGCGAAGAAAGTGAAATGTTGCATACACGTCAGAGCCGGCGTTTTTTTTTACCCACCGAGAAATCACAGCTCCGTGAACTCCTCGGCGAGTTTCGTGTATACGCGGGCCTTTTTCGTCGTACGATCGATTTTCCTCATGCCGAACGAGACGCCTATTACTTTATTTCTTAATTCGAGCATCAAAAAGGGGGGGAGGGGGTAATAATCATCACGAGCTACCGACGGTTAGACGCACCAAAGATGACTCAGCGAGATGGACATCAAGAGCGAACCATCGCGGTACCAAAAATGCGCAAAAAAGGACAAAAAAAAGAGGACCACAGCGGGCGTATCGACGACAAAGGCAGTAAACACGCGTGGCGATAATCTTCCGAACGATAAATATCGGGATGTAAATCCATTGGCAGAGACGACGTTGGGTATAAATCAGAGTGCCTGCGCGGCGGCGTTGCTGGCGGCGGGAGCAGCCTCGAGTCCAGCCCGTCTGCGGGTCTCAGTCGGAGCTCGGACCTGCAGCAGCAGCAGCAGCATTGGGCGAACGCAGCCCGATGTGTGCGTCTACGCATACGCGTGTACGTTCCAATCCTGCGTCTTCACATATGTATATATGTATATGTAACAATGCAAGTATATATATATATACCCTCGTAGAGAATCACGTCGTAAACTCGTCAGACTCGACTCGCGGAATAGCATCAACTACCGGGATAATACAATCGTCGTGTTGCTGGTATATGGCAAAAGCCACGACGGAGAGCGTGCAACAGCGAGAGAAAATCGCGAGTCGGTATTATCGGCGAAAAAGAGGAGAAAAAGGAGATAAAGCCTGCGGGTGTATGCGCACGTGCGTACGCGCGAGAGGGAATAAAACCGGAATAAGAGCCGATGGATGCGAGTGGAGCCCACGTTGGTCTCGGTGCTCGCGCGCGACAATCGCGCGGCTCCCGACAGCCCGAGAGCGGCGGGGCTCAAACGCCTCAAGCTCGCTCGTACACTCGCGGCAGATCGCACTCGGTCCAGCAGGGATGCTGACTTTAGCTCTTGGGGGAAAAACATGGATCCTCAACCGGAAGTATCTCTATCGGTGTAAGCGCAAGATGAACCCTCCAATTTTCACGCATAAATTTATAGTCCGCGTTTCAGCAGCTACCTGCTGGAGAGGATTTCGCAGAGACCGCGCGATCTGGACACAGAGGGAGGCTGATCGTGACTCTCCCGTGAGATCGAATCGGTCTTACGGTTGTTCTTTCCAGAGTCTCAAAGGACTCTGCAGAAGCGAGCGAATGTACCCGACGAATATATACATACAACGTGTACATTATAGAATAAAAAAAAAAGAATTTGCACGTTAAATTCCCTCGATATGTGTGTGTGTGTATATATATACATATATATGTATATAAATACATGGTATATCTGGAGAATAATTTAGAGGCCTTGACCCGTCAATGGGGGATGAGAAATCTAATTAATCCAATTATATCCGGCAGCGTATATGTATAATACATATATAAGAACTAAAAGAGGAGCAACCAAGGAGCCCTACAGAGGATCCTGATTATACCCATACGTGAAAGGATTTCGGGAATTCCCGCGGTCACGCAATGCCCCGATATAATTCGTGGAAGAATTTCGTACTGCGTATGTGTAAACGTTTTAGTTGCTCCTGCTGCTGCTGCTGCTGCTCCGTGTATCTCGTTTTACTTTCATCTCTCGTGTTGTTTATTTTTCATCGTGGCAATTTTTGGCTCGCTTTTTCGTTCCTTTTCTTCCCTATCGCTCTCGAAAAGGGAATATCCTCGTGGCTGCTACGACGATATAAAAGCTGATTC